>CM076579.1:1668809197-1669149691 GCA_034641835.2 Pinus albicaulis
CAAGCTTTGATGCAAAATAATGCAAACTGGAAGCTTGCCATACCCGGGATCTTCAAATAACCATGTAAAAATGCATATAAAGCCTGCCTACAATCAAGTGGAGTGGCCAAGTCCCTTCTCTAACCCAACACAATCTTAAATTTTAAACTTGATGTAAAAGTGTATCAAACACTACTCAATCCAATAATTCCATTCACATATGGTTGGATTTTAATTCATCCAAAAGAATGTGCTTATGTGTTTCTTTAAACCGGCAATTCATACCATCTCATTCCACCATGTGGAAGCTTTTATCTCTCAAAATAATTCCCATCATCACATATTATCAATCTCACATCCACTCACCTTCAAGTAATTTCATAAACTTTAAAATATTCATTCAATATTTTCATCCTCATTCAGATATGACTGATTTTAATTACAGTAATGCGCCTTGCCTTTAAACCTGCATTACTAATTAAATTTTCAACTTCAATTCAATGATGGAACTCCATTCAATTAATGAACAAAATGGCTGGTTTATTTTCTTACCACTCTTCTCATCGTTGATCATATACCTGTGTCTGCACAATGTCATTGCTCCCAATTGTATAGAACTCTATCACTCCATGTTCCAGCAATTCATATTAACTGGGCATTGAATCCCAATGTATGGAATTCTATCATTCCATATTCCAGCATCCATAAAATGCAAATTCAATTTAATTCTGAACAGCGTCCAATACTCTGCGCCCTTATGAAGCTTTACGCTTCTTACTCCCACCAATCGATTTTCACCTGCACTTAATAAACATTCAAATTGAATTTCACCTGCAAACGCAATCTTGGATACTAATTCTGGCTAATTGCTGTATAAACGTTCTGCTCCAACAACATTGAATTCCAGGCCTTTCTGCGCCTTGTTTTAAAACTTCCAACACGTTGCAAACTCCCTGCATTCAATTTACCGATCGACTCCACACAAAACAATTCGATTCAACATAAAAATTCTACAGCAAATGAATTCAAACTGGATTTTGGAATGAAATTAAGCCTGCACCTATTTCAAAACCTCATCAATTTACCAATAAGCAACCTGTATGGTATTAACACACTCCAAGTCACTCCAGTTTGCAATTATGTTTTAATTAAAGTGACGAGTGTTTCATTGACGTTCCATGCGTTCAATTCAAACCAGTGAAGACCATTCCTTCAAAAGACAGCGTGCTGTATTTAAATGACGGTAAAACAGAACTTTTGCGATTATATACAATAGTCCAATCGGATTCCTCTTAAAATGATAACGCCTTCCATATAATCGATTCAACAAATTGCAAACTGCTATTACAACTACTCTAGTCTGCAATTATCCCATGTTTCATTAACAATATACAAATTATAATGAACGGTATTCCATGCATTGATCATTCTAATGACATCGTTCTGCACTTTCTGAGATGGGTAAACAAATATATTCTAGACAGAGCCTTTGACAAAAATATTCAATAGCGCCCTCTTTCAAACATTCACTGGCAATTTACTTATACAGAGTTCTGTCTTTTTGAAATCGATCTATTGAGATCGATTTATTAACTCCACGAATTCAATTAAGGTGCAGTCTAACTTGCTAATTCCACGATTTCACACAATTTCATATAAAACAAGCAGTCATTCACACCACGTTCGATTCGATGTCTTCACAACCAAATTATATGAAACGTGTATTCAACTTAAAATCTAGTTACAAAAATATTCCACCACTTAATGAATCGAACCCCACAATTCTGAAAACACACTGTTTTTACATTAACAAATGCAAAGAAATACTTACAAACTTTCTTCGTTGCCAAATATTCAATGGTCGTGGCCCTTACAATTTGCTGAAGGCTTACAGCCTTGCTATCCAAGCCTACTCTCAAACTCACAATCTCAATGTGTTTTTCACTCAAAACTTCCTCCTATTTATACAATTAAAAAAAATCATTAAATTAAATGCTCAATCCCTTAAAATCCTCAACAAAACCCTAAATATCTCAACATCCCTAAAGGATAGGTTTTTATCCCTAAAATCCTTCAATTTATTAAATTTCCTCATATCCTTTTATTAATAAAAAGATATTTACATAAATCCTCACCTTCTCCTATTTAATTCAAATTAATTAATAAAATATTACAAATTATCACACCCCATATTTACAAATTAATATTATCACACCCCATATTTACAAATGGAGAAAAAGGTTCTTGATGCTCCTGCATCAGACTCCCCATGTAAGAAAATTCATGACCACCTGGTCATAAGTCTGGATATTTCCTCCTGGATCCCAAATTTTGTTTTTTAATCTTTCTGTGCTTGTCGATTGCTTTACTGCTGTTGTTATCTGCTGTTGTCTTCCAGGTTTCCATATTTTGTGTTGTAGTGCTCCACCTGCTCTGCTCTTGCAATCTTTCACTGTCATTCTCTTGTTGTCGTTCCTTTTCTTTCTTTCGGCTGTCTTTCTCTGGGATGTTTTTATCATTAACCTCCTTATCAACTCAATTTCTCTGTCCAGTATGTCCTCTGTCTGCTGATTGTTTCCATCCCTTGATTGCTGACTTCTCATTCTCGCTTGTTCTTCACTTGTTTTGATTGCTTCCTTTTCACCCTTACTGCTGTTTTGCACCTTTTATGCTGCTGCTACTATAAATGTTGCGGCCTCCCAATCTTCCTTTCTCTCTGCAACATTCCTTTTCTCACCATCTGCAATTTCTTTTTGATTATTATTTATGACAACCGCTTTGTCATCCTTCTTCAACAATCTGTCCTGGACATTCATCCTCTATTCTTCTAATTTCTTCCTTTGAAAGTCTAATTCTCGATATAACTTAATGATTTTACTTGGAGTGGACTTCGGAAACTTTACACGATCTTCCATTTCTTCACATGGTTTTTCTTCGGCTAAATCTTCCTTAACATACTTCAGTAGATGTTCTTCTGCTTCTTCCAAACCTGCAATCACACACAAATCATTAGTTTTAAAATCACAAGACCTTACGGTCTTATTTGATGCTTCAGTCATCGAATCTTCGGGCTGCTTTGAATCATTCATATGATTCAACTCCTCTAGCTCTTCATCACTTTGAAAAAGTAATGGTCCACTCTCTGGGTAACATATCGAAACTTCAACATCTTCCTCAGCATCTTCCTTTTGCTGTTGCTCAACTATTTCGAGCTTCTCTATCCTCTGTCTGGCATCAATAACCTGTTCAAGTTCCCTTAGTTCCTTTATGAACTGCAAATTCACCTGATGATTCCACTTCTCTTGTAGCCTCTGCCATTTCAACTTCTTTCTCATGACATAACCACGCTTCTGGTCTTCCTCATTTCTTTGCAACATCTCCATTAACACCTCAATCTGAACTGCTATCTCAGCCTTCTCCTTCTCATATTCCTCTTTGCTTAATTGTCTCTGTATGCCAATTGCCTTGGCATCCTTCTTCTTTTGTCCTCTGCTGTGGTTGATTTCAGAACCTCTGTTACGACTGTCACTAGTCATCATCCTTTCCATCTCTATGAGTTCCTCACTCATTTTACTATGAGTTGTACTAAAGCCTCTTCAGCAGCAAGTCCTGTCCTGCCGCCACTTACCTCACCAAGCCCTCCTCACTCGGTCTTTTGGCAAGCAATTGGTTCTCTTCCTACGGAACCTCCTTTGAGCACTTCTCTTTGCTCTTCCTGGGCTTCAACTCATCTACCTGTTCACAACTGTCCTCCTTATCCAATCTCTATTGGATTTCTTCAAGGTTCTGCCACCTAGAACTTTCACCAGCTTCCTTTATCTGTTAGCAATTGTCTTTTGGGAGTTGCAATAATAATTCAATGCAAAGACTACAATTCTTCAAATCCAAATAAGACCATATCATCTTACCTCCAAGATCTCGTCTGATCTTGTCCTTTCATTCACCTGCAATTCAATTACCTTCAGAATCTCACCACTCCTGCAATCTGTTCCAGCAAATCTTTATGCTTCCTCTGCAAAATTTTACTGTTAATCAGATTTTAAAATCTGATCCTTTCTTCCAATCTTCCGACTTTATCTGCAAACTTTAGCTGTCAGCAACAATTCCTTCCTTGCTGAGTTTCTTCTTTGCTGCAATCATCAATTCTCATTCCATTTCTTGTCAGTAAAATTCAAATCAAAATTAACCACACCCAATACCTGCTCAATTCTTCAGCTGTACTCTGGTTTGCTTTGACTGTCAGATTAGAATCTGACCGCCTTTGCCTCATGCAAATCTGCTACTTCATCATTCATCAAACATTCAGAAATACATTCTAGTTCAACAAACCTTCTGTCTTCATTTAGAAAAAAACAACATTCTTTTTAACAGAGCCGGCTCTGATACCAAAATGATGCAAGCCTGCAGCTTGCAATACCCAGCATCATCAATAGCCATGTATATAAGAATACACCTCAGTTTTTTCCCAAATCAAAATCCTCAATCTACTATCATCAACATGTGGTAGCTTTCCAATATACGCTCAAATTTATTCAACATCATCTCATATCTTAGCAATCTCACATTCACTCTCCTTTTCAAACAATTTCATAACTTTTCAACCTTCAAACAAGGTTAAAAAAAAACTCATTCATGGCATCATTTAGATTCAAAACCATGCGCCCTTGTCAAATTTCATTTACAATCAAACTTTAATCAAACAAATGCGCCTATGGACAAGTGAGATTCGAACTTGACCATAATACCCAGCATTCTGCTTCATATTCAAAAAATCCAGAATTCAACTTCAATGCACGGCAATTTCCATCCACTGGCAATCTCAATTGATATGCAGAAACTTATTTTTTAATTCTTGGCAAACTCAACAACTTAAAATTCCTTTTCAACCCAATACAATCTTCAGATTCTACTTTGATGTAAAAGTGTAACAAACATTACTCATTCAATGGTCCCATCATTACAATTACGTTCTCATATGCTGAGTTCAATTAAAGAGTGCGCCCTTCAAATTGGCAGCTTTAATTCCATACGTTTGCCAACACATTACTTTTGGATTTAAATCTTAAACATTTCACTGTTTTTAACAATGCTTCCATCACCAATATAACTTACCTGTTCGATTTCCTGTGATACTCTTTGGATTGCGCCTTCAGTTTATGGACAGCGCCTTCTGGCATTTCATTTCTGTGTCTGCACAATGTCATTGCTCCCACCAATCAATTTTCACCTGCACTTAATAAACATTCAAATCGATTTTCACCTGCAAACACAGTCTTGATTACCAACGCTGGCTAATTGCTGTATAAAAGTTCTGCTCCAACAACAAATTCCATGCCTTTCTGCGTCTTGTTTTAAAACTTTCAACACGTTACAAAATCCCTGCATCCGATTTACCAATCCACTCCGCATAAAAACAATTCGATTCAACAAATTGCAACTGCTATTACAACTACCATATACAAATTAGAGTGAACAGTATTCCATGCGTTGCTCATTCTAATGACAGCGTTTTGCATTTTTTTAGAGATGGGTAAACAAATACATTACATGCATTCATTCAATTCATCGATTAACATAAAGACTTCAACAACATGAATTCAGAACCGGTTACTGTTGCTCCTGCGTCCAGATTAAGAAAGAAACGTTCCATTGCTTCTCCATGGCGCTGTTACGCAACCGAAACAACGTGTGAGAGCATCATTCACAAATAACGCCACAGCAGAGATTTAATCGAACCATAGATTTATCCACAGCAACCATTTATTACGCCCTTCAAATGCTATCGAACCCAATTTATTCAATCTCTAAACCAGATACGATTCAACTCATTTGCTTCTCTCAGCGTTCTATCACAATAACTGCAGTTCCAATGTGTTATCAACCATTCATTTAAATATTGCTTATGGGACATCGATATATCATCAAAGAGCCAGGTATAAAATCAAGCATCGATACACCCAACTATATAACAGTTTGCCCTTCAAATATGATTATATAAAAGCGTTCACCACAACACACGAACCATCATCCTTATAGATCATTCAACGCTTTTGGTTTATAAACACAACTCATACAAGTGCGCCTCACTAAAACCATTTCAGAAATCAACACGCAATTTCTAAAAACCACACTTATCATATTAATAAACAAATACTTACAAACTTCCTTCGTGCCCAGATATTCAACATTTGGGCCCTTACAATTGCTGAAGGCTTACAGCCTTGCTGATCAAGCTTGTTCTCAATCAACCTCTCTCACAATCTCTCATGGTTTCTCTCACAAATCCCCTTCCTATTTATACAATTTTTAAAAATAATTTAATTAAATGCTCAATCCCTTAAAATCCTTAACAAACCCCTAAATTTCTCAACATCCCTAAAGGATAGGTTTTTATCCCTAGAATCCTTCAATTTATTAAATTTCCTCATATCCTTTTATTAATAAAAAGATATTTACATAAATCCTCACCTTCTCCTATTTAATTCATATTAATTAATAAAATATTAAAAATCATCACACCCCATATTTACAAATTAATATTATCACACCCCATATTTACAAATGGAGAAAAAGGTCTTGATGCTCCTGCATCACTTTAATAATTTAATTTGTTGCGTAATGGGTTATGTACTTCCATGTATTATGTACTTTTGTTCAGAACTTCATTTATGAGATGTGGGTTATGTACTTTTTTTAGAACTTCCTTTATGTGATGTCCTTCCTTGCAAAGTAATTCGCAACTTGCAAAATATTTAATAAGGTTGCAAAGTAATTCTCAACTTGCAAAATATTTACTAAGGTATGGTTGATGTTAGAGAATTAAAAGTTGTGGTTCAGATTAATTTTCCAACAACAAAACATATTTACAAATTAAAAATCTCCATGTAAAATAATGTGAATATATATGTTTAAAAATCTTATTTCATATTTTTTTAATACTTTTTATTATAAATATAAAATAATAATTTAAAATAAAATTTAAATTTAATTAGTTTTTAATTTTTAATTTTTAATTTTTATAACTTAAAATGTATCCTAATTAAATAATTTAGCAATATAAAACATTATGAATTGATGTTTCCATTTAATCTCTTTAACTGCCTTAATTATTAATTTAAAAAAAAAAAAAAAAAGCATCTAATGATTCATAACAAATTTCATTGCTGAAAGTGTTTTAATATCTATTATGATTGATACTTCCATTTAATCTGTATGGCAACACTAATTATTAATTATTCTAAAAAAGAAACACCCAAAAATAAATCCCATTGCTGCACTGCAGCTGCACAAACCACGTAGCAGTGGTTTAATATAATGAGATGGCATTGATTTGTACTTTATGGTACATGGTAATGCAGATGACTAATTGGTATGAATGTTGTCACACGTAAATCAAGAAACTTGCTATGTTATGAGGTATGTCATGCAGGTTAGCATGTATCCATTACATGTGAGCCCATGTGTTACCACGTGCCCATCAAATGTCGCTGTACACATTAACA
Source organism: Pinus albicaulis (assembly GCA_034641835.2). Classification (NCBI taxonomy): domain Eukaryota; kingdom Viridiplantae; phylum Streptophyta; class Pinopsida; order Pinales; family Pinaceae; genus Pinus; species Pinus albicaulis. The sequence continues at coordinate 1,668,816,679 of CM076579.1, forward strand.
CTTGTCCATCACTTGGTTTTCTATGTTCATTTTCCATTTACCCGAAGCACTCATTTTGCATTTTGGTAACCATTAAGGAAATGCTTATTCTTCTTATAATATATACATGAAATGTACTCACAAAGTGTTTTTTTGCAGAATTGCTTCAGAGGTTGTTTCGACAGACTTTCTAGTTGCAAGTCTCTTCTGAAATTTCTTGGTTTGGGAACGCATAATGCTCACTGCAAACTGTTCTTCCCATTCTTCTCAACCCTTGCCACCTACTCCTCGGCATCCCATGTGGTAATATGTTTTGAAATCTTACTTTCATCGTTATTGTCCATGTCTAAATGGTTTGTTGATTGAGGTTATTATTGTATTTCCCTTTACAGGGATGCATGGGATATGGCAGCCGAAATTTGTCTTTCTTAGCTTCCAACTTTTCTCAGTGATTCAAATGTTGAGTTTCAGGTAAGTTCCTGGCATGCTGAATTGTATATGCAGATTAAATTTTCACTTATACCAAACTTACACTACTAATAAACTGCAGTCTTTTCATCTCCAAACATAATATCTCCCATATCATAGATGGGGAAAACTGTCATACCAACATTATTTCTTAGTCATGTGTCTGGCCGTGTTGAAGTGAATGTATAGAGCATCCTTCACTATTTTTGGCACACCAAGTGAAGTTATCAACGCACCTTTCTCAGCGTGCTCATTTTACTTCTTCTCAATCACAATGCACAAGCTATTCCTATTTTGTTTGCACTTTTGTTCATAGCTATTTTGTGAAAATGTCCCTCCTTGTTATAGTAGTAACTAAAGGACTTTCTTCCTTCAAGATTCTCTGGACTCTGTGAATTTCCTCCCTTTGAATTCCATAGTTCAAATTTCCTTCCTTGACCTTCCTTGTTGGTTGTCTTCATGACCTTCCTTCTTGGTTGTCTCCATTGTAAGCACCTGATGAAAACATTTGTTTTGAATTTATTAAGGCATTGCTCTTCTTGAAGGAGCATATTACCAAGCTCTTCAAGTGAAACCATGCAAGTCTTCCTTGATGGTTCAAACACCTAAATCAACCAATCGCTTTGTCAAAGCAACAAAATCCTTTGGATCTCTATCTAAATTTATTGTCAGAGCACCCAGTTCCTTTGGGTCCAGAGTATAAACAACAAGAAGTTGGTTGCAAAGTATTCTATGTGGATTATATAATCAACAAGTATCATTCTCAATAGGTTTCAAAGCATGTTAACTTTCCCAATTTCTGAATGAGGAATGATATGATGACTTACAGTAGATTTGAAGTTATAGTTTGCATCGTCATCAAATGCCTCAAAGATCACCAAAAGCAATGTTAGTAGGACCAAATCTCCTTGCCCTTTATGATCTTCCAGAATCTTTGCTTCACTAAAAAATTCTTTATGCAAATTTTCCAAATGGAAGAGTTGCCACCATAAAATGTGATGCTAGGTAAGGGAGTGCTTGGTTTCAATGAAGAATATCCAAAACATGAAATTCACATAGAATCTACAAAACATTATAGAAACAGAACTACCATTACTCTGACATCCAATATCAGTGACAATTTTCAAGAATCGATCATGGCTCTGATAATATAGTACTATACAGTCAGAACTAAAAGTACTCTGAATCAAAGTATCTCCAGGATCAAAAAGCTTGTGTTGGGATAGATTGTTGGAAAAGGGAGCAAAGTTTAATTTGTGCAGGTCAGTTTGTTGTTGCGTAACTCCACACCTTTAAGGGCAGAGGCTTATCACATGTTGCACATTCTGATAATAACACCCAACTTTTTACTCTTAGTGTATGTTGCAAGATACACAACCTCTTCAATAAGGTATGGATGTACCTATGATTTTGCTAATCATAACAATCCTAGTTTGATTAAACAATCCTAATTTGATAATATAATCAAACTAGAGTTCTCAAAGTTCTTGTGTAGACACGTTTTTTAACCAAATGTGCCCAAGCCATTACCTTTTTAATCACATTAGTGGTATTGGACAAAGAAACATTAATATTTCAGCAAGACTTCATCTTGATCACCTACATTCAAATTCATTTACTAATATTATTCACTCCAATATACTGATTGACATAAATACATCTTAACTTTCTATTAAGCATTTAGAGAGATAAAAAACTAGATGCTAGGAATATTAGGATCATTCACCAATATGACTCAATCTAAAATACTGGACATCTAATGGGAAAATAACCTTATAACTTTTGAATGCTAGAAACCCTTGTTATCACCTGTATAACAATCATGGCTAAGATTGGAAACTCAGAAAACTTCTTTTATGTTTTATAATTTCCTTGTTTACTTTAGATGATGTAAAGTAAAAAGGTTTTCTAATTTCCTTGTCTATTTTAGATGATGTAAAGTAAAGAAGTTTTCTAATTTCCTTCTCTACTTTAGGTGATGTAAAGTATGCAATATGATAGAATGACATATCATTTATATCATCCTTCACTTAGACTCCTTAGAATATTTCTATAAAATAGTTTTCAATGATGGTTTCTGGCAGTTTACCTTAAAAGGTAAAAATGAATTATATAGCGTAGCACATTGTCATGCACAAAAAGATAATTAGTGCATTCATGATTCACATTATAGGATGTGCAATATTCGAGTTGCCAAAGTATGGTATGGCTTTGATGCATAAGGGTTGTAACATGGGCTCTATTCACTCATTGACATGTAGAAAAGAAAGCACTAGTTCCTATCATGGATAAGTAATTCATGTTGGTTGAATCCATGCATTAAAAAACACTCTACGATAAATAAAATTTAATTTTTTTTTTTTTTACAATAAATATGTGAAATATAAAACATATATATTTTTGTTAATATTTTAGTCTTTTTAGAAAATGAAATTTACTAATTTATTGAAAGATAGAAAAGTTATAGTTTTTCGTTAGAAAAGCTATATGTTTTCCTTGTATCTGTGATGGAAATATTGTTTTTAAGATGGAGCATCATAGAATTTATAAACTAGGATGACTTAAAGTTAAATCTTGTCTTAATTGTCATGGGAGTTTGTCATTTGACTTTCCTTTAAATTAAAGGGTAGCATCAATTATATGTTGGTTATGACACTCTTTAAAAATCAAAGATAGACTTTTCCACCCCTACTTGTAAAGGGCTGTTTTAAAAAATAAACGACAATAGTTATATTCATCAACCAGAATTATATTCAATGTGATATTTTCTTCAATAATTTCTGGAACTAAAAAATAATTTTTTTAGTCATTTGAAAGAGATACAAAAATCTTTATGTGTTTAATGTAGCAAAAATGTAATACATTCATTATAAATGTAGAAAGATATTGAATATAAAATCTTTTTGAAATATAATGGGAAATTTTATAATCATGAAAACATTTCCAAAACACCATTTTTGGTCGATCTAACCCTGTTATTCACATGTTCATGCAATTAACAACAAATATTTATACACAAAGAAGGAAAGGGAAATAAGACTCAAATTACATCATGGTTTAGCTACACAACCACTAGTTTGTTACAATAGACTAAAATGTTGAAGAACTTTGGCCTTCACAAATGTTGTTGAGAGTAGTACTTGTACTACCCAACAAATGTGTTATATTTGATTGGAATTTAGGGATGGAAGGACGGCTCAAAAAACTATCTTTGATGTTTTGCAGCATTCCCAAAATGACCATCATAGTAGGTCGTCTTTGAGGAGATTCATTAGTGCAAAGTAATCCTACATTTATTAATGAACTAAGACAATCGAGATTATTATCTTCTTCAATGCAGCTATTAGCCCTCCTTAATAGACCAAGATTATTATCTTCTTCAATGCCGCTATTAGCCCTCCTTAATAGACCAAGATTATTATCTTCTTCAATGCAGCTATTAGCCCTCCTTAATAGACCCATGTCCACCACTTCCCTTATCATGTTTGGAAAAATATTACCCTCCCATTTCTGCAAGTTCATTCCTTCGACAAACATGTCATGTGTGGGCTTCTTTCCAGTGAGCATTTCCAATAGCACTATTCCATAGCTATAAACATCACTGTTTGTTGTAACTTGTCCACCCACTCCATATTCTGCATTCATAGATACTCATCATAAGTTTTAATTAAGAAAATCATAACATTAATTAATATGTTATGTAGTTTAGATAATACCTGGAGAAATGTACCATGTAGATCCTTTGAGTGCATATGTGGAAGTGAAATATGCATCTTCATTATTTGCAAAACATATAGCAGCAATGCCAAATTCTATTAAATATGCAATCATATCTTCACCCAAAAGCACATTATTGGGTTTCAAATCACAATGGATCACTTGCACAAATCACAGGTGATGGAGATATGCCCTACCTTGGGCGATGTCTATTGCTATATTCAACTTTTGAATCAAATTCAAGCCACTTTTTTCTCCATCATTGGGATATAACCACTTTCCTAGGCTTCTATTTGACATTAATGGAAATATCAAAGCTTTGATTTGGAGAACTGAATAACATGTTATGACCCTAATCAGATTTCGATGTCTAACTCTACCCAAAACATTGCACTCTCTATCAAAACTCTTATGAGCCCCTTCATTTTCAATATTGAGAAGCTTGATAGCAACCATTGTGCCATCATTCAAAACCCCTTTGTACAATTTTCCAAAACTTCCAACTCCTAATAGGTTGGCATCACTAAATCTACTGTTGCAATGATAACTTCTGCATAGAAAATTCTTCGATGCTTCACATTCAAGGATGGCCCAGTCTCTCTAATAAGATGCCCCTTGCAATTCCGTCTCCACAATATTCCCAGAAACAAAGACAATACAACAATTGTTGCAATAGCAACAACAAGAATGATAACTCTTTTGAGATTGAAAGACCAAGATTTCCCATAAATGTTGTTGCACCAATTTTTTTGAAAACTCCACCTTTAGGGACTTCTCCTGATAGCTTGTTGAAAGAAAAATTCAAGTGGTGGAGCATCGTGAGATTTTCCAGTGATATGGGTATTCCACCCAACAAATTGTTGGAAGAGAGATCTAGGTCTTGAAGATTTTGAAGCTCACTAAGTGACACTGGAATTGAACCTTCAAGTTTGTTGCAAGAAATATTCAAATATGCTATTTCTTTATAGCTTCTGAGTGCACCTGGAATGTAGCCAGTTAACTGATTGGCAGAAATATCTATAGCTTGAATCTTATTGAACTTGCTTAGTTCTGGAGGCACATGGCCACGTAATAAATTGTCTGACGAGTTAAAATAGAAAGCTAAATTTACAAGGCTTGCAACCTCTCGAGGTATCTGCCCATTAAGATTTTGTATGATAGGACTAACTCTAGTAAGTTCACGCATTTTCCTAAATTTGCAGATATCTTTCTTGATAATTGGTTGTGATTAAGATCTAGATGTATTAGTTGTTGGAGGTTGGCCACACAATTAGGGATACTTCCAAAGAGATTATTTATTGCGAGATTTAGAAGCCCTAATCTTTTGAGCTGCCCGATTTCTATAAGGATGTTTCCTTGTAAATTATTAATACCCATATATAACATCTCCAACTGCTCAAGCATATTAATTGAAGAAGGGATTGACCCTGTAAATGAATTACTTTCTAAATTAAGGAAGGTTAAGCTAGTTAAGTTTCCAATTTGTGGAGGTATTCATCCTGATAATTCATTGAAAGCCAAGTTTAAGGGAGTAGAATTTTGTAGAGAGGTGGCCTATAGAAAACGACAATGGTCCCATGAGATTATTATAGGAAAAGTCTAAAAATTATAGATTGGAATAGTTAACAAGAGCACTAAGAATGGGGCATCTAGTGGTGCTACTGCTAATCAGGTAATTGACGGCAGAAAAAAGCGAATGGAGATGTGTCAATTTACCCAACTCCATAGGCACTGTTCCGCTGAGCTGGTTCTCCATTACCTCAATCACTTGAAGGTTCGTACAATTGGAGAGAGGAAGGAATGTTACTACTCAGATTACGAGCCAGAGAGAGCATCATTAACTAGGTAGTTTTCTTGCTACACAACTCCGACGGAATGTGGCCAACTAATTGGTTAAAAGATATACTCAATGCTTCAATATTGGTGCAATTAGACAATGAAGACGGAATGCGTCCCAACAGATGATTATCTGCCAGTCCAACCATGCTGACCTGGCTTAGCGTACCCAATTTTGAAGGAATACTACCATGAAGGTTGTTGCTATTCAAAGCTATGTACTGCAAAGAGGATATGTTTCCCAAACAATCTGGGATTGTTCCCATAAAATTGTTGACTCCAAGGGACATGAATACTATCTTGGGGAGAACACATAGTTTTGGGGGAATGCTTCCTCTGAGATTGTTATAGGGCAGAACCAACTTCAATAAACTTTGGCACCTACCCAGAGTGGGCGGAATGGAACCCTGGAGTTGATTGCAAGACAGAAGAAGCATCTTTAAGCAAAAGAGGGTTCCCAATTGATAGGGAATGTGACCGTGGAAACTGTTATTACGAAGGGGAGAGATTGTACCCCATGGGGATCATCTGTCCTGCTCTTTGATTGGTTGCCACAATATGCCTCAATGTCTCGGTGCTTGTCTCCCAACCCATTCCCTTTGCGCCCTTTTATAACTCGCTGGGGTCATCCCTACAGGATGATGTTTCCTATGGGGTCCTCCTGACCTCAATCTGATTGGTTTCCACTCTATGTTGTTGATCCAATGTGTTAATACTGGAATGTCACGACACTCCATCTTCTCGACGCTTCCTTTCTATAATTTTGTTAAGTCTTCCAGGTTGTGAACACCGGGATGACATCACCTGGGACACGTGTTGACCACTGGTTGGTCCACGTGTCACTCAAAAATAGGACCTTTGGGTTAAAAAAATGGAAAATATGCCTTTCATGTGTCCACCTCCTATTGGCCTTTGTTGACGTCACTTGTTATCAATTAGACATTTCCACATGTCCCATCAAAGAGGAGATAGAAAGGGACCCTGAGACCTTGGTTTTGCGATCAATTCCTTTGTTAATAAAAAAACCTGTGGATTCAAGAACTCTTCCCTCGACGCCACTCCATTATGGTTTGTGGTATTTGGAGGAGAGGCCCCGACGTGGTTCTCCGTCGTTGATCTACACGATCGACAGTATGGAAAACCACCTCCCCACACCTTGAGGCATGACAAGATTGTTGTTTGTAGGCCTTTCGTCGCATACCAGTTCATTATTCCTTTAGGATTTCCTCTCTGGGCTTGCCCTCAGTAGGTCAAGTTGTTAAAGTGGGGACCTCTTGCTTGACTCCTCATTGGTTGTTGTTAACCCGACGTGTCTTGGCGCTGAATCTCACGAAGCTTCCATTTTGTTCCCCCTTTGAAATCCTCTAGGGTGCACCCACTAGGATGATGTCACCACCTGGCATCATCCCGCTTCGTACATCTAGGTGCTAAGAATTTTGTGCCATAACCATACCGTCAGGGTACCTTTTCTAAGTGGGATCCACCACCAGCCAATAGGAATGCCCCCCACTACTACATTGTCCATCCATGTCAGCTTAGTCCTTTCAATGGTGGAACTACTAACTGTTCTGCTACACTTTGACAATGCGCCAAACTTGGCTACATGCGAAAAGGGTTTCCAACCACATCTTTAACTCTAGTAACTTTGACTTGGGGTGATGAAACTTTTACTGACTCTGTCTTTCAATCTAGGAGGCCATTTTCAAACTTTTGCATATCACTAGAAAGCTCTTTTAGAGCTCTAACCATGTGGGTGGGTTCCACCTATATTTGAGATGATCTATTAATCCAAATCTGGCTCCAAAGTCTCTGGACTTATCTCAACATGAATGTTTATCTTCATTCTTCTTGTAGCTGATCCTGACAACTATGTCATCCTTTTCCATCCATTGACAATGACAATGCCATCACCACTGCTTTGCAAACGACCATGTTTTTCCTTTTCCACCTTTGTTGCATTTTCTTTTACCACCTTTGCCATTTCCTTTGCCATCAATGACAACATATTTACCAATGCATTTGTAGTTGTCATTGCTTGTCTTTGCCAACAATATTTTCCTTTGCCATCAATGACAACATATTTCCAACACTTAATATCTTTTGAATGATGCATATATCTGCAATCTTCTCTCCCAATCCTCTCATAGTATTCACAAATTCATCAACCTAGATAAAGTAAGATGCAATGTCTTCATCTTCCTTCATCTTCAGGTGTTCAAAGTATCCTCTATAAGTTTTAAGCTTAGCCCCTTTGACCTTTTCATTTCCTTCATACACATTCTTAAGCTTGTCCTAGATTTCCTTTGTTGATTCACAATGTATATCCTTGAAAAATTTTGATCATATGAGCCCTCCTAGAATGACATACATAGCCTTTGAATTACATTCATAGAGTCTTCTTCCAACTAGTTCTGTTGGAGTAGAGGTTAGTACCTTTTATTCATTTAGAATAGCTTGCCAAACATCAACTCCTTTTGTTTGTAAGAACAATCTCATCCTTACGCTCCAAAAGGCATAATTTTTTCCATCAAACTAGGCATTGGCCCGGCAATAGGTCCCATAAATTTTAGTTAAAATGAAGGGGCCTCCATTACAAATTTTGGAAATTATCCCTTCAAATTGCACTCAATTGGTTGATGCTTCATTATATGACTTTTATGCTTATTGATCCTTCAGGGTTTGTTGAAAATGGGAACAAGAAAATCCTGATTTAACTTTCCTTTGAATTAAATTAGGCGAAAATTGTAATTCCATATCACAAGACAACTTGTATGAGTTAACTAATTTATTTTCACTTTGTTGGCTCAATTAATTCGAGTTGAGAGCCTAACTTTAGTCATGTAGAGTGATTCCTAAATTTTAGGAGCCTAGGTTGAGTTTCTTGGATTCATTGTTTTATATTGTCTCTAAAGAGACAAAAGTGATATTGTATTGCCTTTAAATATAATTTCTTATTGTCTCTAGAAAAACAATAGCTGGGATATCCCTACTATCGTCTCTAGAGAAACAAAAACGAAATTGTCTCCTAAGAGACAATCCCTGTGTTACATATTGTCTTTATAGAGAGAATTTTTTAAGACAATAATTTGAGACACTCGCTTAAAGACAATATTTAAGACAATACACAATTTTTTTTTTGTCTCAAGTTAAGACAATTTGTCCAAAAATTGTCTTAAATATTGTCTTAAAACCCCCCTTTGTGTAGTAGTGTTTTAATCGAGAATTTGTGAAGGGCATTGGCTGGAAAAAGCATATGGAAAAATATCATCAATGGAAAATATCTATTTTATAAGAATTATGATGTGGATCATAGAAGGTGCATAGAGAAAAAATGCTCATCCTACATTTGGCAGAGCATGATGAAAATCAAGCATTAGCTTCTCGTGAGCCTAACCTAAGTCTGGAAGTTGGTTCCAACTCTCATATTGAGGTTGGTTTGGATGGTATAAAGGGCTTTACTAGAAATCACACTCTTTTAGAACCAGTTCTCCTTCATCTACATGAAGAAGGTATTTTCTTTCTTAATCAAATATTTATTGCTCATATGCATTTCAATATTTTTCATTCATGGGTCAACACAAATAAGCAAGGTTTTACCAGTTCTTTAGCAGTTGAATGGGAGCATTACATTCTTCAGTTAGTTTTAGTTGGTATTTCTCTTACAAAACAGGACGATAAGTTGATCAGGGATGGACAACTTAAAAAGGGACAGACCACAATGAATGGATTATATCTCAAATCATCTCCATTTAATATTGCCCCAAAAAACAAGATTTGGTTTCAGCAGGCATGAAAATGGGAGATCCCAATGAAGCTAAAATGTTTTCGGTGGCTGGTGTTGCACAACAAAGATTTTACTTGGGAGAACTTCTTATACAAGGCAACCAATATTTGTGGAGCTATAGCTCCATTAATGTACTGGGGCAGTATATGCCACCCATTAGATATTGTACTTGGTTAAATCCAAAAGCTGGCATATACTGCCCCAGTGCATTAATGGAGCTATAGCTCCACAAATAGGGATAGCCCTTACACAGGATTTTGCCCCAGTACATTAATGGAGCTATAGCTCCACAAAGATGAATATCCAAGCCATTACACAAAGGATTTGTCGGTTCAGGAAGATGTTCAATGTGTATGAACGTTAGGGAAGACATAGGTCGTTTGTTTCTCATTTGTCCATTCGCATCTACAATATGGGTGGGGTCACTCAGCATTTGAATATTAATGGACACTGGATAAGTAGCTCGATTGATGATTGTCTTTGTCACTGGTTCAAGACATATGAGGAATTCTGTGCATTTCCTTTTTATATATTCTGGGGTCTATGGAGGAGTCTGATCTTCAAGATCTTAGAATAAAAAGGGATTGATGTGAGAGAGACAGTGATTATGATCGTTGCTTATTTTTTAGAGATAGGTCCCAGAAAGAAGAAAGTTACAAAGAATGATAAAGTTAAAGGATATAAGGAAGCACTATCTTGTTTCTCTTTTTTGATGGACCTAGTACATAGGGGAAGTGTGGATGGAGCACATTTATAGTTTTTTGGCCTGGTAGATTCTACCACTTATGGTGGGCGGGCGGTGATGGTACAAACAACCACGCTCAAACCATTGCTTTGTGGGATATTCTTTTATGTGTCAAATAAAGGAATTATAGATCGAGTTCAGGGATATACTTTGTCTAATCTGCCTTCCCTCTCAAATTGGATCCCTCTCAAATTGGATGAGGGGCATGCGCACGCTGAAGATGAATTTTCTATGAATCTCTTACATGCACATTTATAGGGAGGGAACAGAATCAGGTCACGAAGTCCCAGTCCAAGAAGGGAGCTAGTTTGAATCTGGGAGCGATCATGTTCACATCTTTCGACAAGGCATCACCACAAATGTAGGGTTCATAAGTATCATTCAGCTTCTTTGAATTGAGCTCAGGAACATTGAAGACCTTTTTTGATATTTTTGACGGATTTCATAATAGTGCTTTTGTGACTGTCTATAACATTGTTATTTGTGACTGTATTCTGAACGAGATAATAGACTGATCTGAGACATTACATAGTTTATTTGTAACAAATAGGGTGTATCTAGTGATGAGTCATGACTATATGATGTAATAGTTGTTTTGTTTTAGAGTTTTTGTGATTCAAGTAATGAAGGTGAAATCATACTGACAGTTCTAGAGTTTTTGTGATTCAAGTAATGTTGGTGAAATCACACTGACAAATTCATGATGATATAACCAATTTTTTTTTTAATGAAAGAGGTAGTCGTTTTTTTCTTCTAGTCGAATTTTAAGTAGTCGAATTTTTAAATTCGGAATCTAGCTTGGTAACCATTCTTCCAAATCCAAATTCTTGAAGTTGGTAACTATTCTTCCAACCTCCATTATGCTTCCAATCTCCATTTTTTACTAGATTTGCCAACTTGTCTGTTGGAATTTCTGAACAATTCCTTAACACACAAAGGAAATGAAATTCCTGAACTCAACATAAAGATTAAAAAAAATTCATACACAGAGAGGCGGATGGAGTAAAAACTCTGTTTCTATTAAACTTAAAAACTTTTACAAAATGGTAGTCTTCTTCAGAATTTCTCTGTTTTGGATTCACAACAACAACAAAAAATTCTTTTGGCTATTACAAAACACAGCGCTATCTCTTTGTTGACTGCTACACACGCAGTGCTGTTCCAAAACTCTGCTCTATGTCTCTCTGTTTTTCTTTTCTGTCTCTCTGTGTTAATACACAGTCCAAAAATGCACACATAACACTTCTCTGTTTTAGCCTTTGGGCTCTTTCTACAATAAACAGTCAACTAACTCTTCTCTCTCCTTTTTTTTTGTACTCACAGAACATTACAATATATATATATATATATATATATATATATATATATATATATCAAACTCTATATAACCAAACTTTTAAAACAAAACATAAAACTTATGTTGCGGCTATTATAAAACATAAACCAAAATTAAAAACAAATGTACCGTGGTAAATAAAATTAATCCAATGTTAAATTAAATCAAAACATAAAAAAAAACTTTTCACGTATTCCATATTCCGTAGGGTCATAAGACTTTGCCAATGGTCTTCTCCTTATCCCCCCGGAATTGCTTTGGTGGGTCCAGAGAGGAGAGTGACATCACTCATTCCGGTGGGTGCCTTTCCCTTTGCTGCTCGTGGTTTTCTGCTCCCCCGAAACATTGCTAGCGATCAAATAAAAAATAGATGTGGTTGCTGGAGAATTTAATAAGGTGGGTGAATGGTTAAGGCGGGAGGTGACTGGTTACATGAAGTTCTGAACTGGGGATTGTTGCCCCTACTACTGTCCTTTACATTTCCCATATGCGTTTATGTTTGTTGTCCTGCTATTGCGTGCAGCAGTTGGAATTAAATTTCAACACTCCCCCTTAATTTCAACTGCTGGGTTTTCTTCCATACCCAAACACTTTCTCAAATAATTAAAACTTTTCTAGCCCAATGGTTTTGTCAATGTGTCAGCAAACTACTCCTCTGTTCTACAATATTGTAAAACAATTTCACCATTGTTCACTAATTTTCTGATGTAGTGATACTTGGCATCAATGTGTTTTGTTCTCTTATGAAACACTGAATTCTTTGACAATGCTATTGCTGAGCTATTATCACAATAAATTGTTGTCCCTTTTACCTGTTCATGACACAAACTCCTCAACATTCTCCTCATCCAAACTACTTGACATGTTGCTGCTATAGCTGCCACATACTCTGTCTCTGTTGTAGATAAAGCCACAATTGGTTGTTTCTTAGAAGCCCATGAAATGGCTCCTGAACCCATATGAAAAACATAACCAGAGGTGCTTTTCCGGCCATCTACACTTTCAGCCCAATCACTGTCAGTATATCCAATTAACTCAAAATATTTTGAAGTTGTGTATAAAATTCCATACCTCTTTGTTCCTTTCACATACCTCAGAATTCTTTTTACTGCTTGCCAATGTGTCTCCTTTGGCCTTTCCATAAATCTGGAAATTAAACTTACAGCATGCATAATATTCGACCTAGTTGCAATCAAATACATGAGGCTGCCAACTATGCTCTTGTACAAACTAGGATCAAAATCCTTGTTGTTGTCTTCTTTGCTGAGTTTCAATCCCATCACTGCAGGAGTAATTGATGTCCTGCAATCATGCATATTAAATCTTTCCAAAACTTCATTCACATACTTCGCTTGAGAAATAAAAATTATATTTTCATTTTTCTCTACTTCTGTTCCTAAGAAGTCTCTGAGCAATCCCATGTCAGTCATTTCAAATTCGTCCTTCATGACTGTTTTAAAATTCTCAATGAAGTAAGCATCATTACCTGTGAATATAACACCATCAACATATAAAACAACAATGAGCATCTTACCATCTTTCTCCTTGATGTATAATGTGGGTTCTCCTTCACATTTTTCAAACCCATTTTCCAGTAGATAGGCATCTATCCCACTGTACCATGCTCTTGGTGCTTGTTTCAGCCCATAAAGAGCTTTCTTCAATCTGCACACTTTGTGCTCTTGGCCTTTTTTCTCATATCTCAAAGATTGTTCAACATTAACCTCTTCCATCAATACTCCATTTAGGAATGTTGATTTCACATCCATTTGGTAAACCTTCCACTTGTGTTGCGCTACTATGGACAACACTACTCTTACTGTTTCCATTCTTGCAACCAGTGCGAAAATTTCCTCATAATCTCTCCCTTGTTGCTGCTTATAGCCTTGACAACAAGTCTGGCCTTGTGTCTTTCAATCTTACCTTCAGCATTGCTTTTGGTCTTGTAGACTCATTTAACTCCAATGACTTCTTTGCCTTTTGGGAGATCAACTAATTCTCATGTTTTATTTTTCTCTATGGCATTCATTTCTTCATTCATAGCATCTATCCATTTCTTATCTTTTATAGCTTCTTCAAAATGAATAGGATCCTCTACATGAAAATATAATGCAAATAAAGAGTTCATACCTTCATTTGCTGCCTCTTGCTCATAAATGTCATTGAATTTGGTTCCTCTTTCATTTGGTGTACTTGTGCTTGTAGAAGCACTCAAAGCTGCTCCTTGTGGTGTGCTTGGAGAAGCACTGTTATCACTTCTCAAGGGTGTTCTCATACCTGCTTGTGGTGTCCCTTGTTGTCCTTGTGTTGGTGGAGGTGGTGCTGCTAATGAGGTGTTCCTTTAAGCCATTTCTTCCTCATCATCATCATGAGACAAACAACTCTTCACATTCACTGTTTTCTCAATGCTTCTATCCCAAGCTTCTTCCTCAATGAATTGTACATATCTACTTATAATAAACTTCTTGGTGGATGGGTTATACAACCTGTAAGCCTTGGATTCTTCACTGTATCCAATAAATATGCACTTCTCCCCCTTACTGTCCAACTTCTTCCTTAGCTGATTTGGAATGTGTGCATAAGCCACACAACCGAATACTCTCATGTGGGTGACATGCTGCTTTATGCCGCTCCACGCTTCTTCTGGAACTCTGTTCATTACTACTTTGGTTGGGCATCTATTTAATATATATGCTACACAATGTACAACTTCAGTCCAATATTCATTTGGCAAATGTTTTGTCTTCAGCATACTTCTTACCATATCCATGATGGTTCAGTTTTTCCTTTCAACAACTCCATTTTGCTGGGGTGTATACCTTGCTGTAAATTGCTTATTTATCCCATTTTCCCTACAAAAACGCAGGAAATCTTTGGAGATACATTCTCCTCCTCTATCAGTCCTTAAGACTTTAATACGCTGCCCACTTTAATTCTCTACAAGAGCTTTAAAGTGGCAGAATTTCTCAAACACTTCACCTTTATATTTCAAGAAATAAACCCATGTTTGTCTTGTGAAATCATCAATAAAAGTCAGCATATAGTGGTTGTTTGCTAGTGATGGTGTCTGCATTGGTCCACATAAATCTGAATAGACAATTTCTAAGGGTGCCTTTGCCCTTATGCTCTTTCCTGATGGAAAGTTTTCTTTGTGTTGTTTGCCCAAGATGCAGCCTTCAAATAGGTTGTCTGGTTTCTCAATCAATGGTAATCTCTTTACCATTCCTTTCTTATGCAACAAATTCAGAGCTCCAAAGTGGAGATGTCCAAATCTCAAATGCCATAACCAATTCTCATCCTTGACTTCTCTTTGGAATGTCTCGTGTCACTGCTGCAATTTCTGCTCCTTTCTTCAAATCTACTCTCATCTTGAGAGGAAACATTCTATTTCTTGTCATCTTCACTTATGCAATGCCTTGCTTGCTTAGTGGTTTATCCATGATGGTGCATACATCATCTTCAAATAAAACATTGTACCCCTTTTGAATGAGTTGTTCAATGCTCAAGAGGTTACACTTCATACCAGACACATAATAAACATCTGATATGGTTCGTCCTTCTCCTTTCTTTGTCAAAACATTTACTCTGCCTTTTCCCATGACAGAGACCTTACTGTCTGTCCCCAATGTTACTTGAGACTTTACATTTTCATCTAACATGGAAAACATGGAAATGTTTCCAGTCATATGGTTGCTACATCCTGAATCTAGAAACCATATATTTTCACTCTTTTCCTCAGCCATATTACATGCGAAAAACAACTTCTCTTGACTAATATTCTCCTTAGTAAAATTAGCACTGGGTCTATTACCCATGTCACTATGTTTCTTCCTACATTCATTGGCATAATGGCCATATTTTTTACAGTAATGACATTGGACTTGGGATTTATCATACCTTTATCCATGAGCTTGATGTTGTCCACCTCGCTGGCTGCTGCCTTGGCCTTGGTTTTAATTTTGGTTGCTGCCCCTTCCATTTGTATTTGTTGGGTTGTTTCGTCCTCCTCGGTTCTGACTTCTGCCTCTACTTTTTTCTCTGTAGTTTTCTTTGCCTTGACCTCTTCCTCTTCCAAAGGACATTTGGGTCTTGAAGGCATGCTCCAAAGATGAGTCTGTTGTTCTGTTCAATCTTTGTTCATGTGTCATCAATGATGCATGAAGCTCATCTACTGAAAACTTTGAGAGATCCTTGGTCTCTTCTATTGCCACTACTATGGCATCAAATCTTGAGGGTAGACTTCTCAAGATTTTCTCCACTATTCTTCTTTCTTCAAGTGTCTCTCCATGAGACCTTATCTGGGTAACCAACCCAATCACATGTGTGAAGAATGAGTCTATGTTATCAGACTCTTTCATACAGAGAGTTTCAAAGTCTCTCCTCAGCAATTGTAGCTTTGTTGTTTTCACCTTCTCCATACCTTGATAGGCTGTCTAGAGGGTATCCTATGCATCCTTGGACCTCTTAGTTGCTGCTATCCTTGGAAACACACTCTCATGCACTGCTTGATAGAGATAGAAGAGGGCTTTTGAGTCCTTCTTCCTATTGCTCTTCAGCAAATCTTTCTCTTCCTATGTCAAAGCATTAAACTCTTGTTCATCTGCTGCTTCTTCAAAACCATCTTCAACAAGCTCCCATAAATCTTGAGAAGCAAACAGGGCTCTCATGGTGATTGCCTAGTAGTCATAGTTCTTCCCATTAAATTGTGGAAGTTGAGTATTTCCAATACTCATGCTTGTGCTGGCTCCTGCCATTGCTAGCACACTGAACTATGCTCTAAACTTGACTGTGTTTTTTTTTTAAACAAATTGTTTTTCTTCTTAAAAGACAAACTCTGTCTCTGAGGACTGCACTTCTTTAAACAAAACAAAACTCTGTATTTTTGAGAAATACCTGGACTTTTGCTGAGCCTTCACTCTGTTGGAGAACTACTGCAACAAACTTCTTCCTTCAGCCTTTTTGACAATCCTTCAAAGAGCCCTGGACTAGCTCTGATACCATGTTGGAATTTCTGAACAATTCCTTAACACACAGAGGAAATGAAATTCCTCAACTCAACACAGAGATTAAAAAAAAATTCATACACAGAGGCGGATGGTGTAAAAACTCTGTTTCTATTATACTTAAAAACTTTTACAAAATGACAGTCTTCTTCAAAACTTCTCTGTTCTGGATTCACAGCAACAACAAAAATTCTTCTGGCTGTTACAAAACACAGCGCTATCTCTTTGCTGACTGCTACACATGCAGTGCTGTTCCAAAACTCTGCTCTTTGTCTCTCTGTTTTTATTTTCTGTCTCTCTGTGTTAATACACAGTCCAAAAATGCACACACAACACTTTTCTGTTTTAGCCTTCGGGCTCTTTTCTACAATACACAGTCAACTAACTCTTCTCTCTCTTTTGACTCTTCTCTCTCTTTTTTGTACTCATGGCACATTAAAATATATATATATATATTATAAATATTCCATATTTATAATATATATATATATATATATATATATATATATATATATCAAACTCTATATAACCAAACTTTTAAAACAAAACATAAAACTTATGTTGCGGCTGTTATAAAACATAAACCAAAGTTAAAAACAAATGTACCATGGTAAATAAAATTAACCCAATGTTAAATTAAATCCAAAAAAAAAAAAAAACTTTTCACGTATTCCATATTCCATCGGGTCATAAGACTTTGCCAATGGTCTTCTCCTTATCCCCCCGGAATTGCTTTGGTGGGTCCAGAGAGGAGAGTGACATCACTCATTCCGGTGGGTGCCTTTCCCTTTGCTGCTCCCCCAAAACATTGCTGGCGATCAAATCAAAAACAGATGTGGTTGATGGAGAATTTAATGAGGTGAGTGAATGGTTAAGGCAGGAGGTGATTGGTTACGTGAAGTTCTGAACTGGGGATTGTTGCCCCTGCTGCTGTCCTTTACCTTTCCCATCTGCATTTATGTTTGCTGTCCTGCTGTTGCGTGCAGCAATTGGAATTAAATTCCAACATCGTCAAAGTAGTCCATCAACTATCTTTCCATGCAGAAATTAGAATCACAACCACCATTATTGCATTCCCCTTCATTAACTGTATCTGAGTCAAAATCAGCGTTTGTTTATGGCATTCCCCTTCATTAACTATATCCAAGTCAAAAGCATCGTTTGTTTCAACTTTCAAATACAAGAAAAGAAGTTTTCACGAGAGAAGAATTGGACCTGTTTTTAGCCAAATCAGTGCTAAACACTAGGAAAAGAAGTTTTCAGGAGAGACGTGGAAAGAAGAATTGGACATCTTTTCCACTGAATCAGTCCAACACGTTGTCCGCCTTGCAAATTTTGAAGGCTGAGGGAAGGGTGAAGCTGCTAAACTGGTAAGAATTTTAGTCGGAAATAATCTTGCTATGGAACTGTACATTGCATAATCGTGCTGTGGAACTGGACATTGGATTTGAAAGAATCTTGTCATTGAACTGGACAATGTATTTGTAGCTATAACTGGACAATGCATTTGTAGGAGTGCCTTTCAGTCACAGAGATGCTCCTCTTGGTCCATTCTGAAAAACTATGGTTGCTGTCAACAACATCACAGCGTTTAGCTACAGAATCCTGAATTCTACCCCATGTTTTTTTCTTCCTGCTAGGTTTCTAGATTCTTCTCAAATTCAAGCCTACCTACTACCCCTTCTTACCTATCCCCCTATCCCTTAAACCATCATGGGCATGCCTGAAACTCACTGAAAATTCCCTCGCAATTTCAGTTGAGCTTTCTGAGCACTTTCTCATCAAAAGGAAGAGTGATGAGGTGACTCACTTATTTATATGTTATTCGCAAAAAGCATCATGAAAAGTAGGTCTCCATTGCTGCAGTGCAGCTGTGCAGACCACGTAGCAGTGGTTTAAAATAATGAAATGGCATCGAATTTATCTTCATTAATGGTTCTACCCACACTCATTCCTTATTCTCATAGGAGATGCTTATTCTTTTTAAAATATATACATGAAAGGTACTGTCAAAGTGTTTTTGTTGAACTGTTTCAGAGGTTGTTTCGGCAAGACATTCTAGTTGCAAGTCTCTTCAGAAATTTCTTTCTTTGGGACTGCATCATGCGCACTGCAAACTGTTCTCCCTTTCTTTTCCACCCTTTCCACCTACTCATCAACATCCATGTGGTAATATGTTTTGGAAATCTTAATTTCATTATTATTGTTCATGCCTAAATGGTCTGTTGATTGAGGTTATTATTGTATTTTCCTTTACAGGGATGCATGGGATATGACAGCTGAAATTTGTCTCTCTCAGCATCCAACTTTGCTCAGTCATTCAAATGTTGAGTTTTAGGTAAGTTCCTGGCATGCTGAACTGTATATGCAGATTAAATTTTCACTTATGCCAAACTTGCACAACTAATTAACTGTCATCTCCAAACATTGTATATCCCATATTTGATGGGGAAAAATGTGAAACCAACCTCATCTCTAGTCATGTTGAAGTGAATGTACAAGATATTCGTATATTGTTTTCACTTGTGTCAAAATGTCCCTCCTTATTATAGTAGTAACAAAGGAATTTCTTCCTTCAAGTGTTTTCACTTGTGTCAAAATGTCCCTCCTTGTTATAGTAGTAACAAAGGACTTTGAAGGAAAAGGACTTTCTTCCTTAAAGTGTTTTCACTTGTGTCAAAATGTCCCTCCTTGTTATAGTATTAACAAAGGACTTTGAAGGAAAAGGACTTTCTTCCTTCAAGATTCTCTGGACTCTGTATTTCCTCCTTTTGAATTCCATTGTTCAAATCTGAATTTCCTCCTTTCGAATTCCATTGTTCAAATTTCCTTCTGTGACCTTCCTTCTTGGTTGTTTTCACTGTGAGCACCTGACCAAAACATTTGTTTTCGAATTTATAAAGGCACTCCTCTTTCTGAAGGAGAATATCATCAAGCTCTTCAAATGAGACTGTGATAGTCTTCCTTGATGGTCCAAACACCTCAATCAACCAATCGCTTTGTCAAAGCAAAAAAATACTTTGGATCTCTATCTAAATTTATTGTCAGAGCACCCAATTCCTTCGGATCCATAGTATCAACATTACCAAGAAGTTGGTTGCAAATTCTTCTGTGTGGGTTATCTAATTAACAAGTCTCATTATCAATAGGTTTCCAATTCCTTCTGCTCCACAGTATCAACAACAACAAATTGGTTGCAAAGTCTTCCATGTGAGTTATATAATCAGCAAGTCTCATTATCAATAGGTTTCAAAGCCTAGAGGACACTCAATTTATTTGAGGAGCGTGAAAACATCTCATACAATAAAACATCTCATACAATTTTCCTAGAGGACTCTCGATTTATTTAAGGTCTTATCAGATACTATATTGTGATTCATACAGCATGTTAACTTTTCCAGTTCCGTAGCGAGTGAGTGAAGAATTATATGATGACTCACAGTAGAGTTGAAGTTATAGTGTGCATCGTCATCACATGCCTCAAAGATAACCAAAAGCTTAGTAGAACCAAACCTTCTTGACCTTTATGATCTTCCACAACCTTTGCTTCACTAAAACTTTCTTTATCCAAATTTTCCAAATGGAATAGTTGCCACCATTCAATGTGATGTTGGGTAAGGGAGTGATTGGTTTTGTTAAAAAATATCCACACAACATGAAATATTCACATAGAATCTACACAACATTATAAAAGTAGAACTACCACTACTCTGACATCCAATATCAGTGACAATTTTCAAGAATCGATCATGGCTCTGATAGTTTAGTACTCTACAATCTGAGTGAACATGGCTCTGAATGATGGCTCTGAATGAGAGTATCCCTAGGATCAAAACAACTTGTGTTAGAATAGATTGTTGGAGTATCTCTAGGATCAAATCATATCAAACTAGACTCTGAAAAGGAATCTTTTTTCAACCAAAAGACCTGACCGAGGTCTTCAAAAAGGTACCCAAGCCATGACTTTTTTAAGTAATCAAAATCTTGGTATCGGGCAAAGAAACGTTGATATTTCAGAAAGGTACCCCAGCCATTACTTTTTTAAGCAAAATCTTGGTATTGGGTACCCAAGCCATTACCTTTTCAAATAATCAAAATCTTGGTATTGGGCAAAGAAACATTGATATTTCAGAAAGGTACCCAAGCCATTACTTTTTTAAGCAAAACCTTGGTATTGGGCAAAGAACATTGATATTTGATTTCATCAAAACAAATATCTCTAGGATCAAAACAACTTGATTGTTGGAAATGGGAGGAAAGTTTAATTTGTGCAGGTCAGTTTGTTGTTGCATTTTCAGGTCAAAGGCTAGTATCTGATCACATGTTGCACACTCTGATAATAACACCCAACCTTTTACTCGATTACTAGTGTATATTTCAAGATACACAACCCCTTCCATAGGGTATGGATGTACTTATGATTCTGCTAATCAAATCATAACAATTCTAGTTTGAAAATAGTAAATACGATCAAACTAGAGCTCTGAAAAGGCATCTTTTTTCAACCAAAAGACCTGACCGAGGTTTTCAAAAAGGTACCCAAGCCATGACTTTTTTAAGTAATCAAAATCTTGATATCGGGCAAAGAAACGGCATCTTTTTCAACCAGAAGACCTGACCGAGGTCTTCAAAAAGGTACCCAAGCCATGACTTTTTTAAGTAATCAAAATCTTGGTATCGGGCAAAGAAACGTTGATATTTCAGAAAGGTACCCAAGCCATTACTTTTTTAAGCAAAATCTTGGTAATGGGTACCCAAGCCATTACCTTTTCAAGTAATCAAAATCTTGGTATTGGGCAAAGAAACATTGATATTTCAGAAAGGGACCCAAGCCATTACTTTTTTTTTAGCAAAACCTTGGTATTGGGCAAAGAAACATTGATATTTGATTTCAACAAAACAAATATCTCTAGGATCAAAACAACTTGATTGTTGGAAATGGGAGGAAAGTTTAATTTGTGTAGGTCAGTTTGTTGTTGTATAACTCCACCCTTTTCAGGGCAAATGCTAGTATCTTATCACATTCTGATAATAACACCCAACCTTTTACTCTATTATTAGTATATATTTCAAGATACACAACCTCTTCCATAGGGTATGGATGTACTTGTGATTCTGCTAATCAAATCATAACAATTCTAGTTTGATAATACGATCTTATCAAACTAGAGCTCTGAAAAGTCATATTTTTTCAACCAAAAGACCCGACCGAGGTCTTCAAAAAGGTACCCAAGCCATGACTTTTTTACGTAATCAAAATCTTGGTTTCGGGCAAAGAAACGTTGATATTCCAGAAAGGTACCCAAGGCATTAATTTTTTAAGAAAAATCTCGGTATTGGGTACCCAAGCCATTACCTTTTCAAGTAATCAAAATCTAAATCTTGGTATTGGGCAAAGAAGCATTGATATTTCAGAAAGATACCCAAATTAAAACAAATGCACAACACAAACACCAGAGAAAAACGTGAGACAAAGCTCACTCAAATCAATGAATTCAATTGCATGATTACATCACACTTAAATAGCAAACTGCA
Organism: Pinus albicaulis; assembly: GCA_034641835.2. NCBI lineage: Eukaryota > Viridiplantae > Streptophyta > Pinopsida > Pinales > Pinaceae > Pinus > Pinus albicaulis. The sequence continues at coordinate 1,668,839,082 of CM076579.1, forward strand.
CTCACCTAATCTTCCTGAAGAAGAGGAAACAAACCTGAATAGATGGAACTAATTTCTAAATACACACTCTCGTTCAACAAACCAAAACTAAATCTATTTCTGCATGATCTAGATTATTCTCACATCCTCCCTTAATGGAGAAATGGATTTTCTACAATACCTAATTGACTTCTAAAAACTTCAAATTTGATTTTACCAAAGGGCTTAGTAAATATATCAGCCATATTATCCTTGGTATTACAAAATATTAATTCAATTTCATTCGACTCAATTTTCTCACGTACAAAGTGGTACTGTAACTCAACGTGTTTTGTTCTGGCATGGTAAATTGGATTATGTGCTAATTTGATAGCACTCTGATTATCACAATTGATACATGTTGAACCACTTTGCGCCTCTTCAAGATCTGCAAGAATTCTCCGCAACCAAATAGCTTCACAGGTGGCATTGGTCAAAGCTTTGTACTATGATTCTGTTGATGATAAAGAAACAGTTGGCTATTTCTTACTACTCCAAGATACGACCCCTGATCCAATATGAAATGCATAGCCAGAGGTAGATCGTCTGTCATCTGGATTTCCTGCCCAATCTGAATCAGAAAAACCTGTCAGTGCAACATCAGATTCATCAGTATACATAATACCTAAATTCAATGTTCCCTTTAAGTATCGGAGAACTTTCTTTGCAGCATTCCAGTGATTTCCTGAAGGCTTAGCCATGAATTGACTAAGAATACTGACTGAGTATGCAATGTCTGGTCTGGTAGTGGTGAGATAGTTCAAACTTCCCACCAACTGACGATATAATGTACCATCTGCCTCTTTAGTTCCATCTTCTTTGTACAACTTTGCATTCTGTTCTAAGGGAATTGACATAGCTTTGCAATCACTCATATTGAACTTTTTCAGAATTTCCTTTGTATATTTGCTTTGAGTGATCAATGTTTTCCTAGGCTCTCTCCATACTTCAATTCCTAAACAGTAATGCAATTCACCCAAATCTTTCATTTCAAATTCCTGCGACAACTGAACTTTAATTTCTTCAATTAACTTGTGAGCACTGCCTGTGATAATGAGATCATCCACATACAAAGATATTAAAGCAACATTTCCTTTTTCATCTTTCTTAACATACAAGTTAGGATCATTTTTGCTTTTCACAAATCCATTCTGAAGAAAGAAGGTATCAATCTTTACATACCATGATCTCGGCCGCTGTTTCAAACCATATAACGCCTTTCTTAACCTGCAGACTAGATGCTCCTGTCCCTGTTTGACAAACCCTTCAGGTTGAACCAAATAAACTTCTTCCTTTAAATCACCATTTAGAAAAGCAGATTTGACATCCAATTGATGTATATTCCAGTTATGTTTTGTGGCTAAGGCAATCAGTAATCTAATTGTATTCAACTTAGCTACTGGTGCAAAAGTATCTTCATAATCAATTCCCTCCTGTTGAGCATATCCTTTTGCAACTAATCTTGCCTTAAATTTATCAATGCTACCATCTGCTTTAAATTTCGATTTGTACAACCATTTTCTTCCAATTGGAACTTTATTTTCAAGAAGTTCCACTAATTCCCATGTTTGATTTTTCATAAGAGAAGCATACTCATCATTCATAGCATTTATCCATTGTTCATGTTGTTTAGCTTGCTCATAATCAACTGGTTCTACAACATTCATTATATTAGACATTAAGGCATAATCTCTATACCTTGCAGGAAGCTGAGTTTGTCGGGTTGACCTTCTTGGTGCTTCAATGCCTGTTGGAGTTCCATCCATGATTCTTCGGCTTTGAGGTGAATCACCCTCTCGTGATGACTCACTGCTGCTGGATGTGCTCATACTGCTCTCATCCTGATCTTGTACCTGTACCTGTACCTGTTCCTGCTCCTGCTTAATCAAAGTATCAAGTTTGACGTGAGCATCATTAGATATATGCCATGCATCATTCTTTATATCAGTTTTATCAGCCTGCTCATGAAACAGCACATCTCGACTTGCAAATAGTTTATGGGAACTTGGATCAAACAATTTATAGGCTTTCTGATCCGCACAATACCCAATGAAAACACACTTGATTGACTTGGCATCAAGCTTTCTTCTGTTAGCCTTAGGAATATGTGCAAAGGCAGTACATCCAAAGACTCTTAAATGACTCACATCAGGTTTATAACCATGAAGAACCTCAAAAGGAGTTTGAAAACTAATTGCTTAGTGGGACATCAATTCTTCAAATAAACAGCAGTGTTAATGGCTTCTGCCCAGAAACCATTAGAGATGTTCTTACCTTGAAGCATACTGCGAGCAGATTCCACCAAGGTTCTATTCCATCGCTCAGCAACACCATTTTGCTGAGGGGTATGAGGTACAGTGAACTATTGTTGAATCCCATTAGATTTACAATAGCTGTTAAATGCATTTGACTTATATTCACCCCCTTGATCAGATTTGAGTATTTTAATGTACTTACCTGTTTGTTTTTCAACCATAGTTCGAAACTCTTTAAAATACTCAAATATATCACTCTTCCTTCGAATGAAATAGACCCAGGTATACCTAGATCTATCATCAATAAAAATAACAAAGTATGAAGCACCACCAAGAGACCTAGTTTGCATAGGTCCACATACATCAGTGTGAATTAATTCAAGTATATCATACTGTCGTTTCTCAGTATGAACAGGAAACTCTTCTCTATGCTGCTTACCAAGTGCACAAGCTTCACATGGTAAATGTTCACACTTCATAACATGAAGACCTTCAACCATTGATTTTCTTTGCAACAACGATAAATCATTGTAATTCAGGTGCCCATACCTGTGATGCCATAATTCTGTTGTCGATGTCTCTTTGGATGTTAATGCAACATGACGCTTTACTGTCACATCCAATCTATATAATCCTCCAACCCTGGTACCTGTAGAAACAACCCTGTAGTGGTCCTGAACATCTTTCACAATACACCCCAATTTACCAAATTCCACTTTTAAATGATTATCAGTGATAGTGGAAATAGATATCAAATTCTTTTTGAGAGCAGGTACATACATCACATTATGAATCTGTCGCATTTGTCCATTAGGTAAGTACACATTTATTATGCCATAGCCTTGAACTTTAAGTGACCTGTCATCTCCTAGGTAAATGTGTGTGCCATCAGATTTCTCATAATATTTATCATACCATTCTTTATTACAAGTCATATGTGCTGATGCACCAGAATCTATGAACCAAGCATTCTCATCATCAGCTTCAGCAGACAATGCAGCATCAGAAAGAAACAACTTAAGATTTTTAAATCCATCAGTCACTGAGGTGTCTCTGTTTATGAAATTTCCATTATGCCTTCTATGTCTTTGATTTCATTCATTATTCTTTCTTCTATAGCAATCTTTAGCCAAATGTCCAGGTTTTCCACAATAATCACATTCAATGTTCCTCTTAACATAAGAATCAGGAGGTGTCATACCTTTCTGTTTTGCTTGAAACCGGCCTCTGTTCCTGTCCCATGGTCTCCCTCGAAATGGTCTTTTGCCTCTTGCAGTCAAAGCCAACTCAGAACCATTTGACTCCAGTTCAAAAATTTTCATTCGCTCTTCTTCTTGAAGAAGAATTCCAGCCAATTCTTCAAATGTGGGAGGTGTCGGTCTGGCTCAGAGTGCTTTGAGAGTATCCCATGTCGCCTTTGAAGTTTCACAGTCCCGAATGTGAGGAATAATATTGTCCTTCACTGACATGCGTAGCAGCACCTTTGCTTTCATTTCACGCTTATCCCAATCTTGAGTGGCAGCAGGAGGTGTAGGCTTGGGCTCGTCACCTTTGACAATTGTCCAGAGATTGTACGCCTCCAGCACTGTGATCAGCTTAAATTTCCAATTTACATAATTTTCACCATCAAGTTTTGTAGATTCATTTAAATATGAATCGGCAAGAGGATTCGCCATGGTTTTCAAGAGCAAAAAAAAACAAATTCAATTGTGAAATCCACTACAATGATAAAAAAAAACGTGCAAGTCACAATTTAGCCTGCAAGTTAAGATGGCAATTGAAATATATTCCAATTGAGAAGGCAGAAATCGAACTTCGCGAGAAAGAAGTGGCTTTCAATTACTGAGTTGAATGGATTTTATAGCGGAATCCATCACAGAAAGTAAGCCAAACGGCCGCACCCAAAAAAACTTAAATGAATACCTCCTTGCGCTGGTACGAACAGAAATCCGGCACCAAAAAAAAACTCGACCAGCAACAACCAACACAGCAAAACTGTTTGCTGTATCTCTGCGTGTTACCAAATCTCGATCAGCACCCGCACCCTGCTGTCAAAGCTCCACGCAGCTTGTTTTTTTCGATTACAGGCACCCGCAGCTTAAAAAAAAACACAACTCCTGCCCCATACTCTCAAGAGGCCATATATGTGAATTTTAAATACAGCAAGGATCGCTGTCACGGCTGCAATGGGGATAACTCAAAACTCTCACAACACCAATGCACGCAATCTTAAAAAAGAGCTTCGACTAGCAATGTTTAAAAAAGAACCCGACCAGCAATGTTTACGACGGTGATGTAACGGACTACCGCTCCAAGACCACGCTGGCAGCAACCTTTGCCCTCTTTGCGTATGCTTCTATCCGGCAAACTGTATCCGGAATTGCTCCAACGCACAAAACAAATGAATTGCTGGACACGCGCTGGCACGAAAACGAATTGCTGGATGCGCAGTGAAAGAACCACTACACAGGCTTGCGGTCCGGTCCACTGGGTTTCGAAAGTGGAGCTCTCACTCCAATACCCAACAAGTCGAAGACACTTACGCAGAGCTCTGATACCAAATTAAAACAAATGCACAGCACAAACACCAGAGAAAAACGTGAGACAAAGCTCACTCAAATCAATGAATTCAATTGCACGATTACATCACATTTAAATAGCAAACTGCACTCACCTAATCTTCCTGAAGAAGAGGAAACAAACCTGAATAGATGGAACTAATTTCTAAATACACACTCTCGTTCAACAAACCAAAACTAAATCTATTTCTGCATGATCTAGATTATTCTCACAACCCAAGCCATTACTTTTTAAAGCAAAACCTTGGTATTGGGCTCGATCAAAACAACTTGATTGTTGATTATTGGAAATGGGAGGAAAGTTTAATTTGTGCAGGTCAGTTTGTTGTTGCATAACTCCACGCCTCCACGCCTTTCAGGGCAAAGGCTAGTATCTTATCACATGTTGCACATTCTGATAATAACACGCAACCTACCTTTTACTCTATTACTAGTGTATGTTTCAAGATACACAACCTCTTCCATAGGGTATGGATGTACTTATGATTCTGCTAATCAAATTAATTCTAGTTTGATAATACGTACAAACTAGAGCTCTGAAAAGGCATCTTTTTTCAACCAAAAGACCTGACCGAGTACCCAAGCCATCACTTAGGTACCCAAGCCATGACTGTTTTAAGTAATCAAAATCTTCGTATTGGGCAGAGAAACGTTGATATTTGAGAAAGGTACCCAAGCCATTACTTTTTTAAGCAAAATCTTGGTATTGGGTACCCAATCCATTACCTTTTCAAGTAATCAAAATCTTGGTATTGGGCAAAGAAACATTGATATTTCATAAAGGTACCCAAGCCATTAAAAACATTGATATTTCACAAAGGTACCCAAGCCATGCAAAACCTTGGTATTGGGCAAAGAAACATTGATATTTGATTTCATCTTAATCACATACATTCAAATTCATTTACCAATATGACTCTTATAAAAAAAACTCAATGCTAGGAACATCAGGATCATTCACCAACATGACTCAATTTAAAATACTGGAAATCTAATCACTTGTATAACAATCATGTAAGATTGGAAACTTCAAAAACAATTTATGTGGCTAAGATTGGAAACTTAAAAAACATTTTTTATGTTTTCTAATTTCCTTTTCTATTATAGATTTCTAATTTCCTTTTTTAGGTCTATAATTTCCTTTTTTATTTTAGATGATATAAAGTATTCTATCATCTAAATTTCCTTTTTTATTTTAGATGATATAAAGTATTATATGCCAGAATGATATATCATCTTAATATAAAGTATGCTATATGCTAGAATGATATATCATCCTTCACTCGTACCCTTTAAAATATTCCTACAAAATAATTTTCAATGATACAATGATATAAAGCATGCCAGTCATGCACACAAAAAATAATGAGTATAGCACATTGTCCTGCACACAAAGATAAAGATAATTAGCTCATTCAGGATTCACATTATAAGATGTACCAAAGTATGGTATTGCTCTGATGCATAATCAAGGTAGTTCCTATCATGGATAGGTAATTCAGGTTGGTTGAGTCGAGCGCATAAAAAAAATACTCTACAATAAAAAGAAAGTGTAATATTCCTACAAAATAGTTTTCAATGATATAAAGCATGCCAGTCATGCACACAAAAAATAATGAGTGTAGCACATTGCTCTGCACACAAAGATAATTAGCTCATTCAGGATTCACATTATAAGATGTACCAAAGTATGGTATTGCTCTGATGCATAATCAAGGTAGTTCCTATCATGGATAGGTAATTCAGGTTAGTTGAGTCGGGCGCATAAAAAAAATACTCTACAATAAAAAGAAAGTGTACTAGGACTGTACAAAGTAAAAAAGTGAAATATAAAACATATATTTTGTTAATAAATTAGTGTGAAATATAAAACATATATTTTGTTAATAAGTTAGTTTTAAAAGGAAAATTTATTAATTTAATGAAAGATAGAATAAAAAGAAAGTGTAATAGGACTGTACAAAGTAAAAAAGTGAAATCTAAAACATATATTTTGTTAATAAATTAGTGTGAAATATAAAACATATATTTTGTTAATAAGTTAGTCTTAAAAGGAAAAATTTATTAATTTAATGACAGATAGAAAAGCTATATCTTTGACAATAATGTTCTAAAGATGGAGTATCATAGAATTTGTAAACTATACCTCGTTTTAATTGTCATAAAAGTATGTCAGTTAATTTTATTATTTTTTCTGTAAATTAAAGGGAACATCAATTTTATGTTGGTAGACTCTTCCACCCCTGCATGTAAAGAGGTATATAAAAAAAATAAACTAACAATAGTTATATTTATTAACTAGAATTATATTAATCATGATATTTCTTTCAATAATTTTTAAACTAAAAAATATTTCTATATTTTAATTATTTAAAACAAATACAAAACTCTTTACTCTTACAAGAGTGAAATGCTTTCAATTAGAGATGTAATAAAAAGGATATTGGATATAAAAAAAATTGAAGATAGAATAGGAAATTTTAAAATCATTTAAAAATTTGCAAAACACCATTCACGGTAGATCTAACTATAGTTCACAGATCCTAACTATCGTTCACATTTGCATGCAACTAACAACAAAGATTTATGTACAGAAATGGAAAGGTAAATAAGACTCAAATTACTTCATGGTTTAGTTACACAATCACCACTTTGTTGACTTTGTTACAACAAAAATGATGAAGAACAAGTTACAACTAACAACAAAGATTAAACAAGATTCAAATTACTTCATGGTTTAGTTACACAATCACCACTTTGTTACAACAAAGATGATGAAGAACTTTGGCCTTCACAAATGTTGTTGAGGGTAGTACTTGTATTACGGGCCAACAAATGTGTGATATTTGATTGGAATTTGGGAATAGCAGGAACATTCAAAAAAATGTCTTTGGTTTAGTTACACAATCACCACTTTGTTACAACAAAGATGATGAAGAACTTTGGCCTTCACAAATGTTGTTGAGGGTAGTACTTGTACTACCCAACAAATGTGTGATATTTGATTGGAATTTGGGAATAGCAGGAGCATTCAAAAAAATGTCTTTGATGTTTTGCAGTATGCCTAAAATGACCATCATAGTAGGTCGTCCTTGAGGATATTCATTTGTGCAAAGCAATCCCACATTTATTAATGAACCAATACAATTGAGATTCTTATCTTCTTCAATGCAGCTATTAGTCCTCCTTAATAAAGCCATGTCCACCACATCCATTAGTCGGTTTGGAAAACTACTACCCACCCATTTTTGCAAGTTCATTCCTTCAACAAACATGTCATGGGTGGGCTTCTTTCCAGTGAGCATTTCCAATAGCACTATTCCATAGCTATAGACGTCACCATTTGTTGTAACTTGTCCACCCACTCCATATTCTGCATTCATAGATCCTCATCTTAAGATTTTCAATTCACAATGTTAAATAAACATAAGAAAATCATAACATTTCTTAATATGGTATGTAGTTTAAATAGTACCTGGAGGAATGTACCCTGTAGATCCTTTGAGTGCATTTGTGGAAGTAAAAGCCCCATCTTCATTATTTGCAAAACATATAGTAGAAATGCCAAAGTCTGTTAAATATGCAGTCATATCTTCACCCAACAAGACATTGTTGGGTTTCAAATCACAATGAATCACTTGTACAAAACACTGGTGATGGAGATATGTCATGCCTTGGGCAATGTCTATTGCTACATTCAACCTTTGAATCAAACTCAAACCATCTTGTTCTCCATCATCGGGATATAACCATTTTTCTAGGCTTCCTTTTGGCATTAATGGAAATATCAAAGCTTTGATTTGCATATCTGAATAACAGGTTATGACCCTAATCAGATTTCGATGTCTAACTCTACCCAAAACTTTACATTCTCTATCAAAACTCTTTTGAGCCCCTTCATTTTCTAGATTGAGAAGCTTGACGGCGACCATTGTGCTATCATTCAAAACCCCTTTGTACACTTTTCCAAAACTACCAACTCCTAATAAGTTGATATCAGATGCTCCACACTTAAAGATGGCCTAGTCTCTCTAAGAATTTGTCTCTTGCAATTTTGTCTCCACAATATTCCTAGAAGTAAACACAATACAGCAATTGTTGCGATAGCAACAACAACAATGATAACTCTTTTTAGATTGAAAACACTCCTATGTTTGTGAGAATAGCATGGTGATAGACTCACCCAAGGTCCACATAGACCAAGATTTCCCATAAATGCTGTTGCACCAATTTTTTTGAAAACTCCACCTTTAGGGACTTCTCCTGACAGCTTGTTGAAAGACAAATTCAAGTGGTGGAGCATTGTGAGATTTTCTAGTGATACGGGTATTCCACCTGACAAATTGTTGGAATAGAGATCGAGGTCCTCAAGATTTTGAAGCTCACTAAGTGACACTGGAATTGAACCTTCAAGTTTGTTGCAAGAAATATTCAGATATGCTATTTCTTTGCAGCTTCCTAGTGCACTTGGAATGTAGCCAATTAACTGATTGGCAGAAATATCTATAGCTTGACGCTTATTGAACTTGCTTAGTTCTGGAGGCACATGGCCATGTAATAAATTGTTTGACAGGTTGAAATAGAAAGCTAAATTTACAAGGCTTGCAACTTCTCGAGGTATCTGCCCACTAAGCTTGTTGTATGATAAGTCTAACTCTAGTAAGTTCACACATTTTCCTAAATTTGCAGGTATATTTCCTGATAACTGGTTGTGATTAAGATCTAGATATCTTAGTTGTTGGAGATTGGCCACAGAATCAGGGATTCTTCCAGAGAGATTATTTACTGCGAGATTTAGAAGCCCTAATCTTTTCAGATGCCCAATTTCTACAGGGATGTTTCCTTGTAAGTTATTACGACCCATATATAACCTCTCCAATTGCTCAAGCATATTAACTGTAGAAGGGATTGACCCTGTAAAAGAATTACCTTCTAAATTAAGGAATGTTAAGCTAGTTAGGTTTCCAATTTGTGGAGGTATTCCTCCCGATAATTCATTGAAAGCCAAGTTTAAGGAGTAGAATTTTGTAGAGAGGTGGCCTATAGAAAATGGCAATGGTCCCATGAGATTATTATAGGAAAAGTCTATAAATTGTAGATTGGAACAGTTAATAAGAGCAGTAAAAATGGGGCATCTAGTGGTGCTGCCGCTAGTCAGATAATTTTCGGCAATGAAAACCGAATGGAGATGTGTCAATTTACCCAGCTCCATGGGCACTATTGCGCTGAGCTGGTTCTTTGTTAACTCTATCACTTGAAGGTTCGTACAATTGGAGAGGGAGGAGGGAATGTTACCACTCAGCTGATTAATAGCCAAAGAGAGCATCATTAACTGGGGGGTTTTCTTGATACACAACTCCGACGGAATGTGGCCAACTAATTGGTTAAAAGATATACTCAATGCTTCAATATTGGTGCAGTTAGCCAATGAAGACGGAAGGCGTCCCGACAGATGGTTAACTCCCAGAAAAACCACGCTGAGCTGGTTTAGCATACCCAATTCCGAAGGAATACTGCCGTGAAGGTTGTTGCTATTCAAAAGTAAGTACTGCAAAGAGGATATGTTTCCCAAGCACTTCGGGATTGTTCCCATCAAATTGTTGGTTGCAAGGGACAGGAATACTAGGTTGGGGAGAACACATAGTTCTGGGGGAATGTTTCCTCCGAGATTGTTATAGGGCAGAACTAACTTCCGTAAACTACGGCAGCTACCGAGAGTGGGCGGAATGGAACCCTGGAGATGATTGCGAGACAGGCGAAGCATCTTTAACCGACAGAGGGTTCCCAATTGATGGGGAATGTGACCGTGAAAACTGTTATTACGAAGGTCGAGTATGGTAAGAAATGAGAGATTGGCGAGAAGGGGAGAGATTGTACCTTGTAATCCCATGCTAGAAACATTGAGGGAAACGACTCTCTGCCTGCGCCTGCTGCATATGATACCCGTCCACTGGCAGAATGAAACATTTGATTTCCAGGTATGATACCCGTCCACTGGCAGAATGAAACATTTGATTTCCAGGTAGTGGCTAATGATTGGTACGGATCATATGTGATGGCAGACTTGAATGCAAGTAGAGCCTGCTGATCGGAAGCATTGGTGAGGCGAGGATGGTGAGGATTAGAAAAATGACCGAGTGTGGAAAACACAAAATGATTCAGAAAGAGAATGGAATAAAAGAGTAGGCACCACCAGAAAAGAGAAGGGACGTAACAGGTCTCCATCTTTTCTCTAACAGAATGCTCTCTGAAAAAAACAACAATCACAATGCTTCAGAAAACCATTGTGATTGCTTATATAGACGCATAGATTCATTTTTAACTTCGAATTTACGATTCATAAAAAATGTGAAAGGAGAAGAAATTCAAACTTGGAAAAAAGTTGTCGAGCTGTTTTATCCAGAAATCTAACGCATATACCGCGCGCCTGGATTCCCAAAAGAATAGTGTAATCGTTTTCCATTATCAATACCCTGCCCCAACTACACAGCAAACGGAGCTCGCGTCGTCCAAAATCTTGCTCGCCTCATCTTGACTATTGGCCTGTGACTTTTGGACGGATGCAGATAAATAGTCGACCGTCACTTTCCGAGTGACTAATTTCACAGACCTGTACTTTCAGAGTGACTGTGACTTTTGGACGGATGCAGATAAATAGTCGACAGTCACTTTCCGAGATTTCACAGACACGTACTTTTAGAGTGACTAATTTCACAGACCTGTAGTCAAGATGACCCTCCAAAATATTAATTTTGTTTGAAATCAGTAGTTTATGACTATTGGCCTGTGACTTTTGGACGGATGCAGATAAATAGTCGACAGTCACTTTCCGAGTGACTAATTTCACAGACCCCACTCATTTGAATAAGGAATGATCGCTTAGTCTTACGAAAAATCACAAAATAACTCAGAAATTTCTGAAAATATTGGTTAGTAGTTAAACAAACTTCAGGATCCTGAGTGCTCCAGATGTGCTAAATCTAGTTTTATCATTAAAAAAAATGATTCAAACACTTCATTCAACTACCTAATTTTTTGAAATTTGTTTTACTGGATGAAAAAATAAAACAATTTAGTTTCATATTCTAGTAAAATTGGTATAAAATTGTTATGATTAGATTAAAAAAGTTTGTAAAAGGATTTACGATAGGAAAAAAAATATCAAATTGCAGTCGTGAAAAAAAACACACTCTAATTTTTTAAAGACAATTATGTTGATTTTAATTTTTGAAAAACAATTATGTTGATGCACACTCTAATTTTTTAAAGACAATTATGTTGATTTTAATTTTTGAAAAACAATTATGTTGATGTTGATTTCATAGAGGATGAAATGAGAGTATGTCGAAAATTGAGATTTTGAAGTTAGAATATTACAAATCGGGTATATTTCCAAAGAGTTATCACCGTGTTTTAAATTGTGTTTAATTATTGTAAAGCAGATTTGAATTTGTCAAGGGTAAAACACTTTTTATAGTTCCCTCTTATTATACTTGAGTTGAATGTGTTTTAGAGGAAAGAGGAAACGTGAGATGCTCATGCATAGAGCTCCTTTTGTGAATACTTATGAGTTATTATGAGAAAGGTGAGATTCTTCATATGAACTCTATCAAGTAGTAAAAGTTAGTAAAATGTGTTATTCTATTTGTGCTATTATCACTATGTTGAGTCATTATTAAGAGGGTGTAAGACCGTTGCCTAGAGTGACATTCAACACCTCCATCGAACTAATGCAAATGACCATGTTCGATAGATGATTCAATGGTGATGCCTTGGTTCATTGGCAACATGCATTTCGAGGTTAACTTGGTAAGGTAGACTTTGGATGGACATTTTGGCTCATTAGCAGGATAGATTATGGACAAGCTTGGGTGCTTTTGTAGATATATAGGGTACATTGTAGAGACTTGGTTGCTCGTGGGACAGATATATCACACTATAGGGACTTGGTTTCTCCTGTGGATAGATAGGGTGCTCTGCAGATAGGGTTTGGATACACCTTTGGATGGAACACATTATAGATGGAGTTAAGTTGATTGTAGCAAGGTGATGGGTGGACTTGGATAGAGGCTTAAGAATCTAGAGTGTTGAGACTTACAATTTTGCACTTTGAGGTTGTAATGATCAGTCGAGGGGTACACGTTTCCATGGATTGCAATCGTGGGATGCACTCACTTAGTATACTCCCTTGGCATGCTTCCATCATGACATGTTCATTGGGTGCCTTGGGCGTTATTGATTGTAGATGGATTTGTGGATGGATGGATACCATTGGCATGATAGAGAACACTTGGAAGATGAGACAATCTAGCTACAAACAACTTGGGTGGATGGATACCATTGGCATGATAGAGAACACTTGGAAGATGAGACAAGATGGATGACTTAGTGGGATCATGACAACTTGGACATGGACTTGACATAATGGAATGGTTTGGTGGAATGAGCTAGCATGATGAGACTTCTTAGAGTGACATGACTTTTCAAGAGAAAGGAAAGACTCATAAAAGTGTTTCTTCATGAGACAAGCCACCATTAATCATATATGAATTATCACCAAGAGGTGGAAGAAAAAAGTGCTTTCAAGGAGTAAGGATAAGGAGTTATATTTTTGTGCCATGGAGTGATGCCATGGAGAAAATTGCATTTCCTTCATGAGATGGAGAATGGAACATTCTTGTAGAAGGAAGACTAGTGGAAGTTCATGGGTTGGTTTGTAAAAGGTCATTTGGAAATTTTTGGGAACGAAATTATCTTTCCTTGGTTTTGTTGCATTGTAAAATTGAGCCACAAGTAGAGGTCATGCTCTTCCCATTGTATCACATACACATACATAAGGGCATTAGCAACTTGGCTTGGGTGCTATCCATTCACATATACTAAGTACTTGTGTGGATGTTTTACACATTTTAATGTATTGTTCCATGTATGCTTATTATTGTCAAAGTGTTATGTAAGTTTTAATCCTTTTACAGTATTGTGATGTGCACACATATTCTTAATAATATTATTATTAAACAATGACAAACACAAAATACATAGATATCTACCATGTAAACCCAAACTAGGAGAAATAGAAAACTATTTATAGCCACACCCTTAAGTTTTATCATAAGTCACCTTCATTGTTTACAATACAATATATAGGATCTTGCAACATCCAAGACCTCTAATCCATTGAATTGCATTATATTAAAACCTTAATTCCTTACCATGGATTGAAACATTATGCACCATAAAAACTAAAAATAGACAAAAAATCACTTTTTTGTTTTCTAGTGGCTTCAACCCCTCCATGGCTCCACCTAGATAAAGGGGATTGTCGCCCCCACCTAGGTGGCTCCTCCACTGCACTTGATACATATGAATACATGGGCTAGTTGTGCAAAGAATATAACACATACCCAACATCTTATGTTTTCCTAAGTACAAGTATTGCTATAGAATGTTTGAGTTCATGGTTGCATTTAGTGTACTTGTTGGATAATCTTAACTTGAGTAGGAATTGGTGCATATAACATTGTAACCTAAGGGAAAGTTATGGGCATACCTTAGGTGAAGAGGTGTAGTCTAGTTATAGAAAGCACAGGTTTCTTAAGCCACTATGGCCGAAAGGTAGTGTTGCACAACACAGGTGCCAGAACGACTCGAGTGCATCAAGTCGTAGTAATGATTTGGGTAAATTGTAGGTCCATGGCATTGGTTTTAGATCCATTTTGTGTCCTTGAACTTGACTTTGTGATAGCTTGGGAAATCTATTGGAAAAGTTAGTGCTTCAAGGCAGGAAAGTAGGATTTGGGGATGAATTTCCAAGCACTAGGGTGAGGAACCTGACCAATTCACATGCAAAAGATGATTTATGTGGATCAGTTGGAAGAGTGTACAATTTTTCCTTGATGTAGAAGGAGACCAATTCAAGTTAGTGTAAAACATCTATATTGGCTTGGATGAATTACATGATTAAGCTGGCAAGTTGGAGTACTTGAATCATTAATGAAACCAAGTTTTTTTTTCTATGCATGTTCTTTGTTTCTTGCATTTTCAAAATGTTGCAATGGTTTGTTCTTTAAAGGGGAAGTTGGGTATCTTTGAGGAAGTCCAAGTGTAACCCAATGTGATGGTTAAGCTGGCAACTTGAGAGTAGCTGAAGTGCTACAAACTTTAAGGGGGACGTTCGACATTCTAGATGCCTTGAGAATAGGTTTGGATAGACTTGTGGATGGAAGCTTGGAATGGCAGTTGTGAGGATGGATTTCTTGCTAGACAAGAGGTAGACTTATATTGTAGTTATTAGAGGGGATCTTGGAAGTCACCTACCACATTCCCTTTTTTTATTGAAGCATCAACAACTCACTACCATGAAGTAGGTAGCAGAGCTTAAGGGACCTTGGGACCTTGAAGGTGTTGAGCTTGATGAACGAGAAAGGATATGGAGGAGTGGTTTTGTTAAAAACTCACGATGGAAATAACCCATCCTCTCCTTTGTAGCAACAAGAAGTTGAATAGTTTGGAGTCCAAGATGTAGGAACTAGTGCATGGGTGCCTTATAAGAATCATTGAGTTGGGAAGACAACTTGATAGCCATGTAGAAGAAGCGAAAATTTTCGTTGAGTGGATGTGATGATAATTTCAAAGAACCAAGTGTTTGTTTGGTGAGAAAAGTAAGTTCTACTTGATGTGATTAATCGAAGAAATGAAGGATCCAACCAAGAAAACATTATTAAATGACCTATACGTGCAACAAGGAATGTAGACCAAGTTCTTTAAACAATGGTCTCCCACCTTTGGTTTCGAACTTGGGATGAGGTAGAGAACTCCTTAGGTAGCTTGCAAGTGATTGTTGGATGATTTGGAGATTGGAAGGATCATTATTTGAATGTGATTGAAGCATTGGTGTGAATGTGCCTCTATTTGACAAGAGGTATGGAAGTATTTTAGCTGGTTTAGTTTAATTATGACACTTTGAATAATTTGTTGAGACACTTAAGGGATATGGATATGTTTTCAATATACCACCTTAATTTTGGATTTTGAGTTGTGAAAGGTGACTTAACAGTTGGGGGAAAATGTGGGGACTTTTCCTAAGTCCAAACGAACCCATATAGACTTGATTATAGCATGAAAATATTATTATATGCATCACGTGTATTTATCATTACTTTGGCATGATAGTTGGGCTAGTCACTTAACTATCTTTGGACATAGAGAGGTGTTTTCGTTGCGACAAAAACCCTCCAAAAAATTTTCTAGACTCAAATTTGGGAGCCTATTGTGGATCTTGTGATTGGTCGTTTCGTAGTCACTTCTTGGTCAGTTGATGATTTTGAGCTCCCTTCTTGGATTGGAAGTGTCAAAGTCACTTTCTCACACATGCCTAGTCTGCAACAAGTTCATGATGGAATTTTTTCTACACAAGCTTGAACAAGCATAACACATTCCATCAAAATTGTGCATGTGCGATGTCCAAATCATGTCGACAGTCCATGCACACTGGCATTGAGAGTCCCTCACTTTTTTTTTTTATCGTACTTCTATTTTGGTGAGTTTCTCCAACTATCACTTTTGCGAACTTTCACTGTCACAAGTTTTTTTCTCATGTTACGACTGTCGATTTCACTTTAATTACTGTCATTTTCATGTTATCTTCACCATGGAATGTGTTGTTTTCACAGTCATTCACATATCGCAATTGTCATTCGCACTTTTATTTTCGTATAGCAAGTCTCATTGTAATATTCCCAATTTTTCCACAAGATAATTGGAATATTAGAGTTCTTAATTTTCAGAATTAATTAAGTAAATAAGGGGGTGGAGGGACCCACAAACCCCAAAGATAAATAAAATCCACTTTTGATGTGTGTATGTGAATATTTCAGATCTAGATCTACATAATGGAGTAGTGGAGTAGCTACTTAATGTGAAAGGAGTGGAGATCATGTCTCATTAATGAGAAGGATCATGGAGGTTGAAGCAATCAACTAAGATCATGTAAGGAATCAAATGTAAGATCATAGAGAACTCATGGTGATATTATGGAGGAGTAGTTCATTTAATGCACACATGATGGAGAGGGTGATCATCACATGCATACATGATGAAGTTCATGGAGAGACAACACAGTCAATAGGGAGACCTATGTCCACATGTACAACGCAGTTATGAGGTGGGCCAAGGCATGAGGAGGCTCATAAACTATATAAAGAAGATGAAGGCACAATAGAAGGCATGCTTTTAGTTTTATGATTTGTGATTTATTTAGATTTGGAGTTTTCTTTTGACATTCCATGCACTCTTATGATGTTTAGCTAAGTTTGCAGTGCTGTTTAGCATAGGGTGTTATCAAGCGAGAATCCCACCCTTACCCACAGGGGACTTCGAGTGCTTACTCTGGGAAGGTATTTTGAGTTGCTATTCATCATCAGGCATTGGTGCCACAATGTTTCTACTCTCTGCAGAACATCTACATTCAGAAATTACACATTTCTTAATATTAGTTTGAGAGGAGAAGGTGGTCTTCAGTATTTTAGCTGAGGAACCAGTGAAGGATTATTCCTGTCACCTTGGGCTTCAAGATCAACATTCCCAGAGCATCATTTTAGATATGGCATCAGGCCAAATATTATTGACCTCCTATCAGTAGCAGTCCCATCAAGGATTGCGCAGTCCATCATTGTGGATCCAGAGGAGGAAGGAAGTTTCTAGCACTTCAGCTAGGAATCCTATGAGGGATAATCCCCTCACCTTGCCATCACTATTTCCATCATCCTGGAGCTTATTGCAGCATATTTTAGCAGGCATTAAGTCTCTCCCTCTTGTAAAACGTAGTTTCTCCAGCAGTTGCTTATTCAATTGCTGCATCTTAAAGGAGGAGGAAGAAGAGACAAGATCTCAAGCTTCTAGCTTGAATATCTGAAGGAGGGATCAACCCTCAAAGCTTAGATCTGGTTGTACATCATATTGCAGCCATCTTATGATCAGATCTAGCTTCAGATATGCATAACCCAGCAGACAAGGGATCAAACCCCAAGAGGGTAAATTTCCAATCTCATAGATCTGGAATTTCCTTTCTGGGCTATCTTGGGTTGCCATCATAGAGCCTAGATCTTGAATCTAGGCATCATCAGAGCTCCTGAGCTCCATAGATCTGCATTTCCCTTCTCAGAAGCTATATGTACATCATCAACAAAAGGGACAACGCAGTATTGCTTCCTGCAGCGCTCCAGTTATGCAGTGCTTGTTGTAGTAGGATTGTAGGGTCATTATAGGCCATCTCTTTGGCTAGAGTACCTTATTTTTTGTACACTATTGTAACTAAATCCATCTCCAATATTAAAAAAATGGCTCACCTATTCTGTGTATATCTGTGTTGATCATGTTTTTACATGTACATTTTCTGTGTTACAAATATTGTGTTTGTGTATTAATGCATTATTCCATTGTGGGATATTACAGTGGTATCAAAGCATGATCTTTGGCTTAGCTTGTGGACGTTCTTAACAACATATGAAAAGCAGATAGTAGAGATCTACTATAATGGAGGGATTAAATTTTGCCTCATCTTTATTTAGAGCTATGAAGGATCTCTCCAAATAGATCAATGAAACAAGAAGAGAAAGGCAAAGAGAAACCTCAAGAAGGTTTCAAAATGAAGAAGGTCCTAGTACTTCTTTTCTGCAGCAAAGAAGACCAGAGGAGCAAAGAGCTTCACATTATTCCACCGGATCCACTTTCTTTGATGAGAAAGAGGACTGGTCTGAATATATAGAAGACTTGGGGCATGAGACCCTAAGTAAATATTTGTCTCGATACAAAGCACAACCTAGAGCTTTGAAGGATAATCTCTCTCTCTCCAACAATTTTTGCAAATCAAAGAAGAGAGGAGATCCAGAAGCAACAATAGACAAAAGAGGCATAGATTCTTCTTGCCTACATTTTATGGATCTTCCACAAGCACCTTGAAGGCTTGGAGGGAAGAATTATTTACATTCTTTCTTAAATATCTTATATCAAAAAGAGAGGCTGTGGAGTTTGCAGCGCTTCACCTAGAAGGTGAAGAAAGAGATTGGTGGTTCAGTCACTTGTCCCATATGAAAGTGTCAGCTTATGCATATTTTATTCAAACACTGAAGAAAAGATATGGTAGAAAGAAACCAGAGACATCTCACATAGTGACATCTCCCATCATCAAGGAGATAGTACATGCAGATCCAAAAGAAGATGTCCTCATTATCACTCAGGAGGAGGAGCCTCTACCACCACCAGCTGCAAATGTGCTTACATCAAGAGGAGGATCACTTGTAGCTTTGCAATATGGTCTTGAGTTCTTGACATTTGGAGCCCCATGCATGATTGATGAGATGCATGATGAGGAGGAGACAGGTACCAACATTGGTACAATTGTAGAGATTGAGCCATCATCACTACTAGCAGTTGGAGACACTATTGCATCGTTTGGAGGAACTCTTGTAGATGTGCAAGAGGTTTCTGATGTTCAACTTATCCAAAGTTTGCACATACTTTCATCTCATGTTGCTTCAGTACCTCATATTAATATATGTGAGACCATGCCATCAGGGCAAGTGCATGGCCAAGGATTAGAGAACCTTGCTGATTTGGAGCAACAAATTATCACTGCACAAAGGATCCTTGATTTGATCAAGGAGAATATGTATTGCTATCCCAGTTTGTCATTGATGGACTACATTCAACCCTTTGAGTTGAAGTGTAGAGTTTTATAATATGGGATGAGTATGATCCTATGTACAATGGCTGGTTATGGGTTCAACACTATGCCTTGCTTTGAGACAACACATGTATCGCCTTTCAGATCTAAAACGTTGTTAATGAGAAATAGTGAGAAGAAGAGGACCCATTCCTTATGGGAGCAATCAAATGGCAGCTTCATTCATGAAGCAATGGAGGAGAAGATGATAGATGGTAGACATCTTAAGATGGGAAATTGTTGGTGTTCGGGTATGAACGATTTATTCACCCTATTCCGACATTAATTTATCAATCCAGGTGTGTATCCTTTCAAGGCAATGCGCAAGGTATATGCAGGGGCAAACGCATAATTCGTTCCGACCAAGGGTTCGTTGTTTAAGATTCAAAACATGGCTGGAAGATTTAAACTAACTACAGAACTCAGCAATAATCATAAACAGGAAAGAGCTGCAACAATAAGCATAAACTGTTAATTGACACACACACAAAGACGCAACACCTGATCAGAAGAGTGGGCCCAACTCTCTGATTAGGGCTGCGTTAGTCACGGAGAAGATTGGAGCAGCAAAACATATGGTATTTGATTAATCTGTAACAGGTGATTACAATAGCGATGGGAGAACCCCCATTCATAGGAACAATATGCATTTTATACACAGCAAGGGAGATTAACAGATCTCCCTGAAACATGGTAACCACATATTCAAAATGTACATCAATTAGAACGACACCATCTCCAGATATGCAAGATAGCAAAAAGGTCCAAGATTAGTTCTAGGGAATTGTGGCTCTAGTTGCGCGGCCTCTATATGGCTGGCCGTTACCAGATCTATTGCGAAATGCTGAAGTGGGGGTTCTTGTTCTCCAAGCTACGGTCAAACATATGTTTTAGTACCGCGAATAGATAAGACTTCGTGAATTTACTTCATTAATTAAAATATTCCAATTGGACAAGTCAGAGGTATTTACCTTGTAGGTTTAACATAACAACATAGGTGAATGAGTACAAAAAGGTCAAAAAGGGAAATAGAAATGGACAGAAAGATGCCCCGATTTGGTACCCAACATCTCCCCCCAGCTAGCCTTCTGCATGTCCTCATGCAGTTTGCCGCCTTCGTAAGTCTGGGTTTTTCAGACTGTAAGTTTCATGAAGCCCGACGAGATCATATTCTGAGGTCATCTCTGTTCCTGGAACTTTAAACCCATCCGAAAGGAGGACTTCCTTCAACCAATCTGTTGGAACATCATAAGATGGAGTGTAAGTTTTGACAGGCAACCAAAGGACAGGAAATTGAAACCGGAGCCCCATCTACTGAGCCCCACATGTTTGGACACATGCCACATATCTGGGCACTCTGGTGAGTACTCGTGCAAAATTTGGTGCCCCAAAAGGTTCCCTATTCCGGACAACTGTAGGTGACATCATCCACCTTCTCTGACAGCAATCAAGGGCCTCTTCTTGAAATGAGGTGATTTGCTTGACACAAAGATCAAGACACCACCTTTGTGTCCTCACCATTCTATCTCTATTCTCCCCAATTCCCAAAAATCTGTTATCCTTATTGAACATTGTGACTGACCTCTCATGCTCTCCTCTTACTATAAATGGCTTTGTAACTTGATTGGATTCAAAGGTGTTACAAGCCTTCTGCCAGTGAATATGATTGAAAGCATAAGAGGTGAGAGCCCTTAAATGAATGTCCCCTACATACGGACCGGGTTAAAATCTCTATCTAGACGCAGTAGATACCCGTGCAGGTAAAATTCACACATCAGATGTTGAGTTGGCACGTCATGATTCCTCAAGATTCGAAGGAATTGTACACCATCTTCTATCTCATAGTTGACCTCGTTTTTTATTCTTTCCATGCAAAATAAAAGGAAACGTTCATGAAAAAATAAAGAATAACAAGAAGCAGGGGGACGACATGCCATAACCTCTTGCACCAGACTGAACATATGCTCCTTATCGGCCTTCAGTTCTGCCACTTGCTTTTCCAGCTGCTCCATATTGAGCTACTGCTTCGCATGCCTTAATCTCATAACATCTATGCGCTCCACATATCCAAAGATGGTTGTGGAGGCTCTTTCCTCGGTCCTCCTGATCTCATTTTTGTATTGAGCCACAGTATATTTCCAAGATTGTATTTCGGCTGTTAAGGCATATTCCCGGGCTTTAAACAGTCGTTTGACCGGGTCTGTTTGAGTGGCAACTAAGGTTGTGGCCATCAGGTCCACTTGGGTTTCTGCTTCAACCCCGATGGTCTTGGACTTTTTGGCTTGCCGCTTGTACTTCTTTATATGTTTATGCATTCTTTGTGCCTCCTTTCTCAAGTTCCTTACCTCCATTTTGAGCCGCATTGTCTCCCTAAACTACAGCTGATACTTTCGCTTAACTGGAGGTCTTCGCTGCTCACACATCTCAATCCATTCCTGCTTAATCAATACTTCCTCTGTTTCGGCAGAAGAAGGTAAAGCCCGCAAAACCTCTTCTATTGTGCCCACTGTCGGGTTTTCCTCCCTTTTCTATCTTTCTTCAATTATTTCCTACTTCATGGCCTTCTCACCAGGCTGTGTCATTGGCTCATTCATCGGGACCGCTTCGCTTGGTCCCTCCTCTTAGCCAATAGCGATTTCTTCTTTGTGCGCACTCGCCACGACCGGCGATGCCCTGGCGAGATGCTCTCCTGCTAAAGTGCTTGTTGGGATCCTTTCCGGTTCTTCAGCCTCAGAAATATCTGTCTCTTCTCTCCTCTCTGACTCCAAGGTGCCTGCCACCTGTGTAGCCTTCACCCCATATGGTTGTGGCCTTTGTGACAGATTCATAGCCACAGGAACATCGAACTCTTCTTCTTCTTTCTGCCGTGGGGAATGAGTTACCCTTGCTCTTCTCGGGATAAAGAAGGAAAAGTGGAGTGAATCCTCAACATTCAGCCTCGAAGTCGACACTGGTTCTTGTGGGTCAGCATCATCCTCACACCCTGGTTCTCCTGGCATTTCCTCCACAGGGTCCTTCTTGTCTCTGTTCCCCCTCTTCCATGGATTCTATGGTCGGAGTGGTCACGACCTCCTCCATCAGCTCCATGGTGGCAGGAGATCCTTGTGGAGTAACGTTGGTCACCCTATCGACCGCTTCGTCCATGCTGGCCTGTCCTGGGTCTACTTCTGTGGTTGCCATATTATCCACTTGCTCTGCTAGTTCCACGGGCGAGGTTGGTTCCTGTGGAATAGCCTCGGCCGAGGTACTAGTGGGCCTTTCTATATCAATCCCCACATTTGCCATTGACTCCACAGTTTCGGCTTGCTCTTGGGGACCTGCCTCATCTCCAAGTTCTTCCATTTCCATCTCTTCTGGCTCCTCCTGGTCAACATAATCATCATCTCCTGCATCCTCCTCCATAGCTTCGGGTTCTTCTGTCCTGGCGGCCACAACAACTGCTATTTGATCCTTTGTGGAATCCCGAAATAGCTCCCATGGAATCAGAATTTGTCTAATGGCGTTCATTATCAACAGCTGAACCAACCCGTGGTGAGTGGTGACCGCGAATGTCTGTCGCGACCCCTGAGCCAACTGTGCCATTAAGTGAAGACTCCTTAGTATAAAATAGGGCACATTCATTGAAAAATCTTCTGCCTATGGAAATCGCAGGTGAGCTAGTATACGGAGATGGTATTTGAAGATGGTGGAGTATCTTCCTTCGCACGTCATATATTTTATGACGAACTCTGCTACTCCTCTCCATGGACATGGTAGCGAGTTTTCGTCATACCCCCGACCCTTCTGTGCAATACTCTCGCCCGCTTGTAGAAAGGCCTCTAGGAAATTATGGGAGGGGGATCCTTCTCGAAAACCATCGCTGCCCGACTTGAGGAAGCCCACTGACTTCCGCGATGATTTCCTCTGTTACAGGGATCTCAATTTCGCGGACCCGAGAGCCTTGTTCTCCCATGTTCAATGCAAATTCCGCCGTCATTTCTTCATTCGACCCCCTCAACCTGTCGAAATAAACATCCCAGCCTATATTCTCGAAAACCTGCTACACCTCCTGATTATTCCGAATTCCTCATGTATTCTCAGGTTCATGTCGAACAGATCGACCACCCATTGTTGCAGAGGCGAAATCAGCACAACGACTGCAGTTGGATGGCAAGGGAGAGTGACAGGTCTCCAAACCGTTGGAAACTGAAATAACGTCATGGTCGATTTGGAAACAACGGATAAACAATACTGGTACGTTTGGAAATGATGACATATTAAGGTGGTACCGTGGGATATTTGAGGAATTTATTGCAACGTGTTGGGAGGGTGACTAATACGACTCAACGCGTACGAATACGCATCCCAACACATCAAAAGTATGATTACGGAGTACCAAAATCATTAGATTCAATTAGGTAAAGATCATGTGTCATAAATGATTTTTCGAGGTACGACGTCATTCATTATGACGGTTCCCCCCCAACTTAATGACGACCGTCCATGGCACGTTTTAATGTCCTTTTTGGAATATTTAATTAAATCCATAAAATCGACGGAGACGTACCTATGGACCTACCTTATGGTGGAGTAGCAGCAAAATGTCTGATGGAGTAGCAGCAACAACTAGTGACATTACAAGGAGTAACAACAACAGTTTATAATAGCAACAGTGAGTAACAACACAAGGAGTAACAACGATAGTGAATAGCAGCACAGTGAGTAACGGCAACGGCGGAGTAACAACAGTTGTGGAGTAACGACACCGGCAAAGTGACAGTAGTTGCAGAGTAACGGCACCAGCATAGTAACAACAGTTAGTGGAGTAACAACAGTTACGGAGTAACGACACCAGCAGAGTAACAACAGTTGCGGAGTAACGACACCGATGGAGTAACACTAGTTGCGGAGTAATGGCACCGGCAGAGTAACAACAGTTGCGGAGTAACGGCACCGGTGGAGTAACAACAGTTGCAGAGTAATGACATCGGTGGAGTAACAATAGTTGCAGAGTAGTGGCACCGGTGGAGTAACAACAGTTGCAAAGTAACGACACCGGCGGAGTAACAACAGTTGCAGAGTAGCGGCAACAGTGGAGTAACAACAGTTGCAGAGTAATAGCAGTCATGGAGTAACAACACTTAGTGACACACACTAGTGAACTATAGCAATATCTTCATGACAGCACTGGTGAAATAACAGCATCGAGTGTTACTTTTCTCCTCGCCATATTTCTTTGTTATTCCTGCAAAGGACAAACAAGTAAGTAGCAGCAATATGTGTGTGTGTATCTATATATATATAGAACAGAGTGAGAGTATCCTCTTTTCCAATGACCATTAAATCAGATACAACAGAAAGATTTTTAACAAAGGCTTCTTTAGAGGCTGGACGGTGGTATAATTTTAGGCAGTGTCCATTTACTAAGAACGAGGTATGGTTCTCATCTATTGTACTCAGTCTAACTGTTCCATTATCGAACACTACGTCCACTTGATATGGACCCATCCAGCGAGTGCAGAGCTTGCCTTTGAAATCCTGAAATCGGGAGTCATACAGTAACGCCCAATCCCCCACATGAAACACCTTAGTTTTGATAAATTTATCATGCCATTTCATTCTCTGCTATTGAACAACAGTAGTTTTTTGGACAGCTACTGCTCGAATCTCGTCCAACTCGTTCAGCTATTCCAGTCGGTGTTTTTGTGCTTCTGATATATCTAGGCCTACTTCTAGAGCTGTTCTGAGTGTACTAATCTCAAATTCCACCAGAAACAAGGGGAATTTCCCATAGACTAACTCAAACAGAGAAAACCCTGTTGTATTCCGCCATGTTGTTCTGTGTGCCCATAAAGCTTCTGGAAGTTTCTGTGCCCTGTCCCGGTGATGGCTTGCTACCATATTCGCCAAGATATTTTCCAATACTTTGTTCGTGCTTTCTACTTGTCCATTAGCCTGGGGATGATAGGGGGTTTTCACTCTATGTTTGACCCCATATTTCTACATCAACTTTTCTATCATATGAGATGTGAACTGTGATCCACCGTCTGATACAATTTGGAGTCTCGTACCAGGCAAAGATTTCTTCAAAAAGAAAATCCACCACTACTTTCTCTGTTGCTCTCGTGACTACTCTAGCTTCCACCCATTTAGTTACATATTCAATGCAGACCAGGATGTAAGCTTTCTGATGAGAAGGTGGGTTGAAGGGCCCAACAAAGTCAATGGCCCATTTCTCAAACGGTTCCAGGACTATCTGGGGCTGAAGAGGCATTTCATTTGCTTTCCCATGTTGTCCCATCTGTTGACAGCGATCACACCTTCGAACATTCTCTCGAGCCCCACGAAAATGGAGGGCCAGTAATATCCCATTTGCAGCACCTTATGACCCATTCTTTTATCTGCAAAATGTCCTGCACAGGGTCCATCATGTGTAGCTTTTAATATTTCAAAAATATCATCTTCTGCCACACAACGACGAATTTGTTGGTCAACCCTTGTATGGAAGAGATATCCTCCCATCCATGAATATCGGGTACTCTGATGAATGACTTCCTTTGATCCTTATAGGACAGATGATGAGGCACTTTACCTGTAGCAAGATAATTAGCAATATCTGCATACCACGGAGTGTTAGCAGAAACTGCAAAAGGATGCTCATATGGAAAGTTATCTTCAATTGGTATATCCTTACCATCATGTTCTATCCTAGATAAAAAATCTGCAACCACATTGTCCTTCCCTGGTTTATCTACTATGGTAATATCAAATTCCTGTAGTAGCAACAACCATCTTGTAATACGACCAGGGGTAACAAGTTCTTTCATTAGATACCTGATGGCTGCATGATGAGGTTGCACGAAAGTAGGATACCCGGTAATGTAGTGCCGGAACTTATTGATGGCATAAATGACAGCAAGGAACTCTTTCTCAGTCACCCTGTAGTTTAATTCAGCAGGGGCCAAATTTTTACTAACATAGTAGACTGTGTAAGGTACCTTATCCTCTTGTTGTCCCAATACTGCACTAATTGTTGTTTGAGAGGCATCCGTATGAATGTGGAAAGGTAATTCCCAATCTGGTCCTCTAAGGATCGGAGCACTGCAAACTAATTCTTTAATTTTTGTAAAGGATGCATCATAGTCATCTGACCACACAAATTCTGAATCTTTTGTCAGTAATTGAAACAGCGAGTGTGCTACTTTTGCAAAATTTTCTACAAAACGTCCATAATAACCAGCACAACCAATGAAAATGCGTACTTGTGTGGGTGTCTTAGGTGTTGGGAAGTGCAAAATTACCTTTATCTTTGCTGGATCCATCCTAATCCCTTCAACTGAGAGCAAATGTCCCAGAACGATTCCCTCTTCCATCATCATGTTGCATTTTACTATACTGAGAGAGACACGTGCTTGTATACACCTTGCGAGAACTTTTTCCAAATTTTTCCACCCCTCCAAAAACGAGTCTACATATGGAGTAAAATCATCCATATATATTTCAACACTGTCATCTATCAAGTCAGAGAAGATTCCCAGAATTGCTCTCTGGAATGTTGTAGGAGCATTACATAGGCCAAAAGGAAGGACCCGGTATGCAAATGTTCCCCAGGGGCATGTGAAAGTGGTCTTGTCCTGGTCCTCAGGAGCAATCTAGATCTGGTTATATCCACTAAACCCATCCAAAAAAGAGAAAAATTTATTGCTAGCCAATGTGTCTAAAACTTGATCAATAAATGGCAAGGGAAAATGGTCTTTCTGCATCGCCTTATTTAACTCTCGATAATCTACGCAAATCCGCCATTTGCCATTCTTCTTGGGGACCATTACTAACAGTGAGACCCATTGGCTATCTGAGATAAGATAGATAAAACCTACATCCAGTAATTTCTGAAGCTCTTCTTTCACAATATTTTTCAATGCAGGGTTCATTTTCCTTTGAGGTTGTCTTATAGGATGACAATCTTCCTTGATATATATGTGATGGGTGCATAAGTTGGCAGGGATCCCCTTCATATATGCATAATCCCAGGCGAAGGCCTCTTTATGTTTCTGCAGAACGTCTACAAGTTGCTTCTTCTGGGATTCTGACAGGTTTAGATTAATATTTAAAGTTTTATCGGGTTCCAATTCCACTTGAACACTTTCATGGGGTGTATCAACAAGTGGCTCCTCTAATCCTTCTGTTGTTTCCAGAGTTTCCTGAGTCTCGCAACTTAGGATAGATTCTAGGATCTGTTGGTTTGGTTCTGAAATGGAACAAGGATCATCCATGAAGGAAGTGATTACATCGTCTTCCGATTCCATTTTCAACTGAAGGGCCTGTCCAATAGTAAGGACTGTTCTCACTTCTTCATCTTCTGTTTCAGCCTCTACTGCAGATACAACTTTCTTGCCGCCTGCTGGTTTGGGTGGATTTGGTTCTGCCGGTGGATATAGCACTAAATTCTTAGTGTTATGTCCATTATAAATAACCATATTTCCTGAGCGAAACCCAATGTAAGCATCTGCAGTGGCCAGCCATGGTCTACCCAAAATCAAGGGATGATCACCCACTGAAGATTGTGTATGTAATACCAGGAAATCTATGGGGTAATGCCATGAATCCACTGAAATTGTCACATCTTCCAACTTCCCTACAGGTTTGACTGTAGATCGATCTGCTAGTTCCAATATTGTAGGTGTATGCTTCAAATTGCGAAGACCTAATGCATGCATAGTTTCAGTGGTGATGACATTGATGACAGCACCCAGGTCTACCAGCACATTTGAAATCTCTACCCCATTAATTTATACTGTCAAAATCGGGCTCCCCGGATCTCCATATTTCACCGGCATTGATTTTCCCATCATAAAGTCCGATAATTTTCCCATAACATGTATAGTGAGGGGATCTTTAGTTTTCTTGGCAGGTTTCTTTGAACAATATTCCTTAAGATTCTTTGCATAGATTGGCATGTCCTTCATAGCTTGTAACAAGGGAATTTTAACAAATAAGTTCTGCAATTCTCCTAATAAATCAAATTCAGGTTGAGGGCTTGGTTTACTCATAAGTAGTCTCCCTGGGTAAGGTGGTTCAGATTGCTATTGTTTAGCAGGAGGCGCCTGGTTTCTATCAATTTGTTTTGGCTCTTTACTAATCAGTTCTGCCTCCTTACCTTCACTATCAAGTTGTTCAATGATAACTGGAGGAGGTTGGGCATTAACTGTCCGACCTGATCGCAGATTCATTTCATACAATTCTGCAGTGGAGATACTATATGAAGGCAAGTTAAGAACATCAGCTTGATGGGCTCCCTTATTATTAGGATTAGGGTTAGGTTGCATTGGAAGCTGAGGATGGGCAGGCTGGTTACCAGGAGGCACATTAGAAGGTAATTGGAGCTACTGCTGAGGTATCTGCTGAGGCATCTGTTGAGGAAACTGACCAGAAGGGGACCCTAGCCAAGTTGGAGCCCATGAAGAGCTCGTACTGGCTTGAGGGTTCCACTACTGCCAAGGTGGATACTGGTATTGCGGCCACATGGGGGGATAAGGCATGGTCTAAGGATTCATATTGCAATTATTGAAATACTGAGATGGATTTGGGTACATACCTTGATTTCCCATCGGAGGTCGAGGCTGCCATGGCTTCCTGGATCACATGAGGTACAGTTGCTCCGTGTCCTCCCCTATTCCTTGAAATACTGATTTCAGGCCTGGCAAGGAAGGGCATGAACTTGTCGCATGATTGAGCTCACAGATCGCACATTTCTCAATGGAATTTAGCGGGCATTCTCTTTCTGGGTGCTTCTTCCTACATTTCAGACAAAATATCGCCATGGTCCTGTCCAATTCCAGTTGCTTCTGTTTTACTTGCAGAGTGTCCATTTGTTCTGACAGGGTGCTGAGGATATCTGTCCTCAAGTTGTCTAGCAGGTTTCTGATTTCCGCCTTTGTAACACCCCTGCTAGATCCCTTTGTTGATCGGATCCCAAGCTTATTCCTTGCAAGCCCCCTAGAGCACTGAATACATAAATTGAAAATATCTTCAAATGTCTCCTTAGAGATGTCTCCCTTTCCCACAATGTTCAATCATTCTATCGAGTCCTCTTGAAAGGATCGAAGGAGGATAATCTTTAAAATTTCCTTATCCAAGGTAGAATGACCTGACCTCTGTAAGATGTACTTGAACCTTTCCACACAATCCTCCAGGCTTTCATCTTCTTTCTGTGTGAACTTGAAGAGTTCCTCCTTGATGTTCCGGGATTTACAGTGATCCTAATATTTCTCCAGAAAAGCTGTTCGCATATCATCCCATGTGGAAATGGATTTTCCCCCAAGGCCCATGAACCATTGCAGAGCCATTCCTTTTAGTGTAGAGGGGAAAATTTTTAGCTTTTGGGCATCTGTTGTGTAGTCATACCCCTGACACACTATGTAAAACTCAAATAGAAATGTGTCGGGGTCTTATGAAACGAGCCCATAAAAGTTTGGTAAGGCTGCCAATGGAATAGGCTTTGTAGGCACGCCAGCCCCCAGATCCCTGATCAGAAAATCGATGGTGGAGGTTGTGGGAGCCATGAAGATCTTCCAATACTCGCTGGGGATTTCAACAGGCTCTATGTAGAGTGGCTGAGGATTCTTTACTACTGGAACTCGAGTTTCTTTAGTAGCACTTCCCCGGTGTCTTGGTGATGCAAGTTTTTCCTCGTTTCCTTCTCTTGTGGCCTAATGGCTTGACCCCTCGGTTGCAACTTCCTTTCCCTTACTGTATTAGTTTGACCCTGTCGATGTTCTACTTGCAATTTATTCCTCTGCTATCACCAGCGCAAGGTCCTCCGGATCAGGTCTACTGCTAGATATTTCTTCCACTGCTAGAGGAACCTATTGAGTCGAATCACCAGGGAATGTCGTAGCCCGCACTGGTTGCTCCACTGATTGTCCCTTGGACTTCACTCTCCTTGCCCCTGGTCTCGCAGCTGCTCGAGAGGATGCTTCTGATTTAGCCTTTGCTATGATCTATTGGATATAGGTTTTTCTTCCCAGATCTGGTCCTCCCCTCTTTGGGGCTCTCCCTCTACCCCTCTTATTTGATTCTTTCTTCATACAAAAGTTGGTATGATGGAGGGTCTTGGTATGAACCTATAATGCTTCAATCTTGGAGTAAGGTGTCAAAGTACCATCCCTTCCCCAAGATGAAAGAACTCGCAAAAAGAAAGGCAGCTAACAAAACAAAAATCTAGGGTTTCAGGCCCGGAGTAGGGCATCAAAGGACTCCTCCCTCCCTGGGATAAGACCCAAAAACAGACACACGCCACAGGAAGCCCTAATACTTCCAGATCTGAAGCAGGGCGTCAAAAGACTCCTCCCTCCCCAAGGTAAAAGCTAGGGTTTTCCCCAAAAATGAAACACACAAACGTTAAAAGGAAATAAATCTTACTCAGGACCTGAAGCAGGGTGTCAAAAGACTCCTCCCTCCCCAGGACAAGAGAATGGCCCGAAATCAAACAGAAAAGCAAAAATAAACAAACAGAAAGAGTACTTACCCTCAGGACCTGAAGCAGAGTGAGAAAACTCGTTCTCTCCCCAGGATGAGAGATTGACCCTCTGGTTGGTCCAGATCGTTGTTTGCACCTTGTAGCCTCCCCAGCAACGGTGCCAAAATGTTGGTGTCCAGGTATGAATGATTTATTCACCCTATTCCGACATTATTTTATCAATCCGGGTTCGTATCCTTTCAAGGCAACGCACAAGGTATATGCAGGGGCAAATGCATAATCCGTTCCGACCAAGGGTTCGTCGTTTAAGATTCAAAACATGGCTGGAAGATTTAAACTAACTACAGAACTCAGCGATAATCATAAATATGAAAGAGCTGCAATAATAAGAATAAACTATTAATTGACACACACACAAAGACGTAACACCTGATCAAAAGAGCGAGCCCAGCTCTCTGATCAGGGCTGCGTTAGTCACAGAGAAGATTGCAGCAGCAAAACATATGGTATTTTATTAATCTGTAACAGGTGATTACAATAGCGATGGGAGAACCCCCATTCACAGGAACAATCTGCATTTTATACATAGCGAGGGAGATTAACAGATCTCCCTGAAACATGGTAATCGCATATTCAAAATGTACATCAATTGGAACGACACCATCACTAGATATGCAAGATAAAAAAAAGGTCCAAGAATAGTTCCAGGGAATCGTGGCTCCAGTTGCGTGGCCTCCTTATGGTTGGCCGTTACCAGATCTATTGCGAAATGTTGAAGCGGGGGTTCCTGTTCTCCAAGTTGCGGTCAAACATATGTTTTAGTACCGCGAATAGATAAGACTCCGTGAATTTACTTCATTAATTAAAATATTCCAATTGGACAAGTCAGAGATATTTACCTTGTAGGTTTAACATAACAGCTTAGGTGAATGAGTACAAAAAGGTCAAAAAGGGAAATAGAAATGGACAGAAAGATGCCCTGATTTGGTACCCAACATAAATATTTTCCCCTTTCAAGATGAATCTTTGTCAATGAGCATCTCACAAGTCAAAGAGAAACTTCTACCTACAGCAGATCCAAAACCTTATTGGTTTTGGAGGGCTATTGATGAGAAGAGGATCTCATGGAGAGACCTCAATGGAGGTGCACTTCAATATCTCATGGAGTGAAAAGCTATTCAGTTTGAAGATGTTGGTATTCAATATTGGGTGGATACCAAGTTTGATCTTGGCATGATTCATCATCAACATTGGGATGAATGGATCTGGATGAGAAGCAGGAGGTCTCCTACCTTCTTGCAAATCTATGATACCGGGCAACAAGTAGTTGCGCTGGTTTCTCTTGGGTGAGTATGGATACCACCCAACATCTCACATTTCTAGGATCCATGCCATACATATCACTGATGACATGCAACAATAGGAGGCATGGTTGCGCTGGTTATTGATGAGAAAGTTTGAACATCACATGATATATATTATGTCCTTGTATTTGTTTCTATTTGGGATATGTCTCATGTCTTTACATGTATTTATTTTTGGGATATATCTCATGTTCATGTATGCACTTGGGTTTGGGAGAAAGCATAACTCTCACATGATGTGGCATAAGGGAGCTTGTTTGTATGATTTTGATGAGACATTTCAAATTTCCATTACTTTGTTGTTGCTCCAAGACTTGCATCATGATGATGTAAGAAGGCAGCAAGAATCCTTGTTTCTTTGGTTACTATTGGGAGAGCATGGACTTATTTTACCCCATACATTACATGATGATGATAGAGGATGGCAACAAGAGGCCTTACAGTGTTGGCTTTTGTTGGGGGATTATGGTCATTGTACATGGTATGATGATGGTGTGATGGGGCATCAAGATGCCTTGTTAAGGTGGCTTCTATTGAGAGAGTATGGCTCTCATACTTGGTTTTATGTTGATGTGGCATGGCAACAAGAAGCATTGTTGCGGTGGCTCCTTTTGAGAGAGTATGGCTCTCTTACTTGTTTTCATGATGATCTAACATGGAAGCAGAAGGCTTTGTTGTGTTGGTTGTTATTGGGAGAATATGGTTTGACATTGTTCATGTTCATTCATATATCTCTACTCCTTATTTTTCACTATGTTGATGTGATGTTTGGGTCCTACATGGCCAACAGGGCTAATGATGTGAGCATTGATAGATGCAATCTACTCTATGTATCATGGGTTGGAGAGATAGTTCATGAGTTGGGACTTTCCACTTTGGGGATGAACCACTTCATTTTATGTATCTCATGTGTAGAGGAGATATTTTTTCATCATATGGTTGCCACTTTGAGATTCATTTATGAGGAAGGTTATCTAACTCTTCAGTTGGCGGCCATTCTAGACATTCTAGAGAGGCATCTTTGGAGCTGGACATGCATGACACATTGTGACAAATGGGGAAGCCTTCCACGGGAGGATGCCATTTGGAGGGAGGATGTTTGCTGTAGCATCCACTTTTGCAGTTGCTTGAGGACAAGTAACCATTTTCTGGGGAGGACTGTAATATTCCCAATTTTTCCACAAGATAATTGGAATATTAGAGTTCTTAATTTTCATAATTAATAAAGTAAATAAGAGGGTGGAGGGACCCACAAACCCCAAAGATAAATAAAGTCCACTTTTTATGTGTGTATGTGGATATTTTAGATCTATATCTACATAATGGAGTAGTGGAGCAGCTACTTAATGTGAAAGGAGTGGAGATCATGTCTCATTAATGAGAAAGATCATGGAGGTTGAAGCAGCCAACTAAGATCATGGAAGGAATCAAATGTAAGATCAGAGAGCATTCATGATGAGATGATGGAGGAGTAGTGAATTTAATGCACACATGATGGAGAGGGTGATCATCACACGCATACATGATGGAGATCATGGAGAGACAGCGCAGTCAACATGGAGACCTATGTCCACATGTACAGTGCAATTATGAGGTGGGCCAAGGCATGAGGAGGCTCATAATCTATATAATAAAGATGAAGACACAATAGAAGGCAGGCTTTTGG
Organism: Pinus albicaulis; assembly: GCA_034641835.2. NCBI lineage: Eukaryota > Viridiplantae > Streptophyta > Pinopsida > Pinales > Pinaceae > Pinus > Pinus albicaulis. Next base: position 1,668,873,144 of record CM076579.1, read on the forward strand.
TTTCATTATTTGTGATCTATTTAGATCTAGAATTGTCTTTTGACATTCCTTGCACTCTTATGCTGTTTAGCTAAGTTTGTAGTGCTCTTTAGCACAGGGTGTTCCCAAGCGGGAATCCCACCCTTACCCATAGGGGACTTCGAGTGCCTACTCTGGGAAAGTATTCTGAGCTGGTATTCATCATCAGGCATTGGTGCCACAATGTTTCTACTCTCTGCAGAACATATACATTCAAAATTACACATTTTTGAATATCAGTTTGAGAGGAGAAGGTTGTATTCAGTATTTCAGCTAAGGAACAGATGAAGGATTATTCATGTCACCTTGGGGCTTCAAGATCAGCATTCCCAGGGCATCCTTTTAGATCTGGCATCAGGCCAACTATTATTGACCTCCTATCAATAGCAGTCCCATCAAGGATTGCGTAGTCCATCATTGTAGATCCAGAGGAGGAAGGAAGTTTCTAGCACTTCAGCTAGGAATCCTGCGAGGGATCATCCCCTCACCTTGCCATCACTATTTCCATCAGCTTGGAGCTTATTACAGAATATTTCAGTAGGCATTGAGTCTCTCCCTATTGTACAGCGTAGTTTCTCCAACAATTTCTTATATAGTTACTGCATCTTGAAGGAGGAGGAAGAAGAGACAAGATCTCAAGCTTCTAGCTTGGAGATCTGAAGGAGGGATCAACCCTCAAAGCTTAGATCTGGTTGTACATCATATTGCAGCCATCTTATAATCAGATCTAGCTTCAGATCTACATAACCCAGCAGACCAAGTATCAAACCCCAAGAGGGTAAATTTCCAATCTCATAGATCTGGGATTTCCTTTTTGGGTTATCTTGGGTTGCCATCATAAAGCCCAGATCTTGAATCTAGGCATCATCAGAGCTCTTGAGCTCCATAGATCTGCATTTCCCTTTTTAGCAGCTATATGTACATCATCAGCAAAATGGACAATGCATCAGAGCTCTTGGGCTCCATAGATCTGCATTTCCCTTTTCAACAGCTATATGTACACCATTAGCAAAAGGGACATTACAGTATTTCTTCTTGCAGCTCTGCAGTTACGCAGTGCTTGTTGTAGCAGGCTTGTAGGGTCATTCTAGGCCATCTCTTTTGCTAGAGTACCTTATTTTTCGTACACTTTTGTAACTGAATCCATCTCCATTATTAATAAAATGGCTCACCTATTATGTGTATATTTGTGTTGATCATGTTTTTACATGTACATTTTCTGTGTTACAAATATTGTGTTTGTGTATCAATGCATTATTCCATTTTGGGATATTACACTCATATTTTGGTGTGAGAATTGTCGCTTATCGTGTAAAGTGGGGTTTTGGTTTGTTTCAAGGGGAAATCTTTGTGATAATGAGTTGTTCTTATAATGTAGAAATGTTTCACACTAATTTCCAAAGTTTTACGCATTGTCGCACAAGTGTCGTCATTTTCATCGCAAAGTGTATCTTTAGTGTCGCACTTGTAATGGGTTGTCTCAAAATTGTTTCATTAAGGAAAGTATGATTTTTCATGTGTTCTAAGTGTTATGTGTTGTGTCGTCAAGTGAACTAAGTTTCTGATCACGTTCAAGTCTTTCTTTTATTCAACTTCCTCTCACTAATGCAACACTTAGTCAAAATTGAAAAAATTCCCGACCAGGCTACTCAGCCTCATCGAACCCTCCTGAATATTGTATTGTGTAGTCTCAGTCCTCAAGCAACAACCTTATCTCTTGGAATTTTGTAATGCGTTGTCTGTGCCTCCCAAAACTATACATTTTTTTCTCTCCAGGAAAGCCAACACTGCGCATTGCATAGCCTTAGTCCTCAAGCCTCAATCTTGAGCTCTTGAACTCTGCCACTACACAATCACCCAGCCTCATGTCCTTCTAGTACATCGCATTTCACAATCACAGGACTCAAGCCTAGCCTCTAAGCTCCAAAAATGTGCAGTCCTTGCCTCCTGCCTAGTCAGTACTACGCATTGCATAGTCTCAAGGCTCAAGCCTCAAGCCTCAGACTTGAGTTCTTGAACTGCAAAAATCTGTAATCACTTGGGATCTTCTGCCTTCCCAGAACTACGTAATGGGAAAAATCTGTTAGGATTTACTGCAGAAATAAAACATTTATCGAGAGGAATACACATAATTAAAAACCCAGCAACAAAGCACATAAACATAAACACATATGTTTATCCGGGAAAACCCAAAATCCGGGGAAAAACCCATCCTAATGAAATTTCATTAACCATTGGCCAAAAAACCCTGGCCAATCCGGCCAAGTGAGCCTTCACCGCTCACCTCTAGGCCTTACATTACAATGAAGTATTCCCAACCTTTTATAGGCTCCATTACATGCAATACCATGGGCCAAAACCATGGGTGCACAATACCATGTGCCCCAAAACCACTACTATTTACCCTAGTCAACATTGAGTCTATCCCGAGTCAAGTTTACCTAACAATTCCCCCCTTAAACTTGACTAGGGGATTATTGACTAAATCCAGCCAAACCTGCTAAATGAGATAACCCCGCTCACTCTAGCTCTTCCCCCCTCAAATTTTTACCCAGGGTAATTGTTAAGTTGACATCCCCCCTATCACCTAGGTCTAACCCAGACTTTACCAGTTATCACCCAGGGGTAGGCATGCCATACCAAGTCTTACAGCAGTATGCCCATTTACATGTAATAAAAATTAACTCCATTATAATAATATAATATATATATATATATATATATATATATATATATATATATATATATATATTGTTTCATTGTTGTTGTCTTTGTACATATGAAATCAATGTCCATATAAAAAGAACCCATCTACTGGATTACATGGGTCACCAGCCTCTATAGCCACCAGTCCTCTAGGAATTCTCTTCAGATACATGGTTCATCAATTTAATTAATCCACGTACACACATCTCTTACTGAAATCTACCATAGTCATTAACGTTTGGAGAAATTTCATAGGTACAAAGGTCATTACTTCTTAGTTCTTACTTTCAAAGCATGATAAGCACGATGGTAATCATCTTTCTAGAAGCCATCATTGTACCATGACTTTGCTCGCTCGATGCAATGATAAGATTACTCTCACGGAGAGCCTACCATGCAAATCTGCGCACTTATATTCACCGCCCTTTCGCAGCACAAACACACCTAGCTTTAGCTTGGACGCTAACCCTACTACCACGCAGTGCCCAAAACTCATATGACAAGTCCCATGCTCGAAGAGAACGCATGCCATTTGCCAAAAGTGAGTGGATCTATGACATCATATTGGTCTGTTTTTGGGCTTCTGTCGGATCCGATGATTGGAACAAACCACGGGGCTGAAGTTGCACAAGCTGGACGTTCGGCAGCTCCTGATCGATATAATTTGCAACGGTCCTGCATACGTGGCCACTCCCGCTTGAGCCGCCGGATTTCGCAGGGGGACGTTGCAGACCATTTCTCTCCCGCTGAGAATGAAAAAAAATCCCCAGTTGCTATCTCCGTGTGTATGTCTCCAGAGTCTTCTTCACGTCAGCCCTACCTGGGATGTCGAATGCGTGGGATTTCAGCGTGTTCGGGGAGTCACGGGTTGCAGATGGAGGAGACTTGCCCTTATTCTTGGAGCCCTTACGCCTGCCGCGCTGCCTTCAAATTTTATTGCCATACCTACGATTTGACACCGACTCCAATCTGACTTTTGTTCACTGTCACCACAGTTATCTTTTGCACCTTTGACTAGCGGATCGTTTAGTCCAATGATCATCGGGTGCCCTGCTCTTGTTTGAGGCCAAGGGTTTTTCATATAGTTTCGCCAACGTCTGCATCAAACCCTCTGTTGTTGTTTCCTTCGAAATATTGAAGGCGAATGACGCCGCAAGGCACAACCGTACTGTTCCGAGTGCCTTTCTATTGAGAATGTTCCATTCCACGTCTGTCATGGCCGTCGGCTTCTTTGTTTTTCCACTCAATGGTAGGTACAGATCTTTTTGATACAGATAATCTTCCAGCTGCATCTTCCACAGCGAGAAGTTTTGGCCATTAAATTTCTCGACCCAAAACTTACCATCTTCCACCATTGCTCCCACTCGAACCAGGAACCCTTCTTTCCTGCGAGTTTATCAGCCAAATATACCTTCGGCTTTGATACCAGTTGTTAGAAAATTAAATAGTACAGAGCAATGCAACACATAAAATATGCGGAAAATACAAGCACACAAAACACATAAAACCAAAGAGACACAGATATACGTGGTTCACCCAGTTTGGGCTACATCCACCCCGAACAGCCAGTCCTTCCTTTCTATTATCCAGCAAAAAATGAAGAGACACAACCTACAACAGATCTGTTGTAATATCCTCTGTTCTCTCTCACAATCTCCCTCTTTGTTTCTCGCTCCGAGAATACACGTACAATACATAGCCGCAATACAATACCCTCATAAAAGCAAGGGGTTGCCTTCTAGGGCAAAAAACCCTAAACTAAACATAACTTCTACTGTCAGATCATTTGCCTAATGAACGGCCCAGATTGACTAGAAATTACTATAGTTTTACAAGGCAATTTTACATCTGTTTTTAGCTTTGGGGGTACTGCCCTCGAAACCCCCTGCCACGGGGGGGCTCCATAAAGTCGCTGCCCCCCCCTGGATCCCCCACGACAACGATTAATTTACGGGCGGCGTTGCCGCCCCATTTAAGGTACATGGGTCCAATGATGTGATACAAAGTAAACAAGATAATCAGGCTCCACACCCAACAAAATCAGTGCTCAAGCCCTCAGCCTAGCTCCCTGAGCTCCCCAACTACGTAATTGTTTTGCTCAATCCAATCCCGAACTGCGTATTGCGCAGTATCAAGGCTCCAGCCTGAACCTTGAATGCCTGAGTTGTGCAATTGCGCAGTCACTGAGCCTCTCACTTGGCTACCACCTGGTTCCAACTCAGTCAGTGGATCATCATGCAACATCTTAGACTAGGGGTTTATCGGACTGATGTCATCTTGTCATGAGTAGATTGTAGATGCAGATACTCTATCATGTTATAGCAAGATGATGAAGAAGGAGATGGAGAAGGAGGACATGCTAAAAGACACCTAAGGAGTTGAGGAGATAAGATGATCATCAAGCAAGAAGACAAAGGAACACTAGACTATAACAAAATATGGAAGATCAGGACTACATGAAGACTCCATCTAATTCACAACCCTTTGGAGGGTGGATTTGAAGAACACAACATATTTCTCATGAAGATGAAGTATTGGATATATCACTTATTAAAGAAATAAATAAAGAAGCAACAAGTTGGACAGCTTGGCACTGCCACATCATCATCCAGTGCATTTCATTAGTGTCATGTCATGTCCTGTCACGAGTCATCATGTGCCACATAATTCATGGGTTATGTAAATCCTTTATTATAAAATGCAATGTAAAGTGGAGGTCCAAGAGTCATCCATATAATGTGAAAATTCATGTGGGAGTTGAAACGTCATAAAGAAGTCAAAAAATCATGAGGGTAGTCCAAGAGTCACATGGGAGGTGAATGATTTGCCCATTTGTGATATATACACCCTTAGTGTACATGCAAAGGACTTTTCACCTTGGCTCCTCCTACCAAGAATTAGAGAGGAAGATAGTTGTTTTGGAGGAGCAAGTGGCTGCTCTAATGCTCCACTATTGGGGCTAGTGGTGTTTGATGTCTTGATGTATTTTGGAAAATTTACTTAGTTCAGAAGCTCGTTGAGTCGACACACTTTCATGCATATATCGTGAATATTGTAAGACTATTCTTTGGATGTTTGTGATGTATGTTGTTTCTCACCTGTACTATGGAAATTGAACTATTTTGGTGGCTTTGGTACTTATCTTGTTAAAAGTGTATTGTATTTTCTTTAAAAAACATTGCTTCTTTGAAATATTTCGATGGTTGACCGACGATCCATTCTCATGTATGTGCTCATGTGCCTTTTCTATATTAGTACTATTACTTGTCTCTAGAGGGTCCACTTTTCTCTCCCCTTTCGATAGAAGGACATTGATACTTTCTGTAGCTGAACATTTCACAAGGCATACTCACTTGCTGGTTTGAAGAAACTTGTGTATTACTCTCTTGTGTTGAACTTTGTAGCCAAGGAAAATCTACAACAATACACGACAGTCAGATTGATACTCCGGATGGGGCTCTTACTCCAAACAGTGTGAGGTCTAATTGGGACTTCACATTGAGGAGACCCCCTGGTTGACGAATTTCTAGCACCATCAACAATGGTGCTAAAAGGAGGGCTATATGACAAGTTGTGCCTGTTGAGTCTATTTTGAACCTCTTATCTAGAATGACTCATCCTCAAATCTTACTCCTGAGGTGTTTTTATAATTTATCCATTTGTAAATTTTCAATCCCTGATGAGCCTCTCTATCATTTGTCCCAGTTAAAGTTTGATGGTGAGGATGGAAAATCCATAACTGAGCACAATTTTGATTTTCTTAAATTTTGTGAATCTTACGAAATCAATGTTGAAGAGTTTTCTTGTGTTCTTTTCTCCCTCGCCCTTGAAGGTTGTGTTAATTGATGGTGCCATACCTTACCACCTGCTTCAATCCATTCTTTTCATAATTTCCTCAAGGAGTTTCATCAAGCCTTCGATAGGTATGATTACCGAGATGTTTATAAAAGAATCAATCAGCTTAGAATGAAACTTGATGAATTGGTTGAGGCTTTCTCTAATAGATCTCTTCACCTTTGTTATGAATCTCTTAAAGAAGTTATAGATTTGTATTTTTTGAAGCGAAAGTTTGAGCATTTGGTTCATATCTCTTTGCTCGGTGAATCCAAACCACTTGATGTCTCTTCTTCCCCAAATCTTGTAACTCAAGAGACACCCCTAATTTCAGAGGAGGAATTTACGACTCCTTTCGTTCCTTGTCCTCCTCCTTTTCTAGTTCTGATGAGGGTGCCCCTATGCGATGATAATGAAGTTGGGAAATCTACACATCAAATTCTTAATCCATCTTCTCATCCTCCTTATCTTTTAATGATTCAAATTCAATGGAGGAAATCCCGAATGGCTCATGAAGCCTAGAGTGAAGATTAACTCTTCCATTCTGGAAGATGATGTTACTGCTCATAACTCTAGTCTCGAATTTGATTTGGTTTTCTGTTATCCTCCATCATCTACATTCCATGACTCTTTGTACCATGATCCACTTGATCAATCCGTTCCACTAACTATTTTTTCACACTCTCTTGATTTTTAAGTTGTTGGTCCAAATTGCGACCAAGTTCAATGTAGTCACATTACACATGTAGAGGAGCGGGAAGGTGAGGATTCTTTCAATATTTTTTAAAATCCTCCATGTGAAGATGATGTTTCATCATTCTTGGGAAACAATCATTTTGATGATGATGAGTATGTTGATGTAAGTGATGACGAATTCCCAAGTGCATCAACTAATCTTTCGGGTTTTCAAGAATATTTTAATTTAGATCTAGAATTTGATTCAGTCAAGGAAGATATTCTTATCGAAACTTCCTCTTCATCTCACTAACCCATGTGCCCTACCGTTCATGATGTATCTACTTGTGACGAAGATACTCCATGTTCTTCAAGTTCTTCATCCGATGAGTTATCTTCTCAATTGACACAAGGAAGTGAGATTATCCATGACGAAAATGAAAAAAATCAAATCATTGAGTATCCTTTCCATCATGTATCATATATTGTTTTGCTTGAAGATAACTCTCTAAATAAGCTTGTTCTTGAAATTTATTTGATTCATATATCTCTAGATTTGTGATTAGAAGAATTCTTCGACGTGAGTAATCTGGTTGTCAAAGTTATAAAATCCGATAAAATCAGTGACAAAGATGGCTTCCATCTGTTTGATAGTGATCTCATTGAAATCAATGAAATAAATTATCCTCACACCATGCATGATATGGTTCAATCTTCAAATTGTGATTTTACAATCCTTGAAAATTCTAGGACTTGTCAAGGAGTCGAGGCACTTAAAATTTTGTTGGTGGTTATGACAGGACCTCGCAGCTCTGGTAAGACCCTTGAACTGAGTCAGGTCTGGTTTCTCTCGCAAAATATTTCTCTTTGCATGGTTTCACTAGATGTAAATTCCTTGTTGAAAGATGTTTGGTATTGTGGATGTAGTCTTTCGAGCTTTCAAGAATTTACTTCGGATTGGATTCATGAATATTCTTCAGTTGATTCATCTTCATGCAAATCTCCGGTATCAAACTCTGGTTTGGAATGTGTATCTATCATAGGATCATGGAACTGTGAAGTTTATTACTCTAAATATTATCTTTGGCCACATATTTTGGAAAACAATTAGCTCCTGTTCCTTCTTGTGAATATTCTAATGCTAATATTTTTCTTCATCGCACTTGAAATCCTCTTGAACATCAACGAATGCATGGAATATTTGACAAATCAAATTCTTCTTCATTCATTTTACCCTAAGTGGTCTCATGTGTTTGTTGTACTGTAATTCCTTTTTACTTCTTTCGACGATTACGATGCTAGCGCACTATGTAGCCAGTTACAAGAAAAAAAATGTTACACTTATCACGCGAGGAAGATGATTCTATTATGAAAAGCATTTTCTAAAATGTTCAAATTGATTTACCCTTATTAATTACAAACCGGGAATCTGATGCTTTGATCAACACATCTGATCATGATTTTGTCCCTATTGACTATCATCCAACTTACTATTTCCCCATCAACACATCTAGCGACAATTTTTTTACATCCTTTGATCTGTATGGTTTAATGTTTTACTATATGGGTACTTGTCAAGTAGTTGAGGCACTGTCGTACTCACTGGTGGTTATGTCAAATCCTCACTGTCTCGACATGTCTATTGAATATGATCATGTTTATTTTCCCTCACAAGTTTCTCATCATAATCGCCTGCCTCTAGTTGAAAATTTATCTTTTCAAATATTTTGAGGATTTCAAGAGGGTTGTCACGAATTTTATGATCTAGTCGTTGAATGGTTGGAGAAATATTACCTGGAAAGCTCCGACGCAAATAACAAGTTTCATAAGTAGTTTGGTGTAGATGAAGACACATTCACAAGAAGATTCTGATGTTTGTTGAATGATGGTTTTCATCGAAAAAGTAAGAATGTGAATTGGTTACAAGTAGTGGTTGTGGCCCATCTTTCTTCTCATAGGCAAGGCCTTCAGATTTTTGTCCAAGTTATTCAATCTCTTATATTTTCTATTTCACGATGTTTTATATCAGTTTTAATTGTTTGTATCCTTGTGTATGCATATCGGGAGAAGCTACGGTGGATTTATTGGAAATTTCATTATACATGACCCTGAACTTCTGAAATTCAAGTTTTCCCTCCTTGCACTCATCCCATACTTGTTCTCTTTAGCATTTCTTGTCTTTTCTTACTTTTGTTTTGAATCATGTTTTGGTTTAGCCCCTTTTTTCTCATGCTTTGGTTTTTATTTCTTGTTGTGTCATGTCTTTTCCTTTCGTTCTATCAATAAGAATTTGCATGAAGGGAGTCCTATTTGGGCTTGAAAGACAATGTATGAAATAGAAAAGTATTTTGTGACAATGCAACATTTGGCTAACTCTCTGTCCTTCTTCCTTGTCTTGGTTACACCTTTTGGTCGATCATTTTCCAATGGAAAATACAATCCTTGCATTAGGAAAGCCTAGTGTTGAACCATGATTTCCATGTCTATTATAGAAACCTCATGCGTACACTCGGGTTTTATGTTTCAATGTTTTCAGGTTGATTTAATCAAGTAGAAAAGGAAAAGGGGAAAATATAAATGAGCAAACCAATATCAGAGGTCTTACATATGCTTCTTTGAAGGGACAACCTCTCCTTCTCTCAATAAGTCAGGATCCCTCTTTTTCCCATGAAATAAATAAGCGTCGATGCACAGTATTATATAAAATAATTAAATACAGGGGAAAGAAGAGAAATGATTTCTGTGCAGAGAGGTGAAGCAAGCAACTCCGTCAAGGTATTTTCAGGCCTGTTGGCAACACAACAATGTTTGTGTCCCTGAAGTGACTCCACTGGGGTACTGTCCAGGCCTGCTGGCAGTGGAGCAACACTAGAGATGAAAAAATATACTATGAAAATATAAATCTCGTGAACTTCATTACCCTATCGTGATTCGAAACATTATGTTACCATTGATCTTATGTTTGTGTTTAACCGAGTAAAGGAATGGAGGGGACTATGTCTATGCACGAGGTAAGTTGGGAATCCATGGTAGTATGAACGATGAATCAATACTCCCTTTGTAGGTTTTAACCTTGTACATAAATTACCTACAAATGAATTATTAAAAACATAAAATAAACAATGGCGAGAACAGAAACATAAAACACATATACACAGAGATTTTTCCCTGGATCCCAAAACCGGGACTACCAGATTGATTTTTCATTATATTTCTTTCAGTGTTACAATACATATATATACATGTCGAATCATTCATAAACCCTAATCCATTTAACCATGGATTAGAACATAACCGTAGTTCCCTTGACCGGATCTACGAAATACCATGGACATAAAACCACCATGCAAAAAACCATAGGTAGGTCCTCCCACCTAACGTAGGGTCCAAAAAAATTTTCTTGGGGCACTGCCCTAAACCTCGTGTAGGGGGGCTACTGTCCCCTACAAAATCCTTGACAGGGGGGCCGACATCCCCCCTATGACCCCCCTATTGTGCTCAGTGCAACGAACAGGGGGGGGACTAATGTCCCCACTGTAACCCTCCCACGCACGCAACTATTCGTGGAAATAATATAACACATGCCCAACACCCTGAAGAACTAGACGCTACATGAAATAATTGATGAAGGCAAAGAATCTGAGTTCTACTAGCGTGTCGCCAAGTGTTATCGATGCGAAAAAGACCCTCAAAAATTTTGCATACACTAAAATTTTGGACCCTACTATGAATCTTGCGATCGGTCATTCCATAGTCACTTCTTGGTTAGTTTTTTATTTTGAGCTCCCTTCTTGGATTGGAAGTATCGAAGTCACTTTCTCACACATGCCTAGTTTGCAACAAGTTCACGAGCACATTTTTTCTATGCAAGATTGAACAAGCATAGCACATTCCATCAAGATTGTGCATGAGTGATGTCCAAATCATGTCGACAATCCGTGCGCACTGACATTGACAATCCCTCACTTTGTTTGCGATCATACTTCTATTTTGGTGAGTTTCTCCAATTGTCACTTTTGTGCACTTTCACTGTCTTAAGTGTTTTTCTCATGTTTACGAGTGTCAATTTCGCCTTTTTCATTTAATTACTATCATTTTCATGTTATTTTCACCCTGACATGTGTTGTTTTTACCGTCGTTCGCATATCGCAAGTGTCGTTCACACTTTTTCTTTTCATATAGAAAGTGTCATCTTTTGGTGTGAGAATTGCCTCGTGGGGATTTGGTTTTTTTCAAGGGGAAATATTTGTGATAATGAGTTGTTATTATCATGTAAACATGTTTCACACTCATTTCCAAAGCTTCACGCAGTGTCGCACAAGTGTCGTCATTTTTGTTGCAAAGTGTATCTTTAGTGTTGCACTTGGAATGGGTTGTCGCAAAGTTGTTGCATTAAGGAAAGTATGATTGTTCATGTGTTCTAAGTGTTTCGTGTTGTGTTGCAAGTGAACTAAGTGTCTGATCATGTTCAAGCCTTGATTTTATTCAACTTATTCTCATTGATCGGACACTTAAGTCAAAGTTGAAAAATTTCCCGATCGGGCTACTAAGCCTCATCCAACACCCCTGAACTGTGCACTGCGCAGTCCAATTCCTTGAGCAACAACCTTTTCTCTTGGTACTCACAATGCGCAGTCTCTGCCTCCCAGAAATGTGCATTGCACACTCTTAGTACTTAAGCCCAGCCCCCGAGTCCCAAAACTGTGCAATTTTTCTCTCCAGCCAATCCAGTGCTGCACATTGTGTAGTCTTAGTCCTCAAGCCTCATTCTTGAGCTCATAAACTATGCAAATTCGCTATCAACTGGCCTATTGTCCTTCCAGTTCCGTGTGTTTCACAATCCTGGTGCTGAAGCCTAGCCCTAAGCTCCAAAACAACGCAGTCTTTGTCTCCTGCTCAGTCAATATTGCACATTGCGCAATCTTAAGGCTCAAGCCTCAGCCTTGAGTTCTTGAACTGTGCAATCACCTGGGATCCTTTGCTTTATAGAAATGCGCAGTGGTAAAAATTAGTGCTCAAGGACCATGGAGGAGGATAACTTAATGGTGCGTTGGGAAGAAATTGCGGTTTTTGTTGGTGCTCATATGATTGAATTTGCATGGGAGATTTCCCTAGAGAGAAGGTTCCAAACGATTCTTGAGACCATGGATATATCTGGCTCGAGGACGAGGGCCATTGTGGCCATGAAGTAGGATATTCAATTGGAGGAGGATTAGAATTTTGCCATGAAATTCCAGGATTATAAACATGCTGAGGAACCTGCTCAGGAAAATAATCATTATTCCAAGTATCAAATGGTTTTGGGTTTTGAGTTATACCTGGTGGTTGATTCAATTCCTTACTTGATTCCCTAAGTACCTTTCGTAATTGTGGCAGTGATGGGCAATGTTCGGTTGCATGACCATCCTCGCAAATTTTGCAAACTGCTAGACCATTAAGTGGACACTTTCCAAGGAAGTGTTTGTTTCTACAGTTGGCACATATGATAACCAGTGGTTCTTTGTCCTTCTCTTGTTCCTACAAATCATCCAATTTCGAAATAAAAAATTTATGTTCAAGCAAGATATTAAATTCAACACTTGTGAATTCTTCATCGGATGAGTTGCTTGTCTCTGTAGCAGCATAAAAACTCCTCACTGAATGATTCCTAAAAATACCATCTTCTTGTCTTTAACAAGAAAACTGGTACATTCTGTCATCACATGGATTAGTACACAAGGGTTCTTACAGTACCCTAAAAATGATACAACGTTGAAGATTGGATTATGAAGATAAATGAATTTTAAAATCTTTCGACTGAAATACAACTCACCGCACTTGCATGAAAGGAAAATGCCGAATCAAAGTGCTATTTAATCTATTAAAAACAAGGAAATTTTGAAATTAAATTTCTAAAGATGCTTCTACTTCTACACTTAAGCAAGATAAGGAAATAAAAGTTCAAGAGATAAGCAAGATGGTCAGACTTTGGAGCAACCCCACAATAGTGGATGCGTGTCTCTTCACTCACGTCTTACCGTACTCTTTCCGCCCTCTGATTGCCCTGCAACATCCTTGAAACTCTGTGAGAAATTTTTTACCTGAGACAAAATACAAATCCCCGAAAACGACGCAAAAATGTTGGTTGGCTTAATTGTCGGATTAAACCTTTCAATATTAATTATCAATCCGGGAGTCGTAAATACGAGTTGTACTGCATATTGGCTTAGATTAATGGTCAGAGCATAAATGTATTCCTTTGTAATGATCAACCAGGTATTGAAAACAATCTTAAAAGGGGATCTACTTAACCAATGTCATTTACTGCAAACTCGATACTACAATTAAACTATGAGGAAATACAAAGCAATTCTAAATCATTCTCGCACTCAATTCTACTTTTAAATCTCCTATGATAACTTGAAAACTTTAATCTATTAACTCTTGAAACTAACACTTGAAATGAATAAGCAGAAAGGACACACATTATAAATTCACACCTTAAACTAACTAGAACTATTCTTGAAAACAAACTCAATATTCAAATTAACAAAAGACAATCCTAACTATTGCTAAAAGAAAACTATTTCACTTCATGTAAAATAACACTTAAAAATCCCATTGAAAACTATTTAAATATTTTAATCTAAATGAAAATGAACTATTAAAAAGCAAGCCTACTTCAAATCGAATCATCACACTGTATTTAAACTTGATATTTTTACCTAATCAAATCCACACTCAAACTTGCTCACATAAGGAAATGATTACACTATAAAAACAATAAAGAATCTAATTAAAAAGAGATCTAAAACAAAACAAATTCTAACTAAAAGAAATCTAATTATGCATAAACAAATCAAATGCACATTTAAATCCTACAAACATTCAAAGAAATTAGATAATGCAAACAATGATTTAATATTTTGAATTAGCAATGTTAACATATTCAAATTCAAAGCATTTACAATCTGTTCTAATTCCGTATTTAAAATTAGAAATTGAAAAACAAAATAATAATCTAAGTGCAGAATTAGGTGCTATTTAAAAAAAATTTAAAACAAAAGATAATTCTACAAATTAAACAAATCCTAAATCTATGAAAAAATGATGACTCGACTCCAGGTTGCGGTGGATCCTTGCCACTCCCTGGAGCAAATCCGAAACTAACCCAACGTTAAAAACAAAAATTACAATGTTTACATAAAAAAAATAAATGCGGAGCCAATATTAATTAAATAAAATCAAAACATTGCTTCAAGTATCAATCAACAAATACATCATTTGTTGGGCAATTAGATGCCGGATCTACATCTGAAAAAATCGACCCTAAGAAGCTCGACCTTTACACTTGAGACATTTAATTTCTCCTTGTCTAAATGACGGATTAATTGATTCTGTGCTCTCTACATCTTTAGAAATCGATTTTGCAAATGGGAATTCTGCTTTCTAATTGAGAAACTCATTGCTTCATCTGCGCTCTATCAAATTGATAGATGAACTTATCGATTTTGCGCCCTCCCATTTAGTGCATAGCTAATTCTCCTCTAATGGATCTACTTCTTCATTCTTAATGCATCGACTCCTCCATTCTACAGCTACTACCTCCATCCCAATCGATTACAACAACTTATATATATGTACATTGTTAATTACAAACTTGGATTTCACCCAGTAATCAGAATATAGGAGAATTGGTTTTAACAATACTTTCGGAATAAGAATGAGCTTTGAACAGAGTGCCGAATCAGGTAATCGCTCCCCTTTTTGTGGGATTTTGCCGTTGCTGGAAGGTTCAATTGGCTTCTGGAGAATCGCAGGTCGAATAAGGATTGCCTAGATTAGCTTGTTGTTGGGTTTGGTATGCTCCAGCCTGGACGAATCACATCGCTCACAAAGATGGCGTTCTATTGAGTGACTATTACAACCTCCTTTATTTTCATGCTGCCATTTGTCAAAAGAGTCATTTGGAACAAATCTCCTCCATTCAGCCTTGATATACTATCCCAAAGGTGTTGGAATGCTGGAAGAGGTTGGGATGTAGCTGATCGATCTCCGAGTAATTTTTCAAAACGACCACGCATGCAACCATACAAACGACTGAGAAAAACATCTTCGCAATGTATTAATAAATAAATAATAGATTTTACATAGAAAAATCTCCCTCTAGTGATTTGAACCATACATGATCCAATTCTCGTTGCCAAATCTGAGTGTGAAATACGAAGTGCAGAGATATGGTTCCAAATATGACTGCAAAATACAAAGCATCGATCAATACACGGTATGGAATGGTTTGTATGACTTCAAGTCTTGAATGATGCTTTCGATGGATCCGATGGCGATTATGTTGTTCACCTTGGCAGCTGTTGATAGATGTTGTGCGTTCCCACACCATATCTAGGTTAAGTTATTTTCAACAGAGGATCTTGCTGTGGCAATAAGGCCTCAGAGTAAGGATTGGCATCTGGTTGCCATGACGATTGTGAGAATACTTGCAGAATAACCATTACTAACTCTTGGAATTGGACAATCCCAAGAGGATGAGGTCCCTGTATTAGCCATGCCTGATATTCCTGATTTTGATTCTGATTTGGACAACTTGAATATGATGGTGTGTGGTATGAATAATTTGAATAGCCCTCATAATTTCCATAATTATTGCCACTCCATGAACCTGTGTGACCACTAAAGCGTGTGCTTCGGTACCATTCGAAGTTCTGATAAACACTAGCATTATAGTGCTCAGATAATTTGTTGAGTTTGTATATGAGCTTGCATTCTGAAACAAGTTAATAGGCAGATAAGGAGCACCAGAATTTTAATCATATATAGATGCAGGCCCTGTCTCAAGGCAAGGGTTCTGATTGCTTGTAGAAAAGTCAGGACTTGTGTAACTCGCGTGCATGCTGCTACTATGGCAAGTTCTTCCATTAGGAAAGTAACTATTCATATGTTCTGTGGATGCGCAAGACTCGAATTGATCCAATACGTTTACGTTCACGTTCAAAAATGGTTTTTAGTGGAATATTCCCCTAATGATAACTCCTTCACGAAGCCGAATTTTGCCAAACGGTTTCTGGGTTATAGGAAACACGGTGCTGTGAACACAACCCATGTTTTGGAATTTAGAAATTCTGGTCGAAAATTGGATATTTTCACCTACAAAAATTCAACTACCCAGCTGCTGCGTTTATGCATTTGGTGAATTGTACTCAAATGCATTCTTACACCGAGCCTTCCTGCAACCCAGAAGGAATTTATTAATGAAACTTTTACACAAAACACCTTCTAAATTAATTAATAACGAGGAATCATTATTATTTCTAAATGCATCTAATCGTACACTTAATGGATAAACAATGATTAAAATACTAGGTACAAGCATATAATGATGTGATAAATATCGTGAAAATTTGGGCAAAAGTGCAGCTCAACATCCC
The DNA here is from genome assembly GCA_034641835.2 of Pinus albicaulis. Taxonomy (NCBI): domain Eukaryota; kingdom Viridiplantae; phylum Streptophyta; class Pinopsida; order Pinales; family Pinaceae; genus Pinus; species Pinus albicaulis. The sequence continues at coordinate 1,668,889,799 of CM076579.1, forward strand.
CCCACGCTGAACTTCTTGCACGTCCTCGTGCAAGCAAAAACTATAAGATGATGAAATAAGGCAGGGAAAATGTCAGCAAAGAGTTTAGCTTGATATTGTAATGCATTTATTAACCCGCAACATTATTATTACGACACTAGCTAAAACCATGTGAGATGATAAAACAAGATCAGGTATCAAAAGTAACATTTATGGAGAAATTATTGTTGCACAAACTTGTTACCTTGTCCCAAATGAATTTCCTGTTTTGTTTCTGCCCAAATTCTTATGATGAAAATCTAATTTTGTTGAAAAACTGTAGTTTCAAAAGGAATAACACAAGATTCCTGCACCTACTATAACAATCTCATACTTAGGTCATGCATCACATATTTAGAGGCAACTACAATCAATACACATTGTCGGAAACCAACACCTTGTGAGTAGTCATCATTGAGTAATTCATCACTTCAAATACCATAGAAATTAAAGTGAGTTATGATACCAATCAACAACCTATTTATTTGAACACTCTAAATTGCGTTGTCATCCAGATTCAAAACTAAATATTCTCTTAATATAGTACAAAGGATTACCTTCACTAAGGGTACCACATCATCCAAATATTCTTGATTTTTGAAAGATAGAACTCAAAGCATCATGTTCAAATTGTCTTAAAAAATTTGTCCAAGAAAAATGATGAGTCTTACGGAAAGAAAAGGATAACCAAGCAAATCATTGTATACAGTTAACTTTAATACCACAAACATGGCCCTGCTGCCCGCAGGTGTCCATAACCTCGACAGGGATGTCTTTTAACCTAGCGAAATGTTAGTATCCCACTTACTAGATATAGATTCAGAGTTTGTTTATTTGACTTTTTAGATGAAGGCCACTATCCTGGCTTGGTAATCAATTGATGGCAGTGCCACCCACAAGAAGTAACATGGATGAACAGGTCGACTCATGATGAGACCTCTTGTCTTCCAGCGTTCTGGCTGAAAGCCATTACTCTGGCTTGGTGACTAGTAGCAATAATGTCATGCATGTTAGGTCTCATGATCGTGGTAGGTCGGCTCATCACGAGACCTCCTATCCTTCCCTAAATCTTGTAAGCTCTGATTATGATTAACCTTAAAGATTAATAAGTGGGGAGATAGATCTTCTCCGTAAGAGTACAGGATGGCGTGAAAAGTTTTAATGACTAATCATTGCTGGCTAATTCCTCTATCCTAAAGACTCGCTAAAGATATCCCAGACAATGATTGGAAGATTCTTTGAGTTAAGAATGCTAGTGTTCTCAGAAATAGCTCATTATGATCTTAACAAGAGTGGTCCACCATAGGGGTTTTCTAATAGTACCTTCTAAGGGAAACTAAAAATGTATATCCGAGATGACAACTTACTAGAGCGATTAATCATGGTTACTTTTTGAAAATTTATAAGGCATTAGAGCGAATTGTACTCAACAAGATTTGTCACAAATGTGTGTGTTAACAACCAATGTGGATCAAAAGTAGTTTTAACAGGCATTATTTAGATTTAAAAACCCTAATAGCATGATAACAACTTTATTCATTTATTCTCCTACCCTATCTTACCCTAAGAGGTGAAACACTCCTATTTAAGTATAGGATTACTTCCAATGAAGCCATGTGCATGACAAAATGCTGATTATACTCCCTCTTAGTTTTAAAGAATAGACTTCAAGACATACGAAAGCATGAGAAACCAGTTTCTTTAATTGATATGGTACCAAGATTTTATGAATGCTGAGGAAATAAGATGTGTTGACGACTGCTCGAAACCAGGATTCAATGGAATCCACATATTCATGATTTTCCAACTGATGCAAGTCTTCCACAGTTTGATATTCACTTTATTGGAGGAAAAAAGGATGGGGTGAAAGACAAAAGATAAATCCCTCAAGTTCAGGCTCAAATATTTGATTTTCAAAGAATGGTTGAGAGAGATTCTAGGGTTTTGAGTTTCAACAACATTTTTAGAACAGGTTACAATGAAAGATTGCTCCTCTTGTGTTCTTTGAATTATATCTTCCAGGGAAGAATGCTATGTAGTAATGGGGGAATTTCCCAGATTCATTCCCTTTTCCAACATGGAAGATGTATCATTTTGTTCAATAGGGGAATCAACAAAAAGAATAGGTGGTTCAAACTGCTGTGCAACCTGATGGTTTAGATTAGGGTTTAGGGTGCGGTTTGGGCTAGGGCTTGCACTAGGGTTTTGGTTAATGCGTGGACTAAGGTTTGGATTTGGATTGGGATTAGGTCTAGGGTTTGAGTTAAGGCTAGGGTTTTAATGAGGGCTAGGGTTAGGATATCGATTAGGGTTAGGTCTAGGGTTAGGATAAGGGCTAGGATATGGATTAGGGTTAGGTCTAGGGTAAGATAAGGGCTAGGGTAAGGTTTCACATATGGCTGGGACCATGGAGGAGGATAACTTAATGGTGCGTTGGGAAGAAATTGTGGTTGTTGTTGGTGCTCATATGATTGAATTTTCGTGGGAGATTGCCGTAGAGAGAAGGGTCCAAACGATTCTTGAGGCCATGGATATATCTGGCTCGAGGATGAGGGCCATTGTGGCCATGAAGTAGGATATTCAATTGGAGGAGGATCAGAAGTTTGCCATGAAATTCCAGAATTATAAACATGCTAAGGACCCTGCTCAGGAAAATAATCATTATTCCAAGTATCAAATGGTGTTGGGTTTTGAGTTATACCTGGTAGTTGATTCAATTCCCTACTTGATTTCCTTAGTACCTTTCGTAATCGTGGCAGTGATGGGAAATGTTTGGTTGCATGACCAACCTCGAAAATTTTGCAAACTACTAGACCATTAAGTGGACACTTTCCAAGGCAGTGTTTGTTTCTATAGTTGGCACATAGGATAATCAGTGGTTCTTCGCCCTTATCTTGTTCCTGCGAATCATCCAATTTCGAAATGAAAAATTTATGTGCAAGCAAGATATTAAATTAAGCACTTGTGAATTCTTCATTGGATGAGTTGTTCGTCTCTGTAGCAGCGTAAAAACTCCTCATTGAATGATTCCTCAAAATACCATCTTCTTGTCTTCAACGAGAAAACTGGTACATTCTGTCATCACATGGATTAGTACGTAAGGGTTCTTACAGTACCCCAAAAATGATATAACGTTGAAGATTGGATTTTGAAGATAAATGAATTTTAAATTCTTTTGACTGAAATACAACTCACCACACTTGCATGAAAGGAAAACGCTGAATCAAAGTGCTATTTAATCCATTAAAAACAAGCCAATTTAGAAATTAAATTTCTAAAGCATACTTCTACTTCTACACTTAAGCAAGATAAGGAAATAAAAGTTCAAGAGATAAGCAAGATGGTCAGACTTTGGAGCAATCCCACAATAGTGGATGCATGGCTCTTCACTCACATCCTACTGTACTCTCTTTGCCCTCTGATTGCCCTTCAACATCCTTGAAACTCTGTGAGAAAATTTTTACCTGAGCCAAAATACAACTCCTCGGAAACGACGCCAAAATGTTGGTCAGCTTAATTGTCGGATTAAACCTCTCAATATTAATTATCAATCCGGGAATCGTAAATGCGAGTTGTACTGTGTATTGAATCAGATTAATGGTCAGAGCATAAATATATTCCTTTGTAATGATCAACCAGGTACTAAAAGAAAACACACATTTTCTCACAAATAAACAATCTTAAAATGGGATCTACTTAACCAATGTCATTTACTGCAAACTCCATACTACAATTAAACTATGAGGAAATACAAAGCAATTCTAAATCATTCTCACACTCAATTCTACTTTTAAATCTCCTATGATAACTTGAAAACTTTAATCTATTAACTCTTGAAACTAACACTTGAAATTAATAAACAGAAAGGACACACATTATAAATTCACACCTTAAACTAACTAGAACTATTCCTGAAAACAAACTCAATATTCAAATTAACAAAAGACACTCCTAACTATTGCTAAAAGAAAACTATTTCACTTCATGTAAAATAACACTTAAAAATCCCATTAAAAACTATTTAAATATTTTTATCTAAATGAAAATGAACTATTAAAAAGCAAGCCTACTTCAATTCGAATCATCACACTGTATTTAAACTTGATATCTCTACCTAATCAAATCCATACTCAAACTTGCTCGCACAAGGAAATGATTACACTATAAAAACAATAAAGAATCTAATTAAAAATAGATCTAAAACAAAACAAATTCTATTTAAAAGAGATCTAATTATGCATAAACAAATCAAATGCACATTTAAATCCTACAAACATTCAAAGAAATTAGATAATGCAAACAATGATTTAATATTTTGAATTAGAAATTTTAACATATTCAAATTCAAAGCATCTACAATCTGTTCTAATTCTGTATTTAATCTCAGAAATTGAAAAACAAAATAATAATCCAAGTGCAGAATTAGATGCTATTTAAAAACAATTTAAAACAAAAGATAATTCTACAAATTAAACAAATCCTAAATCTATGAAAAAATGCGGACTCGACTCCAAGTTGTGGTGGATCCTTGCCACTCCCTGCAGCAAGTCCAAAACTAACCCAACGTTAAAAACAAAAATTACAATGCTTACATAAAAACAAATAAATGCAGAGCCAAAATTTATCAAATCAAATCAAAGCATTTCTTCAAGTATTAATCAACAAATGCATCATCTGTTGGGAAATTTGATGCCAGATCTACATCTGAACAAATTGACCCTGAGAAGCTCGACCTTTACACCTGAGACATTTAATTGCTCCTTGTCTAAATGACAGATTAATTGATTCTACACTCTCTACATCTTCAAAAATCGATTTTGCACATGGGAAATTCTGCTTTCTAATTGACAAACTCATTGCTTCATCTGTGCTCTATCAAATTTATGGATGAACTTATCGATTCTGTGCCCTCCCATTTAGTGCGCAACTAATTCTCCTCTAATGGATCGACTGCTTCATTCTTAATGCATCGACTCCTCCATTCTACAGCTACTACCTCCATCCCAATCAATTACAACAACTTATATATATATATATATACATTGTTAATTACAAACTTGGATTTCACCCAATAATCAGAATATAGGAGAATTGGTTTTAACAATACTTCCGGAATAAGAATGAGCTTTGAACAGAATGTCGAATCAGGAAATAGCTCCCCTTTTTGTGGGATTTTGCCATTGCTGGAAGGTTCAATTGGCTTCTAGAGAATCGCAGGTCGAATAAGGATTTCCATGATTAGCTTGTTGTTGGGTTTGGTATGCTCTAGCCTGGACGAATCACATCGCTCACAAAGATGGCGTTCTATTGAGAGACTATTACAACCTCCTCTATCTTCATGCTGCCATTTGTCAAAGGAGTCGCTTGGAACAAATCTCCTCCATTCAGCCTTGATATACTATCCCAAAGGCGCCAAAATGCTGGAAGAGGTTGGGATGTAGTCGATCGATCTCCGAGTAATTTTTCAAAATGGCCACGCATGCAACCATACAAACGACTGAGAAAAACATCTTCGCAATGTATTAAGAAATAAATAATAGATTTTAAATAACAAAAGCTCCATCTAGTGATTTGAACCATAAGTGATCCAATTCTCGTTGCCAAATCTGAGTGTGAAATACAAAGTGCAGAGATATGGCTCCAAATCTGATTGCAAAATACAAAGCAGCGATTAGTACGCGGCATGGAATGGTTTGTACGACTTCAAGTCTTGAATGATGCCTTCGATGGATCCGATGGCGATTATGTTGTTTGCCTTGGCAGCTGTTGATAGATGTTGTGCATTCCCACACCATAGCTAGGTTAAGTTATTTTCAACAGAGGTATCTTGTTGTGGAAATAAGGCCTTGGAGTAAGGATTGGCATCTGGTTTCCATGATGGTTGTGGGAATACTTGCAGAATAACCATTACTAACTCCCGGAATTGGACAATCCCAAGAGGATGAGGTCCCTGTATTAGCCATGACTGATATTCCTAATTTTGATTCTGATTTGGACAGCTTGAATCCGACGGTGTGTGGTATGAATAATTTGAATAGCCCTCATAATTTCCATAATTATTGCCACTCCATGAGCCTCTGTGACCACTAAAGCCTGTGCTTCGGTGCCATTCCGAGTTCTGATAAACACTAGCATTGTAGTGCTCGGATAATTTGTTGAGTCTGTATATGAGCTTGCATTCTGAAACGATTTAATAGATGGATAAGGAGCACCAGAATTTTGATCATATATAGATGCAGGACCTGTCTCAAGGCAAGGGTTCTGATTGCTTGTATAAAAATCAGGACTTGTGGAACCTGCGTGCATGCTGCTACTATGGCAAGTTCTTCCATTATGAAAGTGACTATTCATATGTTCTGTGGATAAGAAAGACTCGAATTGATCCAATACGTTTATGTTCACATTAAAAAATGGTTTTTAGTGGAATATTCCCCTGATGATAACTCCTTCACGAAGCCGAATTTTGCCAAACGGTTTTTAGGTTATAGGAAACACAGTGCTATGAACACAACCCACGTTTCGGAATTTAGAGATTCTGCTCCATTTGGTCGCAAATTGGATATTTTCACCTACAAAAATTCAACTACCCAGCTGTTGCTTTTATGCATTTGGTGAATTGTACTCAAATGCATTCCTGCATTGAGCCTTCCTGCAACCAAGAAGGAATTTATTAATGAAACTATTACACAAAACACCTTCTAAATTAATTAATAACGAGGAATAATTATTATTTCTAAATGCCTATAATCATCAACTTAATGGATAAACAATGATTAAAATACTAGGTACAAGCATATAATGATGTGATAAATATCGTGAATATTTGGGCAAAAGTGCGGCTCAACTTCCTCCCACGCTGAACTTCTTGCACGTCCTCGTGCAAGAAAAAACTATAAGATGATGAAATAAGGTAGGGAAAATGTCAGCAAAGAGTTTAGCTTGATATTGTAATGCATTTATTAACCCGCAACATTATTATTACGACACCAGCTAAAACCATGTGAGATGATAAAACAAGATCAGGTATCAAAAGTAACATTTATGGAGAAAATATTGTTGCACAAACTTGTTACCTTGTCCCAAATGAATTTCTTGTTTTGTTTCTGCCCAAAGTCTTATGATGAAAATCAATTTTTTTTGAAAAAGTGCAGTTTCAAAAGGAATAAGACAAGATTCTTGCACCTACTTTAAAAATCTCATACCTAGGTCATGCATCACATATTTAGAGGCAACTACAATCAATACACATTGTCGGCAAACAACACCTTCTGAGTAGTCATCATTGAGTAATTCATCACTTCAAATACCATAGAAATTTAAGTGAGTTATGATACCAATCAATGACCTCTTTATTTGAACACTCTAAATTGTGTTGTCATCCAGATTCAAAACTAAATTTTCTCTTAATCTATTACAAAGGATTACCTTCACTAAGGGTACCACATCATCCAAAGATTCTTGATTTTTGAAAGATAGAACTCAAAGTATCATGTTCAAATTGTCTTAAAAACATTGTCCAAGAAAAATGATGAGTCTTAGGGAAAGAGAAGGATAACCAAGAAAATCATAGTATGCAGTTAACTTTAATACCACATACATGGCCCTACTGCCTGTAGGTGTCCATAACCTCGACAGGGATGTCTTTTAACCTAGCGAAATGTTAGTATCCCACTTACTAGATATAGATTCAGAGTTTGTATATTTGACTTTTTAGATGAAGGCCACTGTCTTGGCTTGGTAACCAGCTGATGGCAGTGCCACCCATAAGAAATAACATGGATGAATAGGCCGGCTCGTGATGAGACCTCCTGTCTTCCAGATTTTTGGCTGAAAGCCATGAATCTGGCTTGGTGACTAGTAGCAGTAATGTCATGCATGTTAGGTCTCATGATCGTGGTAGGTCGGCTCATCACGAGACCTCCTATCCTTCCCTAAATCTTTGTAAGCTTCGATTATGATTAACCTTAAAGGTTACTTAATACGTGGGGATACAGATCTACTCCTTAAGAGTATAGGATGACGTGAAAAGTTTTTAATGACTAATCATTGCTGGCCAATTCCTCTACCCTAAAGACTTGTTAAAGGTATCCCAGACAGTGACTGAAAGATTCTTTGAGTTAAGAATGCTAGTGTTCCCATAAATAACTTATTATGATCTTAACAAGAGTGGTCCACCATAGGGGTTTTCCAATAGTACCTTCTAAGGGAAACTGAAAATGTATATCCGAGTCTACAACTTACTAGAGCGATTAATCATGGTTACTTTTTGCAAAATCATGAGGCATTTGAGCGAATTGTACTGAACAAGATTTGTCACAAATGTGTGTGTTAACAACCAATGTGGATCAAAAGTAGTTTTAATAGGCATTATTTAAAATTCAAAACCCTAATAGCATGATAACAACTTTATTCATTTATTCTCCTACCCTATCTTACCCTAAGAGGTGAAAGACTCCTATTTAAGTATAGGAGTACTTCCAATGAAGCCATGTGTGTAACAAAATGCTGATTATACTCCCGCTTAGTTTTAAAGAATAGACTTCAAGAGATACGAAAGCATGAGAAACCAATTTCTTTAATTGATATGGTACCAAGAGTTTATGAATGCTGAGGAAATAAGATGTGTTAACGCCTGCTCGAAACTAGGATTCAATGGAATCCACATATTTATGATTTTCCAACTGATGCAAGTCTTCCAAAGTTTGATATTCACTTTCTTGGAGGCAAAAAGGATCGGGTGAAAGACAAAAGATAAATCCCTCAAGTTCAGGCTCAAATATTTGATTTTCAAATTGACAAGAATGGTTGAGAGAGATTCTAGGGTTTTGAGTTTCAACAACATTTTTAGAACAGGTTCCAATGAAAGATTGCTCCTCTTGTGTTCTTTGAATTATATCTTCCCAGGGTGAATGCTCTGTAGTAATGGGGGAAGTTTCTAGATTCATCCCCTTTTCCAACATGGAAGATGTAGCATTTTTTCAATAGGGGAATCAACAGAAAGAATAGGTGGTTCAAACTGTTGTGCAACCTGATGGTTTAGATTAGGGTTTAGGGTGCGGTTTGGGCTAGGTTTTGCACTAGGGTTTGGGTTAATGCGTGGACTAAGGTTTGGATTTGGATTGGGATTAGGTCTAGGGTTTGAGTTAAGGCTAGGGTTTTAATGAGGGCTAGGGTTAGGGTATCGATTAGGGTTAGGTCTAGGGTTAGGATAAGGGCTAGGATATGGATTAGGGTTAGGTCTAGGGTAAGGATAAGGGCTAGGGTAAGGTTGCACATACAGCTGGGACCATGGAGGAGGATAACTTAATGGTGCGTTTTGAAGAAATTGTGGTTGTTGTTGGTGCTCATATGATTGAATTTGCATGGGATATTGCTGTAGAGAGAAGGGTCCAAACGATTCTTGAGGCCATGGATATATCTGGCTCGAGGATGAGGGTCACTGTGGCCATGAAGTAGGATATTCAATTGGAGGAGGATCAGAATTTTTCCATGAAATTCCACGATTATAAACATGTTAAGGAACTTGCTCAAGAAAATAATCATTATTCCAAGTATCAAATGGTGTTGGGTTTTGAGTTATACCTGGTGGTTGATTCAATTCCTTACTTGATTCCCTGAGTACCTTTTGTAATCATGGCAGTGATGGGAAATGTTAGGTTGCATGACCATCCTCGCAAATTTTGCAAATTGCTAGACCATTAAATGGACACTTTCCAAGGCAGTGTTTGTTTCTATAATTGGCACATAGGATAAGCAGTGGTTCTTCGTCCTTCTCTTATTCCTGCAAATCATCCAATTTCGAAATCAAAAATTTATGTTCAAGCAAGATATTAAATTCAGCACTTGTGAATTCTTCATCGGATGAGTTGTTCGTCTTTGTAGCAGCATAAAAACCCCTCATTGAATGATTCCTCAAAATACCATCTTCTTGTCTTCAACGAGCAAACTGGTACATTCTGTCATCACATGGATTAGTACGCAAGGGTTCTTAAGATAAATGAATTTTAAAATATTTTGATTGAAATACAACTCACCACACTTGCATGAAAGGAAAATGCCGAATCAAAGTGCTATTTAATCTATTAAAAACAAGGCAATTTGGAGATTAAATTTCTAAAGCATGCTTCTACTTCTACACTTAAGCAAGATAAGGAAATAAAAGTTCAAGAGATAATCAAGATGGTCAGACTTTGGAGCAACCCCACAATAGTGGATGTGTGGCTCTTCACTCACGTCTTACCGTACTCTCTCTGCGCTCTGACTGCCCTGCAACATCCTTAAAACTTTGTGAGAAATTTTTTACCTGAGCCAAAATACAACTCCCCGGCAACGGTGCCAAAATGTTGGTCGGCTTAATTGTTGGACTAAACCTCTCAATATTAATTATCAATCCGGGAGTCGTAAATGCGAGTTGTACTATGTATTGGCTCAGATTAATGGTCAGAGCATAAATATATTCCTTTGTAATGATCAACCAGGTATTGGAAGAAAACACACATTTTCTCGCAAATAAAAAATATTAAAAGGGGATCTACTTAACCAATGTCATTTACTGCAAACTCCATACTACAATTAAACTATGAGAAAATACAAAGCAATTCTAAATCATTCTCACACTCAATTCTACTTTTAAATCTCCTATGATAACTTGAAAACTTTAATCTATTAACTCCTGAAACTAACACTTGAAATTAATAAGCAGAAAGGACACACATTATAAATTCACACCTTAAACTAACTAGAACCATTCCTAAAAACAAATTCAATATTCAAATTAACAAAAGACAATCCTAACTATTGCTAAAAGAAAACTATTTCACTTCATGTAAAATAACACTTAAAAATCCCATTAAAAACTATTTAAATATTTTAATCTAAATGAAAATGAACTATTAAAAAGCAAGCCTACTTCAATTCGAATCATCACACTGTATTTAAACTTGATATCTCTACCTAATCAAATCCACACTCAAACTTGCTCGCATAAGGAAATGATTACACTATAAAAAAAATAAAGAATCTAATTAAAAAGAGATCTAAAACAAAACAAATTATTATTAGAAGAGATCTAATTATGCATAAACAAATCAAATGCACATTTAAATCCTACAAACATTCAAAGAAATTAGATAATGCAAACAATGATTTAATATTTTGAATTAGCAATGTTAACATATTCAAATTCAAAGCATCTACAATCTGTTCTAATTTCGTATTTAAACTCAGAAATTGAAAAACAAAATAATAATCTAAGTGCAGAATTAGATGCTATTTAAAAACAATTTAAAACAAAAGATAATTCTACAAATTAAACGAATCCTAAATCTATGAAAAAATGAGGACTCGACTCAGGTTGCTGTGGATCCTTGCCACTCCCTGGAGCAAGTCCGAAACTAACCCAACGTTAAAAAAAAAAATTACAATGCTTACATAAAAACAAATAAATGCAGAGCCAAAATTTATTAAATCAAATCAAAACATTGCTTCAAGTATCAATCAACAAATACATCATTTGCTGGGCAATTTGTTGTCGGATCTACATCTCAGCAAATCGACCCTGAGAAGCTCGACCTTTACACCTGAGACATTTAATTGCTCCCTGTCTAAATGACGGATTAATATATTTTGCGCTCTCTACATCTTCAGAAATCGATTTTGCAGATGGGAAATTCTGCTTTCTAATTGAAAAACTCATTGCTTCATCTGCGCTCTATCAAATCGATGGATGAACTTATCGATTTTGCGCCCTCCCATTTAGTGCGCAGCTAATTCTCCTCTAATGGATCGAATGCTTCATTCTTAATGCATTGAATCCTCCATTCTACAACTACTACCTCCATCCCAATCGATTACAACAACTTATATATATATATATATATATATATATATATATATATATATATATATATATAGATATTGTTAATTACAAACTTGGATTTCACCCAGTGATCAGAATATAGGAGAATTGGTTTTAACAATAATTTTGAAATATGAATGAGGTTTGAACAGAGTGACGAATTAGGAAATCGCTCTCCTTTTTGTGGGATTTTTGTATTGCTGGAAGGTTCAATTGGCTTCTTGAGAATCGCAGGTCGAATAAGGATTGCCCAGATTAGCTTGTTGTTGGGTTTGGTATGCTCCAGCCTGGACGAATCACATCACTCACAAAGATGGCGTTCTATTGAGTGAATATTACAACCTCCTCTATTTTCATGCTGCCATTTGTCAAAGGAGTCGTTTGGAACAAATCTCCTCCATTCAGCCTTGATATACTATCCCAAAGCACTCACAAAGATGGCGTTCTATTGAGTGACTATTACAACCTCCTCTATTTTCATGCTGCCATTTGTCAAAGGAGTCGTTTGGAACAAATCTCCTCCATTCAGCCTTGATATACTATCCCAAAGGTGCTGGAATGCTGGAACAGGTTGGGATGTAGCCAATCGATCTCTGAGTAATTTTTCAAAACGACCACGCATGCAACCATAAAAACAACTGAGAAAAACATCTTCGCAATGTATTAAGAAATAAATAATAGATTTTACATAGCAAAATCTCCCTCTAGTGAGTTGAAAAATATGTGATCCAATTCTCGTTGCCAAATCTAAGTGTGAAATATAAAGTGCAAAGATATGGTTCCAAATCTGACTGTGAAATACAAAGCATCGATCGGTACGCAGTATGGAATGGTTTGTACGACTTCAAGTCTTGAATGATGCCTTCGATGGATTCGATGGTGATTATGTTGTTCGCCTTGGCAACTGTTGATAGATGCTATGCGTTCCCACACCATAGCTAGGTTAAGTTATTTTCAACAGAGGTATCTTACTGTGGAAATAAGGCCTCGGAGTAAGGATTGGCATCTGATTGCCATGACAGTTGTGGGAAATCTTGCAGAATAACCATTACTAACTCCTGGAATTGGAAAATCCCAAGAGGATGAGGTCCCTGTATTAGCCATGACTGATATTCCTGATTTTGATTCTGATTTGGACAACTTGAATCCGACGGTGTGTGGTATGAATAATTTGAATAGCCCTCATAATTTCCATAATTATTGCCACTCCATGAGCCTGTGTGACCACTAAAGCCTGTGCTTTGGTACCATTCCGAGTTCTGATAAACACTAGCATTGTAGTGCTCAGATAATTTGTTGAGTCTGTATACGAGCTTGCATTCTGAAACGAGTTAATAGGTGGATAAGGAGCACCAGAATTTTGATCATATATAGATGCAGGACCTGTCTCAAGGCAAGGGTTCTGATTGCTTGTAGAAAAGTCAGGACTTGTGGAACCCGCGTGCATGCTGCTACTATGGCAAGTTCTTCCATTATGAAAGTGACTATTCATATGTTCTGTGGATGAGAAAGACTCGAATTGATCCAATACGTTTACGTTCACGTTCAAAAATGGTTTTTAGTGGAATATTCCCCTGTTTATAACTCCTTCACGAAGCCGAATTTTTCCAAACGGTTTATAGGTTATAGGAAACACGGTGCTGTGAACACAACCCACGTTTTAGAATTTAGAGATTCTACTCCATTTGGTCGCAAATTGGATATTTTCACCTACAACAATTCAACTACCCAGCTGCTGCTTTTATGCATTTGGTGAATTGTACTCAAATGCATTCCTGCACTGAGCCTTCCTGCAACCAAGAAGGAATTTATTAATGAAACTATTACACAAAACACCTTCTAAATTAATTAATAATGATGAATAACTATTATTTCTAAATGCCTCTAATCGTCAACTTAATGGATAAACAATGATTAAAATACTAGGTACAAGCATATAATGATGTGATAAATATCGTGAAAATTTGGGCAAAAGTGCGGCTCAACAAAACCTTGTTACAACATGTATACCAATAATGGCTAAGATTGGAAACTCAGAAAACTTCTTTTATGTTTTCTAATTTCCTTGTCTACTTTTGATGATGTAAAGTAAAAAGGTTTTCTAATTTCCTTCTCTACTTTAGATGATGTAAAGTATGCCATATGATAGAGTGGCATATCATTTATATCATCATGAATGGCATATCATTTATATCATCCTCCACTCAGACTCTTTAGAATATTTCTACAAAATAGTCTTCTCTACTTTAGATGATGTAAAGTAAAGAAGTTTTCTAATTTCCTTCTCTACTTTAGATGATGTAAAGTATATCCATTGAATGGCATATCATTTATATCATCCTTCACTCAGTGTCCTAGGAATATTTCTACAAAATTGTTTTCAATGATAGTTTCTGGCAGTTTACCTTAAAAGGTATAATGAAGTCTATAGTGTAGCACATTATCATGCACACAAAGATAATTAGTGCATTCATGATTCACATTATAGGATGTGCAATATTCAAGGTGCCAAAGTATGGTATGGCTTTGATGCATAAGGGTTGTAACATGGGATCTATTCTCTCATTGACATGGAGAAAAGAAAGCATTAGTTCCTATCATGGATAAGTAATTCATGTTGGTTGAGTCCATGCATTAAAAAACACTCTACGATAAATAAAGAATAATTTTTTTTACAATAAAAATGTGACATATAAAACATATATATTTTGTTAATATTTTAGTCTTTTTAGGAAATGAAATTTACTAATTTATTGAAAGATAGAAAAGTTATAGTTTTTCCTTAGAAAAGCTATATGTTTTCCTTGTGTCTGTTATGGAAATATTGTTTTTAAGATGGAGTATCATAGAATTTGTAAACTAGGACGGCTTAAAGCTAAATATTATCTTAATTGTCATAGAAGTCTATCAATTGACTTTCCTTTAAATTAAAGGGTGGCATCAATTTTATGTTGGTTATGACACTCTTTAAAGATCAAAGATAGAATTTTCCACCCCTACTTGTAAAGGGTTGTTTTACAGAATAAACAACAATAGTTATATTTATCAACTAGAATTATATTCATTGTGATATTTTCTTCAATCATTTATGGAACTAAAAAATATTTCTTTTTTTAGTCATTTGAAAGAGATGCAAAACTCTTTATGTATTTAATGTAACAAGAATGTAATACATTCATTATAAATGTAGAAAGAATATTGAATATAAATTCATTTTAAAATTGAATGGGAAATTTTATAATCATGAAAACATTTCCAAAACAAAATTTTTGTTGTTCACATTTTCATGCAATTAACAACAAATATTTATATACAAAGAAGGAAAGGGAAATACAACTCCAATTACATCATGATTTAGCTACACAACCACCAGTTTGTTACAACAGACTAAAATGTTGAAGAATTTTGACCTTCACAAATGTTGTTGAGAGTAGGATTTGTACTACCCAACAAATGTGTTATATTTGATTGGAATTTGGGAATGGAAGTAGGGCTCAAAAAAGTGTCTTTGATGTTTTGCAGCATTCCCAGAATGACCATCATATTAGGTCGTCTTTGAGGAGAGTCATTTGTGAAAAACAATCCCACATTTATTAATGAACTAAGACAATTGAGATTACTATCTTCTTCAATGCAGGTACTAGTCCTCCTTAATAGACCCATGTCCACCACTTCTGTTATTCTGTTTGGAAAATTGTTTCCCACCCATTTCTACAAGTTCATTCCTTCGAAAAACATGTCATGGGTGGGCTTCTTTCCAGTGAGCATTTCCAATAGCCCTATTCCATAGCTATAAACATCACCGTTTGTTGTAACTTGTCCACCCACTCCATATTCTGCATTCATAGATATTGTAACTTGTCCACCCACTCCATATTCTGCATTCATAGATACTCATCGTAAGTCACAATGTACCCTGTAGATCCTTTGAGTGCATATGTGGAAGTGAAAGTTGCATCTTCATTATTTGCAAAACAAATAGCAGCAATGCCAAAGTCTATTAAACATTGGTGATGGAGATATGTCATGCCTTGGGCGATGTCAATTGCTATATTCAGCCTTTGAATCAAATTCAAGCCACTTTGTTCTAGGCATCGATTTGGCATTAATGGAAATATCAAAGCTTTGATTTGGAGATCTGAATAACAGGTTATGACCCTAATCAGATTTCGGTGTCTAACTCTACCCAAAAAATTGCACTCTCTATCAAAACTCTTTTGAGCCCCTTCATTTTCAATATTGAGAAGCTTGATAGCAACCATCGTGCCATCATTCAAAACCCCTTTGTACACTTTTCCGAAACTTCCAATTCCTAATAGGTTGGCATCAATAAATTCATTTGTTGCAATTGCAAGTTTTGCATAGGAAATTCTTTGTTGCTCTACATTTAAGGACGATTCGGTCCCAATGAGAATATGTCTCTTACAATTATGTCTCCACAATATTCCCATAAACAAACACAATACAACAATTTTTGTAGCAACAACAACAAGAACGATAATTCTTTTTAGATTCAAAACACTTCTATGTTTATGTTTATCAGAATAGCATGGTGATAGACCTACCCAAGGTCCACATAGACCAATATTTCTCGTAAATGATGTTGCACCAATCTTTTTAAAAATTCCATCCTTAGGGACTTCTCCTGACAGCTTATTTAAAGAAAAATTCAAGTGGCAAAGCATTGTGAGATTTTCTTGTGAGATGGGTATTCCACCCAACAAATTGTTGGAGGAGAGATCTAGGTCCTGAAGACTTATAATTTCACCGAATGACACTGGAATTGGACTTTCAAGTGTGTTTCAAGAAATATTAAGATATGCTATTTCATTGCAACTTCTGAGTGCACTTGGAATGTAGCCAACGAATTGATTTGCATAAATATCTATAGCTTTAAGCTTATTGAACTTGCTTAGTTCTGAAGGCACATGGCCACCTAAATAATTGTTTGACACGTTGAAATAGAAAGCTAAATTTACAAGACCTGCAACCTGTGGAGGTATGTGCTCACTAAGCTTGTTGTATGATAGGTCTAACTCTAGTAAGTTCACACATTTTCCTAAATTTGCATGTATATTTCCGGTTAACTGGTTGTGACTAAGATCTAAATATCTTAGTTGCTGGAAGTTGGATACAAAATCAAGGATTCTTCCAGAGAAATTATTTCCTGGAAAACTTAACAACCCTAAGCGTTTGAGTTTCCCAATTTCTAAGGGAATGTTTCCGTGTAAATTGTTGAAACCCATGTATAATCTATTCAACTTTTGAAGCATTATAACTGAAGAAGCAAATGACCCTGTGAAAGAATTACTTTCTAAACGAAGTAATGTTAAGCTAGTTAGGTTTCCAATTTGTGAAGGTATTCCTCCTGCTAATTCATTATCACTGAAGACTAATTCGTCAAGTTTTGTGGACAGGTGGCCTATAGACAAGGGAAATTGTCCCGTGAGATTATTATCGGATAAGTCTATTTGTTGTAGATTGGAACAATTACTAAGAACAGTAAGAATGGGGCATCTCGTGGTGCTGCCACTAATCAGGTGATTGTTATACAATAAAAGTCTTAAGAGATGTGTCAATTTACCCATCTCCATGGGCACTATTCCGCTGAGCTGGTTCCCTGAAAGGTCAATATGTTGAAACTTTGTACAATTGAAGAGGGAAGAAGGAATGTTGCCACTCAGCCGATTACCAGCTAGATAGAGGTACCTTAACTGGGTGGTGTTCTTGCTACACAACTCCGATGGAATGTGGCCAACTAACTGGTTAAAATATATTTCCAATTCTTCAATATTGGTGCAGTTAGACAACGAAGATGGAATGCGTCCCGTCAGATGGTTAAACCCCATAGAAAGAATGTTGAGCTAGTTAAACCCCATAGAAAGAATGCTGAGTTGGTTTAGCATACCCAATTTGAGAGGAACACTGCCTTGAAAGTTGTTGATAGACAAATATAAGTACTGCAAAAAGGATATGTTTCCCAAGCAGTCTGGGATTGTTCCCATCAAATGGTTAACTTCCAAGTTCATCAGTGTTGAAATGTTACTTTCAACACTGGCTGTGAAGAGCCACTTTCTATTTTTAATCTCCAGGTTCTTTGTACTTAAGCCCCCTTCTAAAATGGTGAAAAATCAATTTGTTTTGAAAACCCCCTACAGTCCTTTCGCAGTTTTTTGACAGAGCCTCTGTACATTGATAAAAAAGAGCTCTCGTATTGTCCTTTGAAAACAGAGTGGTCTATTTTGAAAACAGAGTTATTTTTAAATAACACAGGAGCGTTTAATTTCAGAACGTGAGAGAGTTTGTTTAAAGAATTGTGGTCCCCAGACCACATGGCAGAAGTTAGTTGGATCGCGTTGTTTTGGAGCTGAGTCAGCCAGAACCCAAAACGAACGTGATGTGTTTATGAAGCGGATTTGATTTGGATTTCGGGTCACAAAAGACGCTTGCGTCAATAGGCCCAAATCGGACCTGATACAGTTTATAGGGCGGATTTAATGAGATTTCGCGTTACAATTTCGGCTGACGTCAGCGCCCAGATTTCTAACGCAAAATCCCTCTTTGCAATCCGGTTGAATGTTTTTTTTGAAGTCCTGGGTATTATGTTTTTGTTTAAGGTTTGCGTTGTAATGTTTTACATAATGCGCGAGAGTTTTTGACTTTGTTGATATACGTTTTATCATATTTGCATGTGCACAAATATTAGGTGGGCCCGAGAGGATCTTATCATTTTTGTTTATGTTAAGGTTCAGTTTTTAGTTTTTTATTTTTATGTTAATGCTACGGCATATAAAGAAAAAGGCCCGTGAGGCATAATATGTAATGTAATGATTTTGTAGATGCACAGTAGTGCAGAAATTTTTACACAACAGTGTAATTGTTTTGTTTTTACATATACACAGTGAATGCAATTTTTCACAGTAGTGCGTATTACAGAGAGACAGTGAGTTTGTTTTATGCACTGCATTTGTAGCAGTCATATTTTGAAATCCCTCTCAGTGAAGAAGCATTGTAATAGTTTTTTTTTAAGGAATAGAAGTTTGTTTTCAAGTGGAAACTCTGTCTCCTGTCAATAAATTTTTAATTTCTTTGTGTTGAAGAGGAGAGTATTACTCTCTCCATTGTTGTTATGGAATTTTCAAATATTCCAACAATCAGCACTAGCTTTGGGAGAACACATATTTATGGCGGAATGTTTCCTGTGAGAATGTTAGTGGAGAGAGTCAAGTTCTGTAAACTACGACAACTATCGAGAGTGGGTGGAATGGAACCTTGGAGTTGATTGATAGGGAAAGAGGTTTCCCAACTGATAGGGAATGTGAATGTGGAAACTATTATTGTGAAGGTCGAGTACTCTAAGAAAGGAGAGATTAGCAAGAAGGGGATAGATTGTACCTTGTAATCCCATGTGCGAAATGTTTAGGGAAACGACTCTTTGCCTGCATCTGTTGCATATGATTCCCGTCCACTCGCAGAATGAAACATTTGGTTTCCAGATAGTGGCTAACGATTGGTACAGATCGTATGTGATTGTAGACTTGAATTCAAGTAGAGCCTGCTAATCGGAAGTATTGCTGGGGTGAAGATGGTTAGGATTAGAGAGATGGGTTGTTGAAAACACAAAATGATTGAGAAAAAGAATGAAATAAAAGAGGAGTAGGCAGCACCAGAAAAGAGAAGGGACGTAACAGATCTCCATCATTTCATTCTCTAACAGAATGATCTCTGAAACACAACAGTTCCAATGCTTCAGAAAACCATTGTGATTGCTTATATAGACACATAGATTCATTTTTAACTTTGAACTTAGAATTCATAGAAAATGTGAAAGGAGAAGAAATCGAAATCGTCCAGTCTGCTATTTTTTTCAGATCGCTTTCCTTTAAGCGTAACAACATATATACTGCGCACCTCGATAGGTAAATAATTATTTTATTTTTATTCGTATTAAATATCTATTTTATTAATAATTAATTATATGATAAAAATTTAATAGCTCTAAAAATCTGAAATTAATTTAGGGATTAATTATTAATTCGACAAATTTGTTCAGTAATTCATTTTCTTAAAAAAATAAAAATAAAAATAATTTAAATATTTACTTTTAATAATTATCCCTATTAATTAATTAATATTTATTTTCAAAATTAATTAATTAATAAATTATAATTATCATTAGTATCTAATGTTTTAAGAGCTTATATATATATATATATATATTTCTTAATAACTTAAAATAATTTTGATATTTAACCTAATATAGTATAAATAAATAATTGTTTTAATTATTATTAATATTTATTTATTTTGGATGAATAAATAAATGTTAATAAAAATTGGTAAATAATTATTTTATTTGTATTTGTATCAAATATCTATTTTATTAATAATTAATGATATGATAAAAATTTAATAGCTCTAAAAATCTAAAGTTAATTTAGGGATTAATTATTAAATAAATATTTTTTCTCTTATTCATAATAATAATAATTATTATTATTAGATTTTATTAATTAATCATAAATCAACTCAATATATAATTAATCAATTAGTAAACTATTCGAATTCTATTTTTTTTTTTTTTGTAATTTAGGCTAATTTATATTATATCGGCGATAGGCGCGCGTGGGGGCTTCTGGACGACTGCGCAGTAGATGGGAGAATTAGGGTGTTCTTCTTCTAGGACTCTAGTCCAGACTCCTTCCAAGTCCATGATCCAGACGTCTGTATCCTCCTCTGCAGGCTCGTGTATCGGTAGCAGCTCGGTTTTCCGAGAAGTAGGCAACGCAAAATGCGCAATGGTGGATTTCCTGGGACCTTTGTTGCCCCTTGGTTTCTCCGAGGTTAAGGCTGTCTCATCCTGGGGGCAGTCCGGTATGTGAGTGTCCTTCCTGACGTTACTGCTTGAAGAGGAGCCCTCC
Organism: Pinus albicaulis; assembly: GCA_034641835.2. Classification (NCBI taxonomy): domain Eukaryota; kingdom Viridiplantae; phylum Streptophyta; class Pinopsida; order Pinales; family Pinaceae; genus Pinus; species Pinus albicaulis. Next base: position 1,668,910,595 of record CM076579.1, read on the forward strand.
ATGGATTCCAGGCGATGATTCGGACCGTGTTGGTAACGCCTCAAGAACACACCTCTTCGACTTCCCCTGATAGGCTTTTGACGCTATCGCGGGGCCATAGGGAGGTTGTCACAAAGAGCTGAGAGATACGCAGCAGGAGCACAAGCAACAAAGGGGCACGTAGAAAGGGGGTGTGTAGTGGGGGGGCGCACAACGAGGGAATCCACAGAGAGGGACACACAACAGGTGGAGATTGGGGATACCACAAGAAGGGACGCTGCCAGGGGGAACACAGCCAAGAGCGTGCAACCTGGAGAATATCAGAGGGGGGAGCACACTTCGAGAGGGTGCACAACATGGGGTGCATGTCAGTGGGAGTATGCAGCTGGGAGAGCACGCAGAGGGGCTGGGGCATCAATGAGATAGCAAGGGAAAAACAGGCAGGGCTCAAGAGACCAACTTGAGTAGCAGAGGAATGACAGAATGAGGAAGAACGGGGATTTTTGAAGACCTGAGGCACAAGCGCGAGTGCGGGGAGGGATTATGGCACACTTGCAGATTCGATGAGGTACAGGCCAAGTGTGATAGCATGAGGGTCAATGTGAGGCTGGAGGTCAGGTGCAACATAGCACTTTTATAAATGATATCTGAAATGAGTTCCCACATTAGATTGGAGCTGGAGTTGCAGGGCGTTGTCAGCCTGAGCATGGGAGGATCTGTCCTCGAACAAATGGAACGTGTCACCCGCATCCGGGGTATTCTAATTCTAAATTATTAAAAACTCAATATAGTAATTAATCAATTAGTTAACTATTATAATTTAATAATATTATGTCTTAAGCATATTGATTGTTTAGAAGAAATTTAATTAAATAAAATATTTTTAAAATACTTTTTTTAATCAAAATTAAATAATATAATTAATAAATTTATTACTTAGAACAAATTATTAAATTCTTATCAATAAATAAATAAATAAATAAATAAAAATTAAAAATATTTTTCCGTTCTTGTCGGCTCTTTTTAAATTTCTCCTTTCTCTATTAATTTTGACCTAATTCGTTCTTTCATTCCTTCATTCATTATCTCGTCCTGAAGATGGATCTCTATTGGGATTTGAAACATCGACAATTGTTCTATAACACTGTGGAAAATCCGGAGACCTCTTTATTAATTGATAACCACACGAGCTTAAAAACCAGAAAAATGTTAGATGTTTGAATGTCGTCTATGTGTGTTCAGGGAGGGAAGGAAGGGTACTTGTTTGGAAAATTTTAAGTTTAATAAAACTATTCGATCTTTTATATTGGGTTTGTTTTATATTTTTGGATCTTCCATATTGGGTTTGCTTTACATTTTTTTAGAATATTTATATGGTATTCTAATAAGATTATTATGGCTGGTATGAAAAAGATACAAAGAATGATTTGTTAATAGAAAAGAAGAAAAATATCAAAAGATTCAAAGAACGATTTTTTAATGGAAAAGAAGAAAAATATCAAGTTGTGGACATGGAAGGAAATCATTAAGAGGACATTGAGTTTATTTATGAAAGCCAATTATATTGAATTTCATGAAGTATGAAATGAGATTATGTGGAACTTGTAATTTTGAAGTTAGAATATTACAATAGAAGAGAGGTATACTCCTAAAGAGTTATCACCATGCCATAAAACCATGTTTAATTATTGCAAAGAAAATTTGAGATTTTTTGAGGGGAAAAATGCTTTCTATATTTTCCTCCTATTATAATTAAGTTGAATATACTATAATTAAGTTGAATATGTTTGAGAGAGAAGAGGAAGCATGAGGTGCTCATGCATAAGGCTCCCTTTGTGAATACTAATGAGTTATTGTGTGAAAAATGATATTTTTCATATAAACTCTCTCTAAGTTGTGAAAGTTAGTGAAATGTGTTTTTCTATGTGAGTTATTATCAATTTGTTGAGTCATTATTAAGAGGGTGTAATACCCTTGACTAGAGTGGTATTAAGAAACTTCATAGAACTAATAAAAATGACCATGTTGGATAAATGATTTGGTGCAGGTGCCTTGGTCCATTGGAAAGGTGCATTTTGGGCTTAACTTGGTAAGGCGATCTTCGGATGGAAATTTTGGCCCATTGGCAAGATATATTATGGACAAGCTTGGCTGCTCCTACATAAAAATAGGGTGCACTATGAAGACTTAGGTGCTTTTGCAAACAAATAGGGTGTATTGAAGAGACTTGGGTGCTATTGTGGACAAATAGGGCAAACTATAGGGCCTTGGGTGCTCTTGTGGATTGGTGGGGCACCCCACATATAGGGTTTGGGAACTCCTTTGGATGGAGTGCATTATAGATGGAGTTGAGTTGAATGTGGCAAGGTGTTGGGTGGACTTGGATGAAGGATTGAGAATTTTGAGTGTTGATACTTATATGAATCAATGGATTTAGGTGTTTTTCACTTGGGGGTTGTAACAAGTAGTTGAGGGGCATAAGTTGCCATGGATTGCAATCGTAAGATGCACTCATTGAGTATAATCCCTTGGGCATGCTTCCATCATGATATGTTCATTGGGTACCTTAGGCACATTTGTGTGTAGATGGAGTTGTGGATGGAATGACTAGGCTTGTCATGATAAAGAAGACTTGATAGATGAGACAACTTGGGTTGATGGATGACTTAGTGGGATCATGAAAAATTGGACATGAACTTGACATGAAATTGACAAGAGAATGGAAAGACTCATAAAATTGGATGCTTCATGAGCCAACATACCATCAATCATATATTCAAAATCACTAAGAGATGGAAGAAAAAAGTTAATTGGAAAGGAGAAAGGATAAGGAGTTTTATGTTTGTTCCATAGAGGGGTGCAATGGAGTAACTTGTATTTCTTTGGTGAGATGGAGAATCAAACATGATTGTAGGAGGTAAACCTATGGAAGTTCATGGGTTGGTTTGCAAAAGGTCATTTGGCCATGAGGTTGTATTTCCTTGATTTATTTGTACTCTAAAATTGAGCCACAAGCAAAGGCCATGCTCTTCCCATTGCATCACACACACACACATACATAAAGGTGTTAGGAACTTGGCTTGGGTGCTACCCATCCACATATATTTAGAATTTGTGCGAATGCTTTAGACATTTGAATGTATTGTTCCATGTATGCTTATGGTTGTCTAAGTGCTATGTAATTTTTAATCATTTTGCAATAATGCAATGCACACATGAAATTTTAATAATCTTAATAGTAGACAATTAAAAACACAAAACACACAGAGATTTACCTTAGAAACCAAAACTAGCAAAACTAGCAAATTGTTTGGAGCCACACCTTTAAGTTTTATCATCAATCAACTTCATTGTTTACAATATAATATATAAGATCACGCGACATCCAAGACCCCTAATACATTGACTTGGATTATATTAAAACCTTGATTCCTTAGTTGAAATTAGAAAACCATTATCTAAAACACTACACACCACAAAAACACAAAAATAAAAAAACATGTGTTGAAAAATATCAAAAGTAGACAAAATATTTATTTTTTTTCTAGTGGCTTCAACCCCTCCATGGCTCCACCTAGATAAGTGGGGTTATTTCCCCCACTCTAGTGGACCCTCCTCTACACTTGATATATACGAGCACATGGTGCTAGTTATTCAAAGGATATGACACATACCGAACATGTTAAGTTTTTCTAAGTATAAGTATTTCTATGGAATTTTTGAGTTCATGGTTGGATGTGCACCTAGTGTGCTTGCTAGATAATCTTGAGTAGAGTAGACTTTGGTGCATATAACATTAGCCTAAGGAAAAGTTATGGGAAATCCTTAGGTGAAGAGGTGTAGTTTAGTTATAGCAAGCATAGGTTTCCTTAGCCACTATGGTTTCGAGGGGGCTAGGTAGGTGAGTGAAGGTGTTATCACTTAGGGAAAACCCTGGCTGCGATAAAAACCCCAAGGTAACCTCGAAGCTCTTTTAGGCTGAAATTTGGCCCTTCAGCTCGGAGAGGGATCTCTCCGTAAAACACAACTACTCAAAGGTCACTATAGTAGAAGGTTTCACTTTTAAAATCCATGGCCAGATTTAGTTCAAAAGACGAAATTTTGGTTGGGCTATTTACAAAACACACCATTGGGCGTGGAGTCCATTCTATCAAAATGCAACAGATCTAATGGGAAGGCTGCAAAAGTCATGATAGTAGCAAAGCCTTTGACAAATTGATAATTTTGGGAAGAAATAATTGAAGTGAAACACAATTATAACTAATTGAGGCAACACATACTAATGTATGAAAATTATGAGAAAGAGCAATAAATGAATCAAGGTCTCATACACTAAAAATTCCAGACATGAAGGAATGTTTCTATAAACAAATAAGAAACTGACAGGGAACTACAACACATGATTTTCTTATAAATTTTTCACTAAAAATTGTAATATATTCAAGATTGCTCAAATATACGAGAATGCATATGTTTTGAGTAAAATCTAACCCTTTTTCATTCTTTAGAAAGTGTCTTTATAGAAAATACAAACTAAATGATTACAAAATAGTAGGGTTCAAATTAATTACAATAATACAAAAATATCTAAATATCTTCAAGTTCATGCATATGAAGAAAAAATTTAAATACATTCAATATTTCTTAAAAATAATTGCTAAAAAATATGATGATATAGGTTGGGTGAAATATATGTTCAAAATATCTTCCTTGAAAACATAAACATGCCCCTCACTGATAGCACAACATCCTAGTTGGAAAAACAGGTCCCTTTGCAAAACTAGATTAATCTTCCACCAAAACTACTTTACTGTTTGATCCTTTCTTTCATTTAGACCTCCTGGTGAAAACTATTGATATCACGATGTTGGGCCTCAAATATGCCCAATTTTCCAATATATATTACTGACGTTCATAGCCTAAAATCCGACACCTTTACACTCATTTCACATCATAATTCCATCACTTATCGCCAAATCACATCCTATGCCTCGTGGTTGATTATAACTAGTTTTATTAGCTTTTATATGATTAGAGATGATTTATTCATGATTTACTAATGATGGTTTCACTAGTTCATTTGTTGCAAGGTTCTTTTGCCGAAATTCTCCACAAGTCAGTTACTGCAGGTTGAGTACGGAACAAAACTTCTTGTAGGTGAAAATATGATTTTTTTTATCAAATGGTAAATAATCTTGAAATTCCGACATAGGGGGTTTTGTTTAGAGCAACCTCATTCAGGTAACCCAGAAACGGTTTGGAAAAATTCGACATTATGAGGAAGTTATGGTCGGGGGAATATTCCAGCACCATCTTAAGTACGAGACCGTTTGAACGTATTGGGTCAATTCGGGTTCAGCCTGAACAAGTCAATTCGGGTTCGATTGTGCACACTTTTGTTGAGGGACCTTGTGATAAACAGAGCAATTAGTTCCTCCATTCATGCATGGATCAGAACAAGCCAACCATAGCTCTCTAGAAGGACTGAATATGCCATGTTTTAGTTTGTTGTTATGATAAAATAGCAATGATTTGTATTATAAAAGGATATTTAAAGAGCTGAAAGAGGGCAGTACATAGGGAAGAAGGGAAGGCAGTACATAGAGGAGAAGGAGCCGAGGATATGCATAGGAATATTGGGGAATGTAAGCAGATGATTATGCAATAGAACTGAAGTTTTAGCTTTGTCACACTTTCGTGTAAGTTTTAATAATGTTAGCTATCTCTCAGATTTGTTTGGAACTCAGATTGACAACGATTAATGCAAATATTAAATTTATGATGTTGTGAGCCACATCTCGTTATCCTGTGAGTTTTCTTGAAGCCACCGGTTAGACTTGGCAAGGGCCCACCAACGGCCTCTTGGTGAGCTTCCTATGCTTCTTTTCTGTGTGTTTTGATCAATTTAGTTACTGTGTGTTTCATTTCAGCAATTTTATATTTAATATGGTTTATCTTCCAATGTGGAAATCGTGTGGCTTTTTGTGGTTTACAATATAATTGAGCGAAAGAGTGTTTCTAAATATTTCGATTTCATGTATTGTAGAACACAAGATAATTGCTTGTTTATTTCATTTATGCTCAGCCATTTCAATTTCAAATCGTTTTCGAGTAGATTTAAATCTGATAATGTCATGTTTGCATACAAAAGCACAAGTTTCACATTTCTTGATTGCAGATATAATACAGTCAGAGAAGTGTTAAATCATGATTAAATCCTCATATGCATTATTATGAATTTTATGTGCATTAAGTACATAATTGGATTTGCATTTAGTTTTGTGTCTGTTAAGTACATAATCGAATTTAAGGTTTTTGCATTGAATGTAGTTGATGTGAAAACGAGTATGCCTTTGAGGTTAAAAGTAGTAGATCTATGCGTATCTCGAAATTTAGGATTAGTATTCATATTTTCGATTAGGATTCTCTGTTTCATTAAGCATTAGAGTGTGATTCATTTTTCTATCATTTGTCATAGTTTAATTCTGTAAGTAGTTCATAACATTTCATAATTAATATGACAACGTGATTTTATTTTCAAGAAAGAATGATTTGTCTTGTTTGGCTTTAGCGCTTTGGGTGATAAGGGTAATTTGTAGCAAGCTTCTCATAGTTAAAGATTAGAATTTATTTGCTTAAAATAATGATTTCTCATATGCTTATAGGGAACAAGTTTAGTGAGTGAGATATTTAAATTGATAGGTAGCATTATTATTTGCAAATAGGAACTCTGATATTTGTATTGAGTTGTTTTTAAGTGGATTAAAAAGTAGATAGATTATTTTAAAGCTTGAATAATTTATTATTTTAAAGATTGCGCAATCATTTCTCCTTTGTTTACATTCTAATCAATAAGATTGATATCATAGTTTAGTTTAAAGAAGTGGTTAGATTGTTGATTGATGTTCTTTTGCAATACAAATCCTTATTGTTTGAGCATGTTGATTAGTTTTAAACTAGAAATAGCATTCTGTACTTAAAAAACAAGTCGATTTCTCACTCTAGTTTAGGTTAGCTGCTCTGATCCTGCGTTACCTACGCTTGCACCTCGAAGCTTACTAGCCCCAGATTGATATTTTAATGTTTGAAATTATAGCAAGATATTTGCCCAACATTTTTGGCGTCGTTATCAGGGTGGTGCTAAAGGGATTAGAGCATAGATTCTTTCAAAGTTTTTTTTGTGTGATCTTAGTTTCAGGGCAGTTAGAGGGTGGAGAGTGTATGGTAAGAGGTGAGTGAAGAGACATGCATCCACTATGGTGGGGTTGCTCCAAATTTTGGTTATCCAAGAATGCAAGTTTGGTGAGTTTTACCGCAATTAGTTTTAATTCATTTAGATTAAAATTTCAAGCCCTTTAAAGAAAAAAACATTTTTTGGGTGCTGTAAGAACCCTTTTTACTAATCCATGTTGCAAGACAGGTTTAATCAACCAACAAGAGAAATTCAAGAATGATTGAGAGCTTGAACAATGTCCCTCGAAGAACTTTCTCAAATCCCAGCAATGGCTGGGATATTTACCTCTCAGAAAGAGTTCATCCTAACCGCATTCAGGAAATTATTTATCTTTCCACAACCAGCAAAATATTTGGAAGTCTCCCTTGATTCCTCCTGCCTATCTACCAAGGATATTGAGAAATCATGTACCAAATCTGATGGGGAGCATCTAGTTGAACCTGATATTGAAGAAATTTCACCATGCCCAACAACAAGCCTTGTATGCATTCTAGAGACCAATTATGCAAGTTTTCCTGGCACGACCAAGGAGGACTTTCAGAGTGGTCCAAAAGAAGAAATGAGCTAATACCACCAGGATTACATCGAGCATTGGTTCTAGATTACAATCCATTCAAAGTACCACTCTCATCTTCAAAATATTTTATGTTCTTGTCGGCTCTTTTTAAATTTCTCCTTTCTCTATTAATTTTGACCTAATTCCTTCTTGAATTCCTTCATTCATTATCCCATCCTGAAGATGTATCCCTATTGGGATTCGAAATGTCGAAAATTGTTCTATAACACTATGGAAAATTCGGAGATATGTTTATTAATTTATAACCACACGAGCTTAAAAACCAGAAAAATGTTAGATGTTTGAATGTCGTCTATGTGTGTTCAGGGAGGGAAGGAAGGGTACTTGTTTTGAAAATTTTAAGTTTAATAAAATTGTTCGATCTTTTATATTGGGTTTGTTTTATATTTTTGGATCTTCCATATTGGGTTTGCTTTACATTTTTTTAGACTATTTATATGGTATTCTAGTAATATTATTATGGCTGGTATGAAAAAGATACAAAGAATGATTTGTTAATAGAAAAAAAGAAAAATATCAAAGGATTCAAAGAACGATTTTTTAATGGAAAAGAAGAAAAATATCAAGTTGTGGACATGAAAGGAAATCATTAAGAGGACATTGAGTTTATTTATGAAAGCCAATTATATTGAATTTCATGAAGTATGAAATGAGATTATGTGGAACTTGTAATTTTGAAGTTAGAATATTACAATAAAAGAGAGGTATACTCCTAAAGAGTTCTCACCATGCCATAAAACTATGTTTAATTATTGTTAAGAAAATTTGAGATTTGTTCAGGGGAAAAATGCTTTCTATATTGTCCTCCTATTATAATTAGGTTGAATATATTATAAGTAAGTTGAATATGTTTGAGAGAGAGGAGGAAGCATGAGGTGCTCATGCATAAGGCTCCCTTTGTGAATACTAATGAGTTATTGTGTGAAAAATGATATTTTTCATATAAAATCTCTCTAAGTTGTGAAAGTTAGTGCAATGTCTTTTTCTATGTGAGTTATTATCAATTTGTTGAGTCATTATTAAGAGGGTGTAATACCCTTTCCTAGAGTGGTATTAAGCACCTTCATAGAACTAATGAAAATGACCATGTTGGATAGATGACTTGGTGCAGGTGCCTTAGTCCATTGGAAAGGTGCATTTTGGGCTTCACTTGGTAAGGCGGTCTTTGGATGGAAATTTTGGCCCATTGGAAAGATATATTATGGACAAGCTTGGTTGCTCCTACATAAAAATAGGGTGCACTATGAAGACTTGGGTGCTTTTGCAAACAAATAGGGTGTATTGAAGAGACTTGGGTGCTATTGTGGAAAGATAGGGCACATTATAGGGCCTTGGGTGCTCTTGTGGATTGGTGGGGCACCCCACATATAGGGTTTGGGAGCTCCTTTGGATGGAGTGCATTATAGATGGAGTTGAGTTGAATGTAGCAAGGTATTGGGTGGACTTGGATAAAGGCTTGAGAATTTGGAGTGTTGAGACTTATATGAATCAATGGATTTAGGTGTTTTTCACTTGGGGGTTGTAACAAGTAGTTGAGGGGAATAAATTGACATGGATTGCAAACGTAAGATGTACTCATTGAGTATAATTGCTTGGGCATGCTTCTATCATGATATGTTCATTGGGTACCACAGGCACATTTGTGTGTAGATGGAGTTGTGGATGGAATGACAAGGCTTGTCATGATAAAGAAGACTTGATAGATGAGACAACCTGGGTGGATGGATGACTTAGTGGGATCATGAAAATTTGGACATGAACTTGACATGAAATTGACAAGAGAATGGAAAGACTCATAAAATTGGATGCTTCATGAGCCAAGATAACATCAATCATACATTCAACATCACTAAGAGATGGAAGAAAAAATTTATTTGGAAAGGAGAAAGGATAAGGAGTTTTATGTTTGTTACATAGAGGGGTGCAATGGAGTAACTTGTATTTCTTTGGTGAGATGGAGAATCAAACACGATTGTAGGAGGTAGACCTATGGAAGGTCATGGGTTGGTTTGTAAAAGGTCATTTGGCCATGAGGTTGTATTTCCTTGATTTCTTTATACTCTAAAATTGAGCCACAAGCAAAGGCCATGCTCTTCCCATTACATCACACACACACAAACACATATAAGGGTGTTAGGCACTTGGCTTGGGTGCTACCCATCCACATATACTCAAAATTTGTGCGAATGCTTTAGACATTTGAATGTATTGTTCCATATATGCTTATGGTTGTCTAAGTGTTATGTAATTTTTAATCATTTTACAATAATGCAACACACACATGAAATCTTAATAATCTTAATAGTAAACAATGACAAACACAAAATACATAGAGATTTACCTTAGAAACCAAAACTAGGAAAACTGGCAAACTGTTTAGAGCCACACCTTTAAGTTTTATCATCAATCAAATTCATTGTTTACAATACAATATATAAGATCATGCGACATCCAAGACCCCTAATACATTGACTTGGATTAGATTAAAACCTTAATTCCTCAATTGAAATTAGAAAACCATTATCTAAAACACTACACACCACAAAAACACGAAAATAAAAAACCATGTGTTGAAAACTATCAAAAGTAGACAAAAGTTTAATTTTTTTTCTAGTGGCTTGAACCCCTCCATGGCTCCACCTAGATAAGTGGGGTTATTTCCCCCACCCTAGTGGACCCTCATCTGCACTTGATACATATGGGCACATGGTGCTAGTTATGCAAAGGATATGACACATACCCAACATGTTAAGTTTTGCTAAGTATAAGTATTTCTATGGAATTTTTGAGTTCATGGTTGGATGTGCACCTAGTGTGCTTGTTGGATAATCTTGAGTAGAGTATACTTTGGTGCATATAACATTAGCCTAAGGAAAAGTTATGGGAAAGCCTTAGGTGAAGAGGTGTAGTTTAGTTATAGCAAGCATAGGTTTCCTTAGCTACTATGGTTTCGAGGGGGCTAGGTAGGTGAGTGAAGGTGTTATCACTTAGGGAAAACCCTGGCTGCGGGAAAAACCCCAAGGTAACCTCGAAGCTCTTTTAGGCTGAAAGTTGGCCCTTCAACTCGGAGAGTGATCTCTCCATAAAACACAACTACTCAAAGGTCACTATAGTAGAAGGTTTCGCTTTTAAAATCTATGGCCAGATTTCGTTCAGAAGATGAAATTTTGGTTGGGCTATTTACAAAACACACCATTGGGCTTAGAGTCCATTCTATCAAAACGCTACAGATCTAATGGGAAGGCTACAAAATTCATGATAGTAGCAAAGCCTTTGACAAATTGATAATTTTGGGAAGAAATAATTGAAGTGAAACACAATTATAACTGATTGAGGCAACACATACTAATGTCTGAAAATTATGAGAAAGAGAAATAAATGAATCCAGATCTCATACACTAAAAATTCCAGACATGAAGGAATGTTTCTATAAACAAATAAGAAACTGACAGGGAACTACAACACATTATTTTCTTATAAAATGTTCACTAAAAATTGTAATATATTCAAGACTGCTCAAATATACGAGAATGCATATGTTTTGAGTAAAATCCAACCCTTTTTCATTCTTTAGAAAGTGTCTTTATAGAAAATACAAACTAAATGATTACAAAATAATAGGGTTCAAATTAATTACAATAATACAAAAATATCTAAATATCTTCAAGTTCATGCATATGAAGAAAAAATTTAATTACATTCAATATTTCTTAAAAATAATTGCTGAAAAATATGATGATATATAGGTTGGGTGAAATATATATTCAAACTATCTTCCTTGAAAACATAAACATGCCCGTCACTGATAGCACAACATCCTAGTTGGAAAAATAGGTCCCTCTGTAAAACTAGATTAATCTTCCACCAAAACTGCTTTACTGTTTGATCCTTTCTTTCATTTAGACCTCCTGGTGAAAACTATTGATATCACGATGTTGGGCCTCAAATATGCCCAATTTTACACTATATGTTACCGCCATTCATAACCTAAAATCCGACACCTTTACTCTCATTTCACATCATAATTCCATCACTTATCGCCAAATCACATCCTATGCCTCGTGGTTCATTACAATTAGTTTTATTAGCTTTTATATGATTATAGATGATTTATTCATGATTTATTAATGATAGTTTCACTAAGTTCATTTGTCGCAAGGTTGTTTTGCCGAAATTCTCCACAAGTCAGTTACTGCAAGTTGAGTATGGAACAAAACTTGTTGTAGGTGAAAATATGATTTTTTTTATCAAATGGAAAATAATATTGAAATTTCGACACAGGGGGTTTTGTTCAAAGCACCCTCATTCAGGTAACCCAGAAATGGTTTGGAAAAATTCGATATTATGTGGAAGTTATGGTTGGGGGAATTTTCCAGCACCATCTTAAGTATGGGACCGTCTGAACGTATTGGGTCAATTAGGGTTCGGCCTGAACAGGTCAATTCGGGTTCGATTGTGCACACTTTTGTTGAAGGACATTGTGATAAACAGAGCAATTAGTTCCTCCATTCATGCATGGATCAGAAAAAGCCCAACCATAGCTCTCTAGAAGGATTGAATATGCCATGTTTTAGTTTGTTGTTATGATAAAATAACAATGATTTGTATTTATAAAAGGATATGTAAAGAGTTGAAAGAGGGCAGTACGTAGGGAAGAAGGTAAGGCAGTACATAAAGGAGAAGGAGCAGAGGATATGCATAGGCATATTGGGGAATGTAAGCGGATGATTATGCAATAGAACTGAAGTTTTAGCTTTGTCATACTTTCGTGTAAATTTTAATAATGTTAGCTATCTCTTATATTTGTTTGGAACTCAGATTGACAACGATTAATGCAAATATTAACTTTATGATGTTGTGAGCCACATCTCGTTATCCTGTGAGTTTTCTTGAAGCCACCGGTTGGACTTGGCAAGGGCCCACCAACGCTCTCTCGATGAGCTTCCTCTTCTTCTTTTCTATGTGTTTTGATCAATTTAGTTACTGTGTGTTTCATTTCAGCAATTGCATATTTAATATGGTTTATCTTCCAATGTAGAAATCGTGTGGCTTTGTGTGGTTTACAATATAATTCAACAAAAGAGTGTTTCTAAATATTTTGATTTCATGTATTGTAGAACACAAGAGACTTACTTGTTTATTTCATATTTTCTCAGCCATTTCAATTTCAAATCACTTTCGGGTGGATTTAAATCTGATAATGTCATGTTTGCATACGAAAGCACGAGTTTCACATTTCTTGATTGCAGATATAATACAGTCAGAGAATCATTAAATCACGATTATATACTCATGTGCATTATTATGAATGTTCTGTGCATTAAGTACATAATCGGATTTGCATTCAGTTTTCTGCCTGTTAAGTACATAATCGAATTTAAGGTTTTTGCATTGAATGTAGTTGACGTGAAAACAAGTATGCCTTTGAGGTTAAAAGTAGTAGATCTATGAGTGTCCCGAGATTTAAGATTAGCATTCATATTTTCGATTAGGATTCTCTGTTTCATTAAGCATTAGAGTGTGATTGATTTTGCTATCATTTGTCATAGTTTAATTCTTTAAGTAGTTCATAACATTTCATAATTAATATGACAATGTGATTTTATTTTCAAGAAAGAATGATTTGTCTTGTTTGGCTTTAGTGCTTTGGGTGATAAGGGTAATTTGTAGCAAGCTTCTCATAGTTAAAGATTAGAATTTATTTGCTTAAAATAATGATTTCTCATATGATTATAGGGAACAAGTTTAGTGAGTGAGATATTTAAATTGATAGGTAGCGTTATTCTTTGCAAATAGGAACTCTAATATTTGTATTGAGTTGTTTTTAAGTGGATTTACAAATTAGATAGATTATTTTAAAGCTTGAATAATTTGTTATTTTAAAGATTGCGTAATCATTTCTCCTTTTCTTTACATTCTAATCAATAAGATTGATATCATAGTTTAGTTAAAAGAAGTGGTTAGATTGTTGATTGATGTTTTTTTGCAATAGAAATCCTTATTTTTTGAGCATGTTGATTAGTTTTAAACAAGAAATAATATTCTGTACTTAAACAACAAGTTGATTTCTCACTCTAGTTTAGGTTAGTTGCTCTGATCCTGCGTTCCCTGCGGTTGCACCTCGAAGCTTACTAGCCCTGGATTGATAATTTAATGTTGGAAATTATAGCAAGATATTTTGTCAATATTTTTGGCGTCGTTATCAGGGTGGTGCTAAAGGGATTAGAGCCTAGTTTCTTTCACAAGTATTTTTGTGTGATCTTAGTTGCAGGACAATCAAAGGGTGGAGAGTGTACGGTAAGACATGAGTGAAGAGCCACACATCCACTATAGTGGGGTTGTTGCAAAGTCTGGTTGTCCAAGTAAGCAAGTTTTGTGAGTTTTATGATAATTAGCAGTTTTAATTAATTTAGGTTAAAATTTCAAAGCTCTTTAAAGACAAAATTTTTTTGGGGTGTTGTAAGAACCCTTTTTACTATTCCATGTTGTGAGACGGGATCATTAACTAGCAGGATAATTTTAAGAATGATTGAGAGCTTGAAGAAAGTACCTCGAAGTACTTTCTCAAATCCTAGCTGTAGTTGGGGCATCAACCTCTCAGGAAGAGTTCATCCTGACCGCATTCAGGAAATTATCTATCTCTCCACAACCAGAAAAAGATTTGGAAGTCTCCCTTGTTTCCTCCTGCCTATCTACCAAGGAGATTGAGAAATCATGTACCAAATCCGATGGGGAGCATCCAGTTGAACCTGAGATCAAAGAAATTTCACCATGCCCAAAAACAAGCCTTGTATCCATTCCAGAGACCAATTATCCAAGTTTTCCTGGCACGACCGAGGAGGACTTTCAGAGTGGTCCAGACTTTCAGAGTGGTCCAAAAGAAGAAATGAGCCAATACCACCAGGATTACATTGAGCATTGGTTCTAGATTACAATCCATTCAAAGTACCACTCTCATCTTCAAATACCCTTTTTATCATGTCTTTCAAATTTGCCGATTGTTCATGCTCATATACCTTCTAAAGTTTACATGTTAAATCTGGGCATGATTATATCTTTGTAATTGATCAACACATTGATTCATTGGAAGTTATATTTCAATTGTAGGAGGACATATTTTCTCCTGTATAGTAGGAAAGTTAGTATTGTAATAAATAAATAAATGAAAATAGTAAAGAGAAAAATAAGTCCTTTTGTGAAAACCAGCTTGTCTGGTGTAACTGGACAGGGACTTTGCTTTAAAAGTAGGTAACTAGCAGGAAAGGTTCCCAATAAAGTTTGTAAATTTGTATGAGTTCTTCAAATCATGTGTATTTCAAGTCATTATGTTTTTACTCGAGTTGGTTGATGTGGGATTCCTTAAGGGCCACCTACCAACAAGCCTTGTCCCATCGACATCAGCATATTATCTGGGTCCAAGGTTAGATTTAGATAAGGTATCTAGGAGCCTGGATACCTTAATGACATGTATCCTCATCATCTACTAAGGAAATACATCAATGTTTCTTGTTGGATGAATTATGTAGTCCATTCGACTCCAACAAATCCATTCATTGCTATTAGAATGTACCTAGTGCCTTAATTCCCATTGACATCAAAGGTGGGATATCTCGCATTGGTTAAAGACATCATCAATGGTCAACAATCCAATTATTCTTGCTTATGTTCGACATCGATACCATTTATTCACATATGCAAGAATGCACATGGGTGTGTAGCGGTTGAAGACTTTATGGTTGGGAAATCTTGACACAGATTTGCAATAGTTTGTATTTTTGTATTAGCATTTCCATTGTCATTTGCAGAAACAATCACCTTTCCTCAGTTGTTTGGGGACATACAACTCCTCAGGCATGGGGGAGAAGGGGAACTTTAGTTCATCTCTTCAGCTCATCCTTTGGCCTTCTTCAACAGATCATATCAACAGTCACATCAGCTCCAGCCATTCCATTCTCTACATTTTTCAGCACCAGGCACATCAACGACAAAGGTAAAACTTGAGGTAAATTTGGCTTATGATTCTCTAATTTATTGGAAGGTTAAATACGCTTAATTATTCAACACTTCTCATTCCACGCATTTCATCCTTCATAAACCATTATCCTTCTATTTCCTTCCATTCATTATGAATAAACTCTAATAACAAGACCCTATTAAAGCGAAGCCTTATGGTGCATTAATAAAAGTAGTCTCTATGGTGTCTTCTCCTCCCATGAAAACATGCATTATATCCAGAGGATGAAGTCATTACTACCATGAAATAATAAAGGAAACCACCTATAATTATTAGCCTTACGATGACAGAGTATTCAACCACCCATTCACCATCTCCATTATCACCTCATTTCATCCATCATCTCTCCCTCATCCATTCATTTCTTGTCCTAAATTTGTATTGCTCAATAAATTAGTGTTACATAGTAATATGAATAGTGTTGCACCAAAAGAACCAACACCTCCCTGTATTCAAGCAACGCTTCTCAACAAGAACCAACACCTTCAAATATCAAAGAAATGTTGTCCCACAAGAACAAACTTCTACAAAAAAATATTAAGAATCTGTCAATGAGCAAGAGATTTGTTTGCATGAGGAGATGTAAATCCTCAGACATGGGGGGATGTTGGGCCTCAAATATGTCCAATTTTCCACTATATATTACCTCCATCCATAACCTAAATTCAAACACCTTTACACTCATTTCACATCATAATTCTATCACTTATCGCCAAATCACATCCTATGCCTCGTGGTTGATTATAATTAGTTTTATTATATTTTATATGATTAGAGATGATTTAGTCGTGATTTACTAATGATGGTTTCACTAAGTTCATTTTTCGTAGGGTTATTTTGCCGAAATTCTCCACAAGTCAGTTAATGCAGGTTGATTATGGAACAAAACTTGATGTAGGTGAAAATATAAATTTTGTGATCAAATAGTAAATAATCTTGAAATTTGGACATGCGGGTTTTGTTTGGAGCACCCTCATTCAAGTAATCCAAAAACGATTTCAAAAAATTCGACATTATGAGGAAGTTATGGCCGGGGGAATATTCCAACACTATCTTAAGTACAAGACCGTCTGAACATGTTGGGTCAATTTGGGTTTGGCCTGACCGGGTCAGTTCGGGCTTGATTGTGCACTCTTTTGCTGAACGAACTTGTGATAAACAGAGCAATTAGTTCCTCCATTCATGAATGGATCAGAACAAGCCCAACCATAGCTCTCTAGAAGGATTGAATATGGCATGTTTTAGTGTGATGTTATGATAAAATAACAATGATTTGTATTTATAAAAGGAGATGTAAAGAGCTGAAAGAGGGCAGTACGTAGGGAAAAAGGGAAGGAAATACATAGAGGAGAAGGAGCAGATGATATGCATAGGCATGGTGGGGAATGTAAGCAGATGGTTATGCAATAGAACTAAAATTTTAGCTTTGTCATACTTTCGTGTAAGTTTTAATTAAGTTAGTTATCTCTCATATTTGTTTGTAACTCAGATTGACAATGATTAATGCAAATGTTAACTTTCTGATGTTGTGAGCCACATCTCGTTATCCTGTGAGTTTTATTGAAGCCACCGGTTGGACTTGGCAAGGGCCCACGAATGCCCTCTCGGTGAGCTTCCTTTTTTTTCTCTCTCTGTATGTTTTGATTCAATTTAGTTACTGTGTGTTTCATTTCAACAATTGCATATTTACTATGGTTTATCTTCCAATCTAGAAATCATGTCACTTTGTGTGGTTTACAATTTAATTCAACGAAAGGGTGTTTCTGAATATTTTGATTTCATGTATTGTAGAACACAAGAGAATTGCTTGTTTATTTCATATTTTCTTTTAAATCATTTTCGAGTGGATTTAAATATGATAATCTCATGTTTGCATACGAAAGCTCGAGTTTCACATTTCTTGATTGCAGATATAATACAGTAAAAAAAGTGTTAGCTCATGATTAAATCCTAGAGTGAATTATTATGAATTTTCTGTGCGTTAAATACATAATCGAATTTGCATTCAATTTTCTGTGTGTTAAGCACATAATCGAATTTAAGGTTTTTGCATTGAATGTAGTGGATGTGAAAACGAGTATACCTTTGAGGTTAAAAGTAATAGATCTATGTGTGTCCTGGGATTTAGGATTAGTATTCGTATTTTCGATTAGGATTCTCTGTTTCATTAAGCATTAGAGTGTGATTGATTTTGCTATCATTTTTCATAGTTTAATTCTATAAGTAGTTCATAACATTTCATAATTAATATGACAGTGTGATTTTATTTTCAAGAAAGAATGATTTGTCTTGTTTGGTTTTAGAGCTTTGGGTGATAAGGGTAATTTGTAGCAAGTTTCTCATAGTTAAAGATTAGAATTTATTTGCTTAAAAGAATGATTTCTCTATGCACCCCATTTTAAAACTATGCGCCTCTATTTTGGAGGAGGCAGGGTTTGATTGCCCGACCTCCTCCCTATTAATTTGGATCCTAGCCAACAACGCAACGGGTTCTTTTGTAAACTCTGCCCCACGAAAAAATATTTAAACCTTCAATTCAGAAGTGCGGCTAGGCCAAGGCAATGTGGGCCTGAATTTTGAGGCAGAGGCACAGGAGGCAGAATGATGGCATGTAGTTTGAGGCAGAATATTGCTTGATGCCCATGAAGATTCCTTTGAAGGTAAAATTTTCCTGTGTCAGAATGTATTGAACTTTATATGCATTTTAACCAGAACTTCGCAGGGAACACAATGTCGAGGTCAAATTCGCCTTGAGGGAATATTTTAGATTCCTTGGAGGCCAGAATTCGCCGGTATCAGAATGAGGTCAAATTTATACTCATTCTTCTCGAAATTTCGCAAGGATCTCAATGGTGAGATCAAATTCTTGTTTTGAGTTGCAAATTTCCAGATTCCCTATGGAGCAACATCTTTGAGGAATCTAGGGGGAATCTAAAAGATTATGTAAGGCCCAGATTTTCACTTTGTTAGAATTCATAAATTGGACAGTCGATTTTTCACTATTCTATGCCACGAATATGATGGTGTAGTCATATTTTCCATCTGAGCCTTATGCTTTTCGGCCACTTTTCAAAGTGGAGTTGCAGGTGTCAGCATTCAGTGAGTGAGAAGTTGATTTCATGCCTTTTGACGCCACGATTGCGATGGTGATTTCAGATCCAACAACGAAGCAGCCTATTCTTTAGTCATCTTCAGTGTGAAGTATGTGAAGTGTTGATTTCATGGACTTCTTTGTCTCTTTGCTATGAGATGCATTGTGCTGTATAGATCCCTACTTGATGTTTGATGCAAGATCTTGTTTTTGTTCTTGATGTGAGATGTAATTTCTATCATGTATTTTCATTTATGTTTGAGATCCCTTTGTTTCCATGTTGGCGAGATACTCATTGTCACATGTATGTTTGATTGAGATCCCTTTGTTGCCATGTTGGCAAGATACTCATAGTCGTTATGTGTGAGTTGATGTCATGCTAATAGGAGGTCTGTTATGAGTGAGAGCTCCTTGCAGTGGAATGTTTCATGGAGATATTTTTCCACTCATGTTGAGGGTTGATTTCCGTGTATGATAAGAAAACGACATTCGTGTACATATTCGCATTTACAACACTGAATGAAGCGACCAACACCATCGAGACACTAAGGCCTAGAGACGTAGTCGACACTGGACAAACTTCGTTATTAAACCTCTTGCATTTTTTCATATGATTGTTGACATGTGTTCCTCTTGATTATATTTGTAAATGTTCATTAATGCTTTTGATAAATTGTAATCCTAACACATCCTAAAAGGTCTTGGTTAAAAGGGTATACAAAATTTACCTAGATCAAGTTTCGATCCTTGAACTCATCCTTAAAAAAGAAAGGGACATTGATCCCTGCCAACACGTGAATGTGAATAATTATTTCTTCGCTGGTAAGTTTTTGGCCTCAAAAATTGATTGTTCTGTGACTGTAAAATATAAACCTTCAACTTCCACATGATTACCATCAAAACCCTGTGCAAAAGACTGAGCCACTTCATTGTTGTAGTCAGTGCAGCGATGAAAAAATTCACTCCATCAAGAGGTCCAACATCTTAGGCTCAGAACGATTTTCCTTATCCTCTTTGCCCATTTCGCTTTGTGGTCTTCTCCGGATTTGATCCCAAATCCCTATAAATGAAACGATTTCAACGATGCCAAGTGTAACTAACTCAGATTAAAATAAAAATATAATCAATTCTGTAAGGTGAAATACCTTTGGAATGTGAAACGAAATATTACAACTATGCGGTGAATGATTACATAGTTTAAATTATAATTACACAACGGGTTCGTATAAACCTCCAACTTCCACATGATTACCATCAAAACCCTGTGCAAAAGACTGAGCCACTGCATTGTTGTAGTCAGTGCAGCGATGAAAAAATTCACTCCATCAAGAGGTCCGACATCTTAGGCTCAGAACAATTTTCCTTATCCTCTTTTCCCATTTCGCTTTGTGGTCTTCTTCAGATTTGATCCCAAATCCCTGTAAATGAAATGATTTCAACGATGCCAAGTGTAACTAACTCAGATTAAAACAACAATTTACTCAATTCTGTAAGGTGAAATACCTTTGGCATGTGAAACGGAATATTACAACTATGCGGTGAATGATTACATAGTTTAAATTATAATTACACAACGGGTTCGTATCATATGGTAAAATGATTACAAAATGAAATTCACTCATGGTGGCTAAAAACACTTATTAAAAAGTCATTTTACCCGTTCGAGTTGGATAGAGACACATTTCAATGATATTTTTGACACCAACTTGGTCTGCATAATCATAGTTTTAAAATTTGATTTTTTTTTGGCATTGACGATTGGCCTGTTAGCTAAAATGGAATTGTTGACGCGCTTTTTGTCAGTAGTTTTCTTCAACAGACTATATCGAATCACTTAAAACGTTGATATTCCAACTATCAATAATTTCTCTATTTATTACATGAAAAGCATTGACATTGACATGATCAACCTTTTCTAAAAAATAAAACCTTTAGAAAACAAAATTTATTGTGATAATAGAAGGGAGGGAGATGTGTATGTAGAATCGTTGTGCTAGGTAGGTTGAGCTTTGGTTTTCTAGAAGGCCTTTCTCATATTTTGGATGTTGCACTTCCTCCTTGAAACCTTTCACTACAGATGATTTATGCTACTAGAAATGAGACCTTAGATGGAGGTCTAGGGAAGTCCTCTCCTTGTCTCGACAGAAACACCAATATCGTAGGTCATATCTTAGCCTTGTATATGTTGTTTTAAATAAAGGACCAATTTGGCTAATGGATATTTTCATTGATTGATTTCTCGAGGGGTGGCCTCTCTTGAGGCAAGGTAGTGTTGCACAACATAGGTGCCAAAATTACTTGAGTGAATCAAGTTATAGAAACAAATTGGTTAACTATAGGTCCATGACATTGGCATTAAATCCATTTTGGGTCCATGAACTTGACTTTGTAATGGCTTGGGAACTCTATTAAACAAGTGAGAACTTCATGGCAAGGAAGCAGGATTTGGGGATGAATTTCCAAGAACTAGGGTGAGGAATCATGACCAATTCACATCTAGAAGACAATTGATGTGGATTATCTTAAAGAGTGCAATAGTATGCCTTGATGTAGAAGGTTGTCGATACAAGTTAGTGTAGAACATATATGTTTCCTTGAATAAGTTACAAGATTGAGGTGGGAAGTTGGAGTTGAGTCATTGATGAAACCAAGTTCCTTTTATGCATGTTCTTTGTTTCTTGAATTTTCAAAATGTTGCAATGGTTGTTTCTTTAAAGGGGAAGTTAGGTGTCTTGGTGGAAGTCCAAGTGTAACCCACTTTGATGTCTAAGCTAACAAACTTGAGAGTAGATGCAGTGTTGTAGACATTAAGGGGGACGTTGGAAATTATAGATTCCTTAGCAATAGGTTTGGGTAGACTTCTGGATGGAAGCTTATAATAGAAATTGTGATAATGACTCTCTCAATGGAGATGATGCAAACTTCTGTTGCAGTTATTAGAGGTGATCTTGGAAGTCACCTATCAGATTCCTTCTTTTTATTGAAGCATTAACAACTCACTACCATGAAGTAGGTAGCACATCCTAGGGAACCTTGAAGGACTTGGGCTTAGTGAAAGAGGAAGGATATGGAGTAGTGGTTTTGCTAGAAATTTTTGATGGCAATAGGCCATCCTCTTCTCTATAGCAACAACATGTTAGATAACTTGGTGTCCAAGATGTAGGAACTAGTGCATGGTGCCTTGGAAGAATCATTGAGTTGTGGAGAAAACTTGATAACCTTATAGAAGAAGTGCAATTTTCCTTGGGTGATTGTGATGATAGTGTCAAAGAACCAAATGGTTCTTTGGTGAGACATGGAAGTTCTACTCTATGTGATCAATAAAGGAAACAAAGGATACAACCAAGGAAACATTAACAACTGACCTATATGGGGTAATGAGGAATGCAAACCAAGTGACTTGGAAAATGGTCTCCCACATTTTGTACATAAATTAGGATGAGTTAGAGAACTCATTGGGTAGCTAGGAAGTTATTATTGGATGACCTGAAGATTGGAATGATCATTTTTTGAAAGTGATTAAAGTATTGGTGTGAACATGCCTCTCTTTGACGAGAGGTATGGAAGTAATTTAGATGGCTCATTTGACTTAGGAAAATTTAGATAGATTGTTGAAAGACTTGAGGTATGTGGATATGTTTTCCATATGCCACCTTCATTTTGGATTTTTAGTTGCAAAAGGTGACTTAACAGCTGGAGGCAGAGGTGGGGACTTTTCCTAGGTCGATAGGAATTACACAAATATGCTTTATTGTAGCATGAAAATATTATTTCACCCATGGTATGTATTTATCATTACTTTGGCATGATAGTTGAGCTATTCACTTGAATATCTCAGAACATAGGGAGGTTTATGTTCAAAATAATGGTAGGTTAATTGAAGTAATGGTGCGGTATCAAGTTTGGACATGTAAGGATTTGATGAACATTGAACATGTTGAATTAAAGGCTCATTAGACTTGGATCCATAATGGTCACCATGGGAATAGTAGTGAATACATAATGGATAGATGTTTATTCAAGCTAAATGAACCAAACTTGAGAAAGTAGATAAGAACGATGGGATATTCAACCAAGGAAACCAAAAAGCTTTTGACTTGTATGGTATGCTTGGCAGCAAACCAAGATGACAAGTTAGAAGTGTAGCAACCTTGTTACATGAGGACCAAGGAGGAGGTTGAACCCTTTATGAGCACTCATGGTTGAATAAGCTAGTGATAGGAGCCATAAATCATATGAATTTTGGAAGAATGCAAGGGTATATTTAGATTGGATACGCCTATTTGGTTATTTGATGCAAAAGTACAATGACCTTCCAACCGCTTCACATGACTTAGACATGGGATGAATTATGGACATTGGAAATGGTATTGATAGTCACTTGCCATGGACTTCTCCTTGAGCTACAACAATATGGCTCATTTTCAAGAAGCTAATAGTGGATCCTAGTGTGCCTTTGAAGAGCGTGCCTTGGTTCAATAGAAATGACATAATTATTGGGTTACATGAAAAAAATTGACAATTGAGGCAATAGTTGTGACCTTTCCTTGGTCTAGGA
The DNA here is from genome assembly GCA_034641835.2 of Pinus albicaulis. Classification (NCBI taxonomy): domain Eukaryota; kingdom Viridiplantae; phylum Streptophyta; class Pinopsida; order Pinales; family Pinaceae; genus Pinus; species Pinus albicaulis. The sequence continues at coordinate 1,668,934,048 of CM076579.1, forward strand.
GGTATTGTGTATAGGGACCAAATTACATAGGGAAAGGAATATTTTAGGCACATGGACATGTATTCTCACATATTATATGCCATAATTGGATTAGATACCCAACCAGTTCAAGATTTAAGATGTCTAGAGCACAAAAGTATGACAAAGGGGTCAAAGTATGGAAGTTGTAGTAGCTTTGGAGGCGTGACACTTGGATGTTTTAGATGATATTCTTAATGAAGGTTGGATTTCCTTTATAGGAGATAGTAGTAACAATGGGGGATTAGAGTGCAACCACTGTAGCAGAAGGAAACAATGAATAGAGGAATTTCTTTTAGAATTTGGTAGTAGGCATTGTCCATGAAGCAGATAGAGTGTAGTTGCATGGAAATACTACCATGGAGAATGTTGAGTAGTTGAGATTTTTGTGATATAGTAGGATTTTAAAATTTTGGGGTTTCCATTAGCATGAAATTCAAGGTTTCCACTGTTCTTTAGTTGCAAACAAATGCATGGATTCTTATGCACTTAAGGATAGGTGGTTCTTTGTATGTTGTTGAGGATGTTAATGATTTTTAGTGGATGAGGTTGTAATACCATATCTTAGAGTTGTGTTGGGCACCTTCATCGAATTGATGCACATGACCAGGTTTAATAGATGATTTATTGGAGATGCCTTAGCCCATTAGTAATGCGTGCCATGGATAACAACCTTGGCCCATCAATAAGGTGCATTTTGGGGTTTCCTTGAAAGGAAAAATTTATTCGAACATCTAGGCCAATTGGCAAGATGGATCGTGGAAAATTTTTAGAGTGCGAAGCCAAAATCTTGAGGAACATCATCACAAAATTTCAGAGCTTTGTTCGCAATATTTTCGGAGAAATGATCTGTGGAAGTTAGGGCTTTTTGTAGGCTCCTGAATTTAACCTAAATAGGTCATCACAGAATTTGCGCTATAATGTTTTTTCTACGAAGTTTTAGAGGTTGAAATATTTAGAGAGTGAAGCTGAAATCCTGAGGAACATTTTCACAAAATTTCAGAGCTTGGTTCGCAATATTTTCGGAGATATGATCTGTGGAATTTAGGTCCTTTTCAGGCTCCCGAATTTCATCTCAAAGAGGTTATCGTGGGAAAAGCTTCATAACTCTCGCTTTGAGCATTGGATTGAAATGCTGTAAAAAGTAGCCGAAAGTACACAGACTGTAGTTTCTTGTCTATCAATTTCAAAGCCAAAGGAGGAAACAATGACACGTGAAAAATCGTACAAGTTAGCTCTACTGAACCAGTCCATAATTGGGTCATTGTGGGAGATTGGACATAAATTTCCCTTGAAGAATCCAAATCAGGTCAGACTTGTGAAATTTGAAAGAAGCTTCAAAGTGATACTACAAGGCCGAATTTCAGATATTGAAGATCTACAATTACAGAGATAATTCAATTTCAATATAGAGCTCCTCAAAAGCAAGTAAAAGGTGTGTATATTGTTTTTCCCGAATTACATAAGTCTTGTTTGAAGAATCAAGTTGAATTGATTCCAAGGGCATATTGTAGAATATATATTAGTATTAGATTCTAAAATGGCCCCTAAAAATAATTCAAAACCCATTAAGCCTTTAGAAGGCTCTAATATGACTCATGAAGATGAAGAATGACAACATGATATATCAAATTTACAAGAGCAAGTGCAACAAATTTCGCTCTCGCAAAGAGCAACAAAAAATGACATGGAAGTTTTGAAGAAAGGCGTGGAAACTAAGATGGATGGTTTGAAGAAAGGTTTTGAATCTAATGTGGATGGTTTGAAGAATGGCATGGAAGCTAATATAGATGGCATGGAAGCTGGCATGGAATCTAAGATGGATGACATGGAAGCTAAGATCGATGAAAAAATGGAAAACATGAAGGATGATCTAAAAGTAGACATGGAAGGTTTGACAAATTTGATACAAAAAATGTTTCCTAATGGTGAAAAGATAGTAGAGGAAACTCATGATGAGAACAAAATATATGCTAATCGTGATTTCATAAACTCTAATGTTGGCGGGAAGAACCACCATATTCCAAAAGAGGATATGAGGAAGTTTGATGGAAAGGATCCTGTAACATGGATACTACAGATGGAACAATATTTTGATCTAAATAATGTGAAAAACACACAAAAGGTACACATTGCAACTTTACATTTAGAACAAAATACATTTGTATGGTATCGATGGCTTTGCTCCCGTAAAAAAATTGTCACTTGGTCAATTTTTACTGAGGAAATGATAGCACATTATGAGGATACAAAGAACAACACCTTCTTTAGCCAATTGATAAATCTAAAACAAAAGGGTTTAGTGGGGGAGCACATTGAGGACTTCCAAAAATTGAATATAAGGGTAACTGATATTCCAGAGGAACACAGGATTGATCTCTTCATAGGTACTTTAAAGGATAACATCCAACATGAAGTTCACATTTTGGAACTTGATTCATTGGAGAAGGCATTCAGGTTGGCAAGAAAAATTGAATGTAAAATTATGGCGACAAGGAAGCCTACCACTCACTTCTATAAAGAGGGAAGTGTTGCTACTCCTATATTTCAACAACCTACAAGGTTGACACCTTAACAATTGGAAGAAAAAAGAGCAAAAGGGCTTTTCTACAATTGTGATAGCAAATACACTAAAGGCCATAAGTGTGCTGAGAATAAATTATTTTACATAGATTGTGAAGAGGAAGAAGAAAATGAACAAGAAGAGGATATACACCAGGAAGCAACCCTAGAAGAGGAAGAAATGAGTCCGACCATATCGTGTAATGCATTGGCAGGAATTACTACTCCTCAAACTCTCAAGATAGAAGGACATATCAAGAAGAAAAAGGTAATAGTGTTGATTGATTCAGGTAGCACCCATAATTTTATTCATTGTAAGGTAGCCAAGGAATTGAATTGTTTCCTATACCTAGCACCAGAATGTCAAGTGATGGCTGCAAATGGAGGAACTATAAATTGCTCTGGAAAATGCCATAATATCAAGCTCACCATGGGGGAATATGTATTGACTAGTCCAATGCTTTCCATTCCTATGGGAGGTGCTGATGTTGTACTAGGAGTACAATGGTTACAATCTTTGGGGACGATAGCTTTTAATTCTCAAGAACTTTTCTTGAAATTTTTTTCAGAAGGAAAGGAAGTCGAATTACGGGGTATTGAAGGGAAGCCAGGAAGGATAATAAGCTCTAATGTCATGACAAAGCTTCTAAAGAAAGAACAAAAAGGCATAATTGCACAATTATGCTCACTAGAAGTTCCGACATCAAAATCATCTATTTCTGCAGATCTCCAACAAGTCTTGGACAATCATTCCAAGGTGTTTGAAACTCCCCAAGGACTCCCACCTATTCGTGATCATGATCATGCTATTCATTTGATTCCAGGAAGTGTTCCTCCAAACATCAGGCCTTATAGATATCCTTACGTCCAAAAGAGCGAAATTGAACGTATGATTGCAGAAATGTTAGAGGCGGGTATAATTCAACCTAGTCAAAGTTCTTTCTCCGCTCCTATAGTATTGGTACACAAGAAGGATGGATCATGGCGAATGTGTCCGGATTATAGGGAGCTCAATAAGCTCACCATTAAAGATAAATTTCCCATCCCTGTGATTGATGAATTATTGGATGAATTACATGGAGCAATTTATTTTACCAAGTTGGATCTTCGTTCAGGATATCATCAAATTAGAATGAAGACTGAAGATATTCTGAAAACAACATTTAGAACTCATGAGGGTCATTAAGAATTTTTGGTCATGCCTTTTGGCCTTACCAATGCACCTTCTACATTTCAAGGGTTGATGAATTCCATTTTCAAACTCTTCCTTAGAAAATTTTTGCTAGTATTTTTTGATGATATACTAATCTATAGCAGGTCTTGGAAGGATCATGTTCAACATGTTGACAGGGTGCTCAAACTATTGTAGGAGAAACAATTATATGCAAAAACATCCAAATGTTTATTTGGAGTACAAGAGGTGGAATATCTGGGTCATAATGTATCTCACGAGGGTGTTAATGTAGACCCTAACAAAATTAAAGCCATCAAGGAATGGAAAGTCCCCACAACCATAAAGTAGTTGCGAGGATTTCTCGGGTTAACAGGGTATTATTGCAAGTTTGCTAAGAATTATGGGAGAATAGAAGCACCTCTAACAACATTATTGAAGAAAGATGCATTTTCATGGACTCCTGAAGCAACTATGGCCTTTGAACATCTTAAAGAGGCAATGTGCCTAGCACCGGTCTTAGCTACGCCACACTTCACAAAAACCTTTATTGTGGAATGTGATGCCTCAAGAAATGGAATTGGTTTTGTTTTAATGCAAGAAGGAAGACCCATTGCTTTTGAAAGTCATCCAATCAAAGGAAAGTATTTACAGAAACCTATTTATGATAAGGAAATGTTAGCAATACTGCATGCACTAAAGAAATGTAGAACTTACCTAATGGGAAGACACTTCAAGGTAAAAATTGATCATGATAGTCTTAAACACTTTTTGGAACAAAGACTATCTTTAGAAGAGCAGCAAAAATGGGTCACAAAGATGTTGGGTTATGACTTTGAAATAATCTACAAAAAAAGGAAGCTAAATGTTGTTGCAGATGCACTCTCAAGAAAGAATGAAGAGGTGGAAGCATTGCTTTGTGCCATTTCTATTATCCAAATAGATTGGATAACCGAAGCAAGGGATGAATGGAAGAAGGACAAAGAAGTGTGGACAATCATTCAAAAGTTGCAGCAAGATCCTAGTACATCTGATACATTTAGTTGGAAAAATGATTCCTTATGGTACAAAGATCGCTTATATCTTTGTAAGAATTCCCAACTAAAACAAAAGATTCTTTTGGAATTGTACACTTCTCCTTTAGGAGGACACTCAGGATTTTTAAAAACTTACCACATGGTGAAGAAAGAATTTTTTTGGGATGGCCTTAAATCTGATATTCAAAATTTTGTGGCGGAATGTTTGGTTTTCCAGCATAATAAAGTTGAGACAATTAAGACCCCGGGACTTCTACAACCTTTATCCATTCCAAGTCAACGTTGGGAGGAGATTTCAATGGATTTTATCACAGGTTTACCTAAGTCCGAAGGAAAGAGTGTCATCATGGTGGTAGTTGATAGTCTTACCAAGTATGCACACTTTTGTGCATTATCTCATCCATTTAAAGCAAGTACAATTGCTACTACATTTATGGACACAATTCAAAAGCTACATGGAAACCCAAGGGTTATTGTGAGCGACAGAGATCCCATTTTTACCGGAAATTTTTGGACGGAGTTATTTTCTTGTTTGGGTACTCAATTAGCTCATAGCTCATCTTATCATCCTCAATCCGATGGTCAAACCGAGATAGTAAATAAATGTTTGGAAGGATATCTTCGTTGTTTTGTATCTGATAAACAAACACAATGGGTCAAGTGGTTACCTCTCGCCGAATGGTGGTATAACACTTCCTTCCATACTGCAGCAAAAATGACCCCATTTATGGCACTTTATGGATATCATCCACCATCCATCACATCATCTTTAAGGGAAAATTCGAAGGTTCAAGCAGTGGAAGATCACATCGAGCATCAGCAAGAAGTTCTCCAACTCTTAAAGGATAACCCGAATTTGGCACAAAATCGAATGAAACAACAAGCAGATCAATATCGTAGCAAGAGAAGTTTTGATGTAGGAGATTGGGTATTTTTACGGCTACAACCATACAAACAAATGTCCCTCAAGCAAGCTAAGAAGGATAATAAATTATTGCCAAAGTACTATGATCCTTACAAGGTGTTGCAAAATATTGGTACTATGGCATACAAATTGGAGCTTCCTGCTTCTTCACGAGTGCATCTAATTTTCCATGTTTCATGATTAAACAAGGTTATAGGTGAAAATTTTCCAGTTCAAACAATATTGCCAGAACTTGATGAGGAAGGAAAAATCATATTGGAACCTGAATCGGTCACGGAAACAAGAACACGACAGCTGAATCGATCAATTTAAGAGTATCTCATCAAGTGGAAGAAGTTACCCACTGAAGATTCTACATGGGAGGATGAGAATTTCATACGGAAGCACCCAGAGCTACTCAAGCATTGAGGACAACACTTTTTTGAAGGAGAGGGGCATGTTAGGTCCCTATATTACTATTATAGTCCCTTATTGTTGTTAGTGTAACCCCCGTATTGTCATTATTGTACCCTTGTAACCCCCATATTGTTATTATTGTGCCTATAAATTATTATTGTCAGGTCGGCTAGGATTACATTGTGGCCCCACTAGGGTTACATTGTGGTCCCATGGACTCCTATATATAGAAAGGAGGTTTTGTAATTTGTATCATCCATGAATTGTTCATTCATGTAATGTATTGGAGGTTTCCCCCTCGAAGTGGCTTATTTATAAGGCGTTGATATCTCTTTTCTTCTATTTTTGGAGCTGGTTTCACAACAAAAATCGTGTTTCTATGGTCAAAGAGAAGGGAAATAAGGGCTCCAAGATCGCTATAGGTGGTTGGCTTAATAGGTCAATAATATTTGAAGTGTGGAAAATGGTAGGGAATTGAGAGCGAATGTAAGAGTCGGGTAGTTTAAAAGGAAGTGTTTTTCCTCTTCCACTTGCTTAGAATCACAAATCTGATAGATTCTATCGTTCCAAGGGGTCTTGGGAATAGACCACCGCCCGGTCTCACTCCGAAGCTCATGGGAATTAGTTCTTATCTTAGCAATGTTCATTTTTTCTTATTGGTGGAAAACACAGAGAGATAATTATAATTATCAAGGGTGGGGTTGATCACTTCCTTATAGTATCTTAGCTTCCTTTTACCCTCCAGCTCTTGATCCTCCCATAACTTGTCCTTAAAATCGGAGGTAATAGTATTTTTGATATTATCTTTGCTTCCCATACTGAGCTCCTCCTTAATTACCCAATGGTTGAGCCAGGACAGGGTATCCTTATGCCACCTGCGCTTGAGGCGAAGGTGATGGTTTTGACTACAGTTAAAATCAATCAATTTTAGGGAGCCTTTTTTATTCCATGTTGTTAAGCTTCTTCTTATACATCAGATATGTAAACATAGTAGTACTTTCAATGGGGGACAAACCAGATTCGATCAATAAGATAGGATAGGGAGTATTTCCCCTGACCTTAAGGTTGTAGGTTGTAGAAATTTGAATAATAGCTGAATTATTCACCAAGATTATCCTGATTACACACTATTTAAGCTTCATGCATAATACATAACCTCTTCTACAATTGATCATCAATTTGCAGAAATAGAAGCAGTCGCATGCGCACATTAAAACATAATCAAGCACACATATAACACAATATGTAATGGGGAAAGCTTACAGCTGAAAACCCCCAACTATCTGTATATTATAATTATAGAGAACATGTAACAATACATAGCACAAAGCTCCTCACAGCTCTCAGCACTATCTCACATGCTACACACAAACTAGCTCAAATATGAACAAGTCACAAGTTCAAATCTCTTCCACCTGTCTGCCTGCCTCTACTGCGCAATCCAAGATGAATAATGATGAGATCCAAGTTCGAATCCCACTGGCTTGTACTGCGCAATCCTCATTGGCAATCTCAATCAATGTGTGTGCAAATCTCATGCACAGCTATAGTCACAACCGATAGTAGACTCACCCTTTCACCCACCTCTAACACTGGTCTCCACTGAACTGTCCATGCATTGCAGTTAACTGATGTATTCTTTAGTTGATTTATGAGTTAATAATTAGTGAATTAATTAATAATTAATTCACACCACTCATCACTAGTGTATTTATCAGTTAGACTAAATACAACAAGTTCAACTAAGTTAAACCGAACACAACTCCACCAACTGTCTCATCAACTCCACCAAACTCTGCCACATGAGTTCTAACTGAAGTCAACCATGCAATAGCTCAACTAAACCTTAGGAAAAGCGTATTTCCTTCTGTCAGCTGCATGTGCCACATCCAAGCATCAAACTGAAGTGCTCCAAGAGGATAAGATAATGTTTATAGTCCAAATATTATTAAGGGCTAATAATATTTGACTGATCTATTTTTAGACTGGCAGTCTAAAAATAGACTTCACCCAATGTCTAAAAATAGAGGTCCATCTGTTTTTACCAACTTGACCAATCAGCCATAAATAGCATCCTGCAACTCATAGACCATGATCCATATGTCTAAAAATAGACATAGTCTAAAAATAGACTTTGCGCCAAAAATAGCCTGCGGGCCCACTTAGTGAAGGCGACTTTATTTCACTAAGCTCCATCATCTTGTTGCATTTTCAACACTCCCTCTCAACAAGATATGGATTATCTGCAACCCCTATCCTGCCTCTGTGGTATTTGAATTTGCTCTTGGTGAGCGCCTTCGTCAAGATATCAGCATCCTGATCCTCCGTGGGAATGTATGAAAGTAACATGATTCTCCGCTGCACACAATCTCTGATATGATGGTACCCGATGTTGATGTGTTTGGATCTATCATGAAATACTGGATTAGCTAAGAGTTTAATGCAACTCTGGTTATCACAATAAATCACAGTAGGCTCCAAGTGTGACCCGAACAACCCGACTAGGATCTTCCTCATCCATATAGCCTCGCATGCAGCCAAACTTGCTGCCATATACTCGGCCTCTGCTGAACTGAGTGCCATGGATCTCTGCTTCCTGCTGTACCAAGAAAATGCTGTCCACCCGATACTGAATATCCCTCCAGATGTGCTCTTTCTGTCCGTTGGGATCCCTGCCCAATCTGCATCCGTGAAGCCACACAGCTTCACCTCATCCTCCTGTCTGTACCACAATCCATATCCCGATGTGCCTCTAAGATAACGCAATACATGCTTGCCTGCCTTCCAGAAGAGCTTGGTTGGATTAACCATAGCTTTTGAAAGCTGGTTAACAGCATAGCATATATCGGGTCGTGTATTGACCAGATACATAAGCGACCCCACCAACTGTCGATAAACAGTGGCATCCACTACCTCCGCTGAAGTAGCATCCTCCTTCCTCCAACCTCTAGGAAGAGGAGTATCAACAGGCTTGCAGCCATGCATGTTGAACTTCTCTAGTATCTCCCGGGCATACTTACCCTGAGAAACAAATAGTCCATCACTGCGCTGCCAAATTTCCAATCCCAGGAAATAATGAAGGAGGCCCAAGTCCTTCATCTCAAACTCTCTAGCAAGATCCTCCTCGCATGAAAGTATCAACAGCTCATCACCCGTCAAAATCAGATCATCTACATACAGTACAATGATCAGCAACTTCCCCTCCACCACAATCTGGTACAGGTTAGGATCCGCCTCACTCTTGGAGAATCCAAGTCCGGTGAAGTAACTGTCTATCCGTGTGTACCAAGCACGAGGTGCTTGATTCAACCCGTACAGTGCTCTCTTGAGTCTGCACACATGCGACTCACTGCTGAAGATCTCGAAACCTTCGAGCTGCTCTATGTACACCTCCTCCTCAATGACTCCGTTGAGGAACGCAATCTTCACATCCATCTGATGAATCTGCCACTTTTTCGTGGTTTGTCGCCTCAAGCCAAATTATGGCCAAGCTTCCATCCCTTTCAGGTTCCTCCAGTCACATTCCTCTCATGGACACTGAGAGGGATATTCAAGACACAATCGGTTCTTAAGACCACCTCTAGTTCTATCAATAGGTCTGTTTAAATGACAAAGCTTCTCCAATTTTCACCACCATGGTTAAGACAGGCGTATTGTCTGCATGCATTCCAAGAACACACCTTTTTCCTGAGTTTATATATTGGCTAGTGTCTGTCATGTACCCAGGCAAGTGTTTCGTGATGAATTGTCAAGGAGAAAATGTCTTGCAGGTCTCTGCTCTATTAATTCGTCAAGCTCTGTGTTACCCTGAGTCAGAGTCCTATGTCCAATTCATTGATGATTCATTGATATCATATTATGATAGCCTTGCAAGTCAAGAGTTCAATCAATTCATCTTCTACCTGAAGCCAGATACGAAGCATTTTGTACTTGACAGTAAAGAATTTCCCATGGAGGTTTTTGATGAAAAAATCTGACCAGTGTTGAGGTGCATTTCAAAAATATTGGGAAAGGAAGATGACAACACAATAGAAAAATCAGTTCTGGGAATGTTTGCTTTGATGTTGAAGCCAACGGAAGTGCTGGATATTCCTTCATATTGGCAGGAAGTTGTCAATACTCAGCTCATAAGCCTATCACTGACTAGGTCATTCAGGTTCCCTTCTCTTATTATTTATCTATTTTTATATTAAAATGTAGAAGAATTCTTGCATCTGGGGTTAAATATCACAGATACAAATAAAAAGAGGCAGTCAATAGTGTTTTCAACTGATATAGTAAGAAAAGAAAAAAATGAGGAGGGTTTATTTGATTTTGTAAACAATTTTATAACTACTGCATACAAAGTTTTGAATGGGGTTTCTCCCCCATGCTTCCTGCCAAAGGCTCAAGAGTTCTGACAGTTGGGAATGAATTGCAAGTTTGGGGATTGGTATGTTTTTGAAGATCATTCATAAATTAGACTTTATGGCGTTGGGGTAGAACCATACAGACTTCCTATATTTGTGCCTATGAAGTTATTTTCTTTGGAGTTCATTAGGAAAAGTTTAAATGTTGATCAAGTACATTTTGTGCCTATGAAAACGGGTCATATGTTTAAGCTACCTATGTCAGTGGGTCCCTTTATAGTCAATATGAGACAAGCAGCTGATGAAATCATTATGATGTTAGATAGAATGCATTTACTGTTAGGAGATAAGTGGGCTTATGACCCCCATAAAGTGATTTCAAAAAGGAGGATTGAAAATGGATATTCAACATTTATTCATGAAAGCAGAACTGATATAGATAAGCGAGAAAATAAGGGTTTTACAGGTTCTGTAGACTCAAATATACAAACTCCTGTCATATTAGAGAAGTCTAACAGGAGGGGTAAAGAAGCAGTGATTGATTCAGAAGATGAAGAGAAGAGCGCTGAAAAGAGAGCAAAGCTAAATGAAGACTTAGCAGGTGCTCAACCCAGTTTCTCACTACAATTTGGAGATGAGAAAAATGTACCATCCTCACCAAGAAGACAAGAAGATGCTCAGGAGAAAATACCCTCGATTAAACAAGTTTTTGCTCAAATTGCTGAGAGAAAGCAAAAGATGAAGGCTAGTATGGAGGCACAGGCTGAGTATCAAATAAATCCAGATCAAACAAGATTACTGACTGCCATGGATCTTGAAAAAGATCAGTTTAAGATTTTTCTATCTCCTCTCTCTGACATGACTACAGGCTCATCTAATAGTTTCAATACTGTAAATTTGACTGTTGATGTAAGAAATATTCCTCTTCTTGATAGAGTAAATTTACATATGCAAACTGGTCAACTAATTGTGAATGATTTGACCAAAACTAATGCAATGGCTCTTAAAGCTGAGAATATGCTAGGGAAGGTCGGCAATCAACTGAAGTTAGAGAAAGCCAATTCTAGGGCTTTAACCATGCAGAATGAAGAACTCAAGAAGATTATTGTGAAGATTGGAGTAGATCCAAATGACAAGTCTGTTGTGCAGAAGTTGTACAAAGTGCAAAAGCATAAATTTCTGTATTGAAGAAAAAATTGAAGTTGCCCACAGGAGAGCATTCTATGGCAGCAGAGGTAGCAGAAGTAGAAAATGAAAAAGATAACCTTCTTTAGCAACTCCTGCAGAAAGAAGAATAAATTGCTAAGTTGAAGCATATTGCACTGTCATTACAGAATCACATTGATTCTCAGTCCTGTACCTTCATTCTACCATCTAGCAATGAAGATCCAACAACACAAATATCTCAATTGAATACTGAATTGAAGATGGCAGAGAGAGATCTCAAAAGGGCACAAACTGATCTGGAGACAGTAACCAAGATTATGCAGGCTAAAAACGGGGCAATAAATAAATACAGGATAGATTGTCAGACAACTGATGCTGAGATTAAAAATTGAAAGAAAATTTGAAGGGAAATATATCTCTGCTACAGGATAAGGATATTATTTGGAATGATATTATTGAAGAGGTAAAATCAATTTGGAGTTTTCTAACTGTTGTATTAGAAGAAAGAGGTATTATCAGAGGTTTCGAAGAACATGTTATGGCAGACAAACAAAAGACAATTAACAGGGCCATCTGGGCAAAGAAATTTATTGATTTTATTGATTCCAAATCTGGCCAAGAGTTAGAGGATAATGGGATTAAAGATAGGATTTCATATGCTGTAGAGATTAACAAATTAATTGTTAAAAATGATTGCAGGAAGAACACAAAGAGAAAGTTAACATAGATTAAGGAAGCAATCAACAAATTTGATAATTTATTTGACAAAAGAGTTAGGGCAGGTTTGCCATCATGCTGGGGCATTGGAGGCAGTATTTTATCATGGTATTCCTATGAACCACTACTGGTGTTGGAAAAGAGCAAGGTAGAAAACACTCATGAAAAGACTCAGATTTTAAAGGGAGCAACATTGATTAATTTTCTTCAGAGGTACTTTCAGCTTTTATGGTTGGTGAAGACCCTGTTTACAGAGAGACCATCATTCAACAAAATTATTACTTTTAGATTGGAATATCACAATCTGATTAATTCACCTAAAAAAACATCGAGGTGTGGAAGAAATACAGAGCTTGGATGACAGAACTACCAAAGGATCCTTCAACTACTAAGAAAGATAAATTAGCTAATCAAGAGAATACAACAGCAATAGGAACAATGCATATTCAGAAAATAGATTAGGAATTTAAGTTTTATTTTATCTCTTTTAAGAGAATTGTAATTGTAATAAGATATTTTGATGACATGTAATAGGTAGTTTACGAAGTCTCAAAGTAGTTTGAGAGGTTAGGAGTAGTTTCAGCAGTTACAAACTACTTTACTTTATATTTAAGGAAAAATACTCGAGAGAAAAAGGTTTTGAGTTTTGAACCTTCATACTGCAAATTTTGTACTGAATTTTCAAATGATTAATGAATAAAGATCAAGTTTCTGGCATTTGTTGATATTGATATGTTTTTCTAGTTTACATTCTGTAATTTCCGTCTATGAATAAAATGAAGTAACGAAGTTTCAGGTCTGTTTTTACATATGTGAATAAGAGTTAAAATCCTTAATAGGCGCTCCTTCATTTTAACTATTCCTTGTCTTAAAATTCTTCTGAAGTTTCAAGTGATAAATTCTGTTTAACATCGTATCAGTTTAGGCTTCCTTTCTTCAAATTCTTCTTATCATTTCATTTTATATCAACATAAACTGGCATTGTGAGACATTCATTGCATTTGATTATTGAGAGTTTAATAAAAGATCCCTGAGGGTGATTAAGCAAAGACCATTTGATTAAATATTTCTGTGACATATATTTATAAATGTCTTGAGCACTGATTCCTTACCACAACCAAGGGATTGTTTCTTAAGATACAACATTTTTTGGTGTTGTTGCCAGGGACGAAGAAACAAAGTTCTTTCCCTGGGTTTTCTTTCATATTTCCTCTGGTTGTTCAGAGAGGAGTAAATATCAGGCTGTATTTATATTTCATACTTCTGACGTATAAAAGGCCACATACGAGGTTAGACACTTTGCAATAGAAAGCACCAATTTTGTCAGACCCTGAGAAATTGGTTTCTAAAAAAACTCAGAAGCCAAAGAATTTTTCTACACCTGATGCTACACTGCCTGCACCTGGCAGCAGTTCACATAACCCCTCATACAAGGATATTCCCTAGAAACTCATTTTGTCGGAACAAGAATCCTTTTCTCCACCAATTCATTTTCAAGAACCAAGGTTAGAAGAACAATATTTTGAGTTTGTTTCATTCACATTTACAGAAGCTCAACCAAATACAGTTGCCAGTTCTTCTGCTATTGTTCATCAACCCCTTCCTATATCAATTTTTTCACCTCATCCATCTACATTTACAACTGGTATTCAAACCCCACCTACTCAAGGAGCAATTAACCAAGGTATAAACATGGCAGCCCCTATTCCTGCTTTCTTGATGAATAGATATGCACCATTAAATCTTCCACAACCTATGAATGCAATGCCCCAATAATACCTCAAGTTAATTCCTAGATTTACTGGTGAAGATGAAGTAACCGCAGAACAACACTTGCCATTGTTTTTCACTTTTGCTGAGAATCTAAATGTTGAACATCTTGACGTAGTAATGAGACTTTTTGTATAGTCTCTGAATGGAGAGGCAAGAAAATGGTTTAAAGGATTGTCGAATGGCTCAATTAATAATTGGGACGAATTAGAAACATAATTCATCCGAATATGGGCTGAAAAGAGAGATCAGGGTTATTCATTGACAAAATTTAATGCTATCAAGAAAAAGTCAGATGAAAACATGACTGATTTTATTAAAAGATTCAATAAATTGTATAATAGTTTTCCTGCAGAAATGAAGCCTCCCCTTGTTGGAGCAAGAGTAGTTTTTGCTGGAGCTTTTGTATCAGATTTTAGTTTCACTTTGAGAGAGAGAAGATCTGCTACTCTTGAACAAATCCAAACTGATGCTTTGGAGATTGAGGCAAACATGACTGTTGCTGGAAAAACACAAGAAAAGAAGTTAGTTCAAGATAAAGGTAAGGCCAAATAAGAATCACCACAGTATCAAAGGATTGATGACATGACAAAAGTTATCAAGAACTTTTCAAATAAACTAGTGAAGTTGGAGCTAGACAGTAAAAATCCTGCACAACAAAACATAGAAGTTTTCAATCCACAATTCATAAAGCAGCCCTTGCAGATTTTGTAGAGGGAAAGGAGAGATCAAGATCAAGTTCAAGAACCTTTATATATAGAAGCAGCACCTTCGCAGTCTGCTGAAGATGATAAAAAATAAGTTAATAACCAAATATTTGTTGTTTATAGGGAATATGATGAGGAAGAAGAGGAATGTGAAGAAGAATGCACAAAAGCTGATGTGTCATTTGATCAGGAATAAATGGATGAGTATTGTAAGAAAATCACAGATTTTATGCAATCAAAGCTGCATAAGAAGTATGATTTGAGATCAAGGAAGAGATCGAGGACTCAAGACGATGAAGAGAAAGAGCCAGAGTCACTCCCTTTTCCAATGGTGACTCCACAACCAAAGAACTCAGTAAAACAATCAAACAAGGGGAAACAACCTATGAATTTAGTGAGTGGAAATGAAAAACAACAAGCTAAGCCTTCCCAAAATAAGTCTATTGATTCTATATTTTGGAGAAGGTTGTTACTATACCTGAACAGAATGCTAATCCTAACATAAATCAAGAAGAACCTAAGAATATTATTAAACAAAATCAAAACTTCAGTCTATACAAAGAACTAGAAAAGATCAAAATTCAAGTACCCTTGCTTGAACTAGTTAAGACACCTGGTCACAAGAAGGAAATTGCAAAATTTATTAATCTTTCTTAGTCTGATGATATTGGTGATATTGTGAATTTGCAAGAGGAACAACCAGTGGTTAATTTTGGTCCACATGTGGAGGAGGGAGATTCTTCTGTTCCCCCATTTTATATATCATTGCTTCTTCGTGATTTTATTCTTCATAATTGTATGTTAGATTCTGGTGCATCAAATAATCTCATGCCATTATCTGTAATGAAAGGGTTGAATTTACAAATCACTAAGACCTATATAGACATCTATTCATTTGATTCAAAAAGGGTGAAGTGTGTTAGGCTTATCAAAGATATGGTAGTATCACTGGCCCAAATTCTAGCCAAAAGTATCATGATGGATGTAGTAGTTGCAGATATTCCAGCCAAATTTGGTATTCTTTTGTCTAGATCTTGGGGAGCAAAGTTTGGAGGTGTTTTAGAACTGGACTTTACATATGCTATCATTCCTGTGTTTAATGGGGAAGAAAGAAGGTTATACAGAGAAACAAGATTTGTTAAAACTACCACAAAGAAAGATGCATGAAATTCCCCTATATATGGTCAAGATAAGGAAGACCTTTCTTGTTTTATGCTGCGTGAAGATGTAGATTTTGTTGAAGACTCAGAGAAGCAGCTCTCTTCAACAATTGTACATAATGAGCTGGGTTCAAACAAAATTTGGAAGTGTTATTTTGATGGTGCCTATTCAAAGGATGGCACAAGAGCTCGATTTTTACTCATATCTCCAGAAGGTAATCTTTTTCCTTTTTCTTTTAAGCTTGAATTTGAATCAACCAATAATGTAGCTAAGTATGAGGCATTAATCTTGAGTCTTCAAACTTCTAAACAAATGGGAATTCAATGTATTTCCATTTTTTGTGATTCTGAGTTGATTATAAGACAGGTTGAAAATTTGTGTCAAACCAAACATCCAAGATTGAGATCATATAGGAATGAAGTATGGGACCTAATTGAGAATTATGTTGAAGCTTTGAATATTCAATTCATTCCAAGGGAAGAAAACAGATGGCAAATTCACTAGCAGTTGCAGCCAGTACTTTCAAGCCACCTATTAATCCGAAATTGAGATATGAGATTGAATTGAGGCATAGACCTTTAATCCCTGACAATGTTAAACACTGACAGGTCTTCAAAGATGATGAGAAGATCAATCATTTCCTAACAATGATTGGAAACTTTGAAGATAGTGAAATAGATCAAGAAAGTGAATAAACTGATCAGAATGAGGACTTGAAAAATCTTAAACAATCAATATGTGATCAGAAGATAATCCAATTGAAAGACAATATATTACCCAGAGGATTAGTTCCTCTTGAAATACTGTTTGATGCAAATGATGTAGCGCTATATCAAAAGAAGGTATCTCAAGAAGGTGAGATGGAGGACTGTAATCTAGGAACTCGGCAGGAGCCCAAGGTTGTCAAGTTATTAAAAGGAGTTCCGAAGGATTATAAAGAAAGGTACATCGATATTTTCAAGAAATATATGAATGTATTTGCATGGTACTATGAGGATTTGAAAACATATGATCTTGATATTATTTAGCATAAAATACCATTAGAGGATGGGGTCAAGCTTAGGCAGATTAATCCATTGCTCCTTGCTCCAATTGAAAAGGAAGTGAAGAAATTGCTGGAGGAAAAAATCATAGTCCCACTTAGATATTCAGAATGGGTTTCTAACCTAGTTCCTATGAGGAAAAAGAATGGAGAGATAAGGCTATGTGTTGACTTCAGGAATTTAAACAGAGCTTCTCTTAAAGACAACTATCCTTTGCTAAAGATGGATTACGTTTTACGGAAAGTGACAGGAGCATATAGATTGTCTATGATTGATGGTTTCTCCGGGTACAACCAAGTAGCTGTTGAAAATGAAGATAAGAAGAAAACAACTTTTACTACACCTTGGGGAACGTTCATGTATGCGAAGATGCCATTCGGTCTTATGAACGCAGGTGCCACTTTTCAAAGGGAAATGGACATAACATTTGTGGGTGATAAGTTTGTAGTTATTTATTTGGATGACGTGACTATCTTTTCAGGGTTTGATGATGAGCATTTGGAGCATTTGCAGAAAGATTTCATGAAATGCAAAAAGTTTGGGTTGTCATTGAATCCCAAAAAATCCTTGTTTGCCTTGGAGGAGGGAAATTTCTTAGGAAATATAGTTTCAAATCAGGGAGTGAATATTGATCTAGCCAGAGTTGAAGCTAGCCAGACAATTCCTTTGCCTAGAAGTAAAAAGGATATTCAGAGATTTCTACGAAAAATCAATTTCTTGAGAAGATTTGTCCCAAACTATGCTGAAATTGTTAGGAACATAACAAATATGCTGAAGAAAAATTCTGAAGTAAAATGGGAAAAAGATGCAAGAGGATCCTTTTCCAGGATTAAAGAAGCTCTTCAAGAAGCTCCTATTTTGATCAATCCATATTATCAAAATCCTTTTCAAATGTTTTAATTTGCATCACCTTCTACCATTGCTGTCGTGTTGCTGCAGAAGAATGAAGAGGGAAAAGAACAACCTGTGGCATTTTTCAGTAAAGTTCTAAGGGATGCTGAACTCAAATATAATATCTTGGAAAAACAGGTATATGCCTTAGTCAAAGCATTAAAAACCTTTAGAACTTATGTGTTGCAGTCTCAAATAGTTGCATATGTTCCTAACTCAGTGGTAAAAGATGTGTTAGTTCAAAGTGATGTTGAAGGAAAAAATGGAAAGTGGATTGCTAAAATCCAAGAGTATGACTTAGATACCAGACCTACTAAATTGGTAAAGGGACAAAGCTTGGAAAATTTGCTGACATAATCTAATTTTCAAGCTCTGGGAATTAATTTGCTGGCACCCTTGGATGAAGTTGTTGATGAAAGGAGTCAAAGTAGCACAAATTCAGCAATTAAATACAAGTTTCTCTGCTCTGATTGGTATAAGGATATTATTCACTACTTGTATTTTTTCTCTTGTCCACCCTCAATAAACAAAACGATGTATAGAGTTATTAAACTCAAAACTCAGCCATATGTTATAATCGATGCTAAGTTATAATGGAATGATCCTGCTGGCATTTTATTATTGTGTTTGACAGAAGGTGAATCGATGGAAGTTATAAAAGAATATCATGAGAATTTATGTGGAGGTCACTACTGTTGGAAAGTTACTGCTCATAAAATCCTCAAATCAGGTTTTTATTGGCCATCCTTGTTTGCTGATGTATACAAACTGGTTAGAAGCTGCAATAAATGTCAATTATTTGCAGAAAAGAAAAGGTTGGCTCGTCTACCTCTTCTCCCAGTGTTTGTTGAAGAACTCTTTAGGCAATGGGGATTAGATTTTATTGGGGAAATCAATCCACCATCCAGTGGGCAGTTCAAATGGATTCTGACTGCCACTGACTATTTTACAAAGTGGGTTGAGGCAATACCTACGGGAAAGGAAAATGATCAGGTAGTAATGAAGTTTCCGGAAGAAAATATCTTTAGCAGGTTTGGGTGTCTTATTAAGATTGTGACTGATAATGCCCAAGTATTCAATTCAGTCAAATTCATTATTTTTTGTCAAACACATAATGTCATTCTATATCATTCTACAACATATCATCCCCAAGGGAATGGGCTAGCTGAATCTTCCAACAAGACATTGGTCAAGATTCTGAAGAAAACAATTAATGAAAATCAGAAAAATTGGGATTCAAAATTGACATTTGCAATTTGGGAAGTAAGGATGACTACTAGATGATCTACAGGTAAGTCTCTTTATGAACTGGTTTATGGTACTCAAGCTTTATTTCCTACTCAGTTGGATAGACCAGTGATTTATTTGCACAAGAAGAACCTAATGTATCGGTAAGAAGGTTGAACAAGGTTATAGAATCAAGTGAGAGCAGGAACAAAGTGAGAGAAAATTTGATCACCTATCAGGAAAAAATGAAGAACATTTTTGATAGGAAGGCAAAAGAGATTCTTTTTCAAGCTGGATATTTGGTATTGAGATGGGATACCAGAAGAGAAGAGAAGGGAAAGCATGGTAAGTTTGATCCACTCTGGTATGGCCCATACAAGATTGTTGAGGTTAGATCAAATAACACATTCATGCTGGAAAATCTTGATGGAGAAACAATGGAGCTGCTTGTGAATGCGTAGTATTTGAAACATTATTTCCAGCATTAAGAGTTCATGGTTCACCATTGTACATATCCGGTTTGTTCATTGTTCATATTTTATCAAACAACATTTGACTCCATGCTCGAAGTGAAGGCACTAATCTTCAGTTCTTAGTGTTTCATGGCAAAACAAACTATCCCCAGGTGGAGCCAAATGTTGTGGCTCATTTTCCATATCCTTTATTTTAAAATTTTCAAAAATACAAAAAAAATAGAAAATTGTGAAAATGTATGTTAAAGTATAAAATTTCATGTACTTTAGCATAAAAGATGTAATATTTTTATATTAGTTTAAAGTTTAATACTTTAAATTTTTTATGAAAGCGGTTCCCAGCACTCAGTTAATTAACAAGCAGGTTCATGAGCGGGATCCGATGATTCATCTGACAGGAAATCAAAGTACCAACCCGCGGGCACTTTCAGCGCGCGGGTTAACGAGGAGGGTACCTTTGCAATTGACTCTGTTGACTACGGGGCCGATCCAGATCTGTGGCTGAGATTAATTGCAGGGGCATGAACCCGGCGAGCCCCCCGTACTTTGAGACCTCCCGCAGTGACGTGAGCAGCTAGTTGGCGACAACTATCATCCATGTCAGGGTACCTTTAACGGTCTTTTGGTGCGTCAACTCAACATTTAAGTTAGAAGCCCACGCCACCTATTTAAGATTGGTTCTCATTGTTACAAGGTTATTGTTGTTCTTTTGCATTTGACAATTTGTTCACCCTGTGTCTTTCCTTGTTGTCTACCACCTTGTCATTTTTTGTTGCCTCAAGCCGAATTATGGCCAAGCGTCCATCCCTTTCAGTTTCCTCTAGTCACATTCCTCTCATGGACACTGAGAGGGATATTCAAGACATAGTCTGTTCTTTAAACCACCTCTAGTTCTATCAACAGGCCTGTTTAAACGACAAAGCTTCTCCAATTTTCACTGCCATAGTCAAGACAGGCGTATTGTCTGCATGCATTCCAAGAAGACACATTTTTCCTGAATTTATATATTGGCTAGTGTTTGTCATGTACCCAGGCAAGTGTTTCATGATGAATTGTCAAGGAGAAAATGTCCTGCAAGTATCTGCTCTATTAATTCGTCAAGCTCTGTGTTACCCTGAGTCAGAGTCCTATGTCCAATTCACTGATGATTCGTTGATATCACATTATGATAGCCTTGTAGGTCAAGAGTTCAATCAATTCATCTTCTACTTGAAGCCAGATACAAAGCAGTTTGTACCTAACAACAAAGAATTTTCCATGGAGGTTTTTGATGAAGAAGTCCGACCAGTGTTGAGGTGCATTTCAAAAATATTTGGAAAGGAAGATGATAACACAATATACAAATCAATTCTGGGAATGTTTGCTTTTATGTTGAAGTCAGGGGTAGTGTTGGATATTCCTTTATATTGGAAAGAAGTTGTCAATACTCAGCTCATGAGCCTGTCAATGACTGGGTCATTCAGGTTCCCTTCTCTTATTATTTATCTCTTTTTATATCAAATTGTAGAAGAATTCTTACATCTGGGGTTAAATATCATGGATACAAATAAAAAGAGGCAGTCAGTAGTGTTTTGGACTGATATAGTAAGAAAAGAACAGAATGAGGAGGGTTTATTTGATTTTGTAAACAATTTTATGACTACTGCATACAAAGTTTTGAATGGGGTTTCTCCCCCATGCTTCCTGCCAAAGGCTCAAGTGTTCTTACAGTTGGGAATGAATTGCAAGCTTGGTGATTGGTATGTTTTTGAAGATCATTTAGAAATTAGACTTTATGGGGCTGGGGTAGAACCATACAGACTTCCTGTATTTGTGCCTATGAATTTATTTTCTTTGGAGTTCATTAGGAAAAGTTTAAATGTTGATCAAGTACATTTTGTGCCTATGAAAAAGGGTCATATGTTTAAGCTACCTATGTCAGTGGGTCCCTTTATAGTCAATATGAGACAGGAAGCTGATGAAATCACTATGATGTTAGATAGAATGCATTTACTGTTAGGAGATAAGTGGGCTTATGACCCCCATAAAGTGATTTCAAAAAGGAGGATTGAAAATGGATATTCAACATTTATTCATGAAAGCAGAACTGATATAAATAAGCGAGAAAATAAGGGTTTTGCAGGTTCTGTAGACTCAAATATACAAACTCCTGTCATATTAGAGAAGTCTAACAGGAGGGGTAAAGAAGCAGTGATTGATTCAGAAGATGAAGAGCAGAGAGCTGAAAAGAGAGCAAAGCTAAATGTAGACTTAGTAGGTGCTCAACCCAGTTTCTCACTATAATTAGGAGATGAGAAAAATGTACCATCCTCACCAAGAAGACAAGAATATGCTCAGGAGAAAATACCCCTGATTAAACAAGTTTTTGCTCAAATTGCTGAGAGAAAGCAAAAGATGAAGGCTAGTATGGAGGCACAGGCTGAGTATCAAATAAATCCAGATCAAACAAGATTACTGACTGCCATGGATCTTGAAAAAGATCAGTTTAAGATTTCTCTATCTCCTCCCTCTGACATGACTACAAGCTCATCTAATAGTTTCAATACTGTAAATTTGACTGTTGATGTAAGAAATATTCCTCTGCTTGATAGAGTAAATTTACATATGCAAACTGGTCAACTAATTGTGAATGATTTGACCAAAACTAATGCAATGGCTCTTAAAGCTGAGAATATGCTAGGGAAGGTCATCAATCAATTGAAGTTAGAGAAATCCAATTCCAAGGCTTTAACCATGCAAAATGAAGAACTCAAGAAGATTATTGTGAAGATTGGAGTAGATCCAAATGAAAAGTCTGTTGTGCAGAAGCATAAATTTCTGTATTGAAGAAAAAATTGAAGTTGCCCACAGGAGAGCATTCTATGGCCGCAGAGGTAGCAGAAGTAGAAAATGAAAAAGATAACCTTCTTCAGCAACTCCTGCAGAAAGAAGAATAAATTGCTAAGTTGAAGCATACTGCACTGTCATTACAGAATCACATTGATTCTTAGTCGTGTACCTTCATTCTACCATCTAGCAATGAAGATCCAACAACACAAATATCTCAATTTAATACTGAATTAAAGATGGAAGAGAGAGATCTCAAAAGGGCACAAAATGATCTAGAGACAGTAACCAAGATTATGCAAGCTAAAGACGGGGAAATAAATAAATACAGGACAGATAATCAGACAGTTGATTTTGAGATTAAAAATTTGAAAGAAAAGTTGAAGGGAAATATATCTCTGATATAGGCTAAGGATATTATTTGGAATGATATTATTGAAGAGATGACATCAATTTGGCGTTTTCTAATTATTGTATCAGAAGAAAGAGGTATTATCAGAGATTTCGAAGAACAGGTTATGGCAGACAAGCAAAAGACAATTAACAGGGCCATCTGGGCAAAGAAATTTATTGATTTTATTGATTCCAAATATGACCAAGAGTTAGAGGATAATGAGATTAAAGATCGGATTTCATATGATGTAGAGATTAACAAATTAATTGTTAAAAATGATTGTAGGAAGAACACAGAGAGAAAGTTAACATAGATTAAGGAAGTAGTCGTCAAATTTGATAATTTATTTGATAAAAGAGCTAGGGCAAGTTTTCCATCATGCTGGGGCCTTGGAGATAGTCTTTTATCATGGGATTCCTATGAACCATTACTGGTGTTGGCAAAGAGCAAGATAGACAACACACATGAAAAGACTCATATTTTAAAGGGAACAACAGTGATTAATTTTCTTCAGAGACACTTTCAACTTTTATGGTTGGTGAAGACCCTGTTTACAGAGAGACCACCATTCAATAGAATTACTACTTTTAAATTGGAATATCACAGGCTGATTAATTCACCTAAAATAAACATTGAGGTGTGGAAGAAATGCAGAGCTTGGATGATAGATCTACCAAAGGATCCTTCAACTACAAAGAAATATAAATCAGCTAATCAAGAGAATACAACAGCAATAGGACTAGTGCATATTCAACAAATAGATTAGGAATTTAAGTTTTATTTTATCTCTTTTAAGAGAATTGTAATTGTAATAAGACATTTTGATGACATGTAACAGGTAGTTTACGAAGTCTCAAAATAGTTTGAGTAGTTAGGAGTGGTTTCAGCAGTTACAAACTGCTTTACTTTGTATTTAAGGAAAAAGACTTGAGAGAAAAAGGTTCCGAGTTTTGTACTTTCAGACTACAAATTTTGTACTGAATTTTCAAATGATTAATGAATGAAGATCACGTTTTCGGCATTTGTTGGTATTGATATGTTTTTCCAGTTTACATTATGTAATTTTTGTCTATGAATAGAATGAAGTAATGAAGTTGCAGGTCTCTTTTTACATATGTGAATAACAGTTAAAATCCTTATTAGGCGCTCCTTCATTTTAACTATTCCTTGTCTTAAAATTCTTCTGAAGTTTCAAGTGATGAATTCTGTTTAACAACGTATCAGTTTGGGCTTCCTTTCTTCAGGTTCTTCTTATCATTTCATTTTATATCAACATAAACTGGCATTGTGAGACATTGATTGCATTTGATTATTGAGAGTTTAATAAAAGATATCTGAGGGTGATTAAGCAAAGACCATTTGATTAAATATTTCTGTGGCATATATTTATAAATGTCTTGAGCACTGATTCATTACCACAGCCAAGGGATTGTTTCTTAAGATACAACACCCATCATCTCACTTAAATTTATTAGAGTGTTTTTCAATCTTTAGGGCTTCCCGAATGACCTGACTGGAATGGTATGGGGCAGGGACTAAAATTTTGGATTTTTCAAAACAAATAAGGTGTTTGGTAGATATTGTTGTCTCGAAAGGCACATTCTATAGCCCAGTATGATGGAGATGTGTAATTTCTTCCATGCTCAACCTCGAGTTGACACACATCCCTTTTAAAACAATCTCTAAGTTATAAAACATGGTAATGAAACACACACACATATATATGGGGTTAGTTTTGATTAAATTATAACATTAATAATCGCATTCTCATTATCCTTGTTTGGTTACTTGCTGATATTACAATCTAGAAAGAGCTATGGTCAAAATATTTGAATCATTGGGTTATTTTTAATTAAAAGCATCATAAAACATCAATAATTCCACTCTCAAGATGCTTTCTTGGTTAGTTGTTGATATTACATTTGAGTATGAAAAATCTATGGTAAGAATATTTTAGTCTCACTTGGAGCCATAAACAAAATATTTGGATATCACTAACATAAATTTATGTCAACTTTTAGAGAGAATAATTAAAAGCAAAAAAAAAAACTTGCATTTCAATATAGAACTTAAATAAACTATTACTTTCCTTGTGTCTATAGATATAAGGTTCATATATATATATATAATTTTAATTTTAATACTAACCGTAATAAAATATTTCCATACTTCAAATAATAAGCAATCAAAAGTAAAAAAATATAAATTACTTTTTAGTGGAGATTTATAATTAGTTTGGTTCTTAATATAGATTTGATATGTGGCGTTTATAATTAATAATAATTCCATATGGCATGATAAATAAATAAAATATATTAATAAAAAAGATAGATAATGTGGTTTATAAATAAACAAAATATTTCAATGTTTATGTTAAATACAATATTGCAATGAAAAGCAAGACAACTTTGGGTAAAAATCACATTATCAGAATTTGGGTTTCTAGTGTGGTTCATCGTCATGTCATGACAGGATGAAGAATGATATCTTGGTATTTAACTTCAAGATAATTTTTAGTTATTTATTATAAATAAATAATTGCTAGAATATAGTTGTTAATATTGAATTAAGGAAAATAATTAAACAAAGGAAAAATTTGAATAAAAAGAATATCTAAAATAAAAATAATATTAACTTTCAACTTAAATAATTCAAAATAATTAATTATAAATACTTAAAAATAATAAATGATCAAACTTAAATAAAAAATATTTGAATCAAATCTAAATAATAATAATAAGTTGATAAATCTCCATCGTTTCTCTCTCATAAATTATCTTGTAAACACAAGAATCACAATGGGTATAGTTGTGATTGCCTATATACACATGGATTCATTTTTAACCCCGAATTTAGAATTCATCGAAAATATGAAAGGAGGAGAAATTAAAACTTGAAAAACATTTGTAGAAATTGTCAAGTCTGCTACCGTTTTCCTTTCACTAACAACGAATATACTGTCGATAGGATTTCTAAAAGGCAATAGTCAAATCGTTCTCCATTATCAATCCCTTTGCTCCAACTCCACGACAAAAGACCCTCGCATCGTCCAAAGCCCCTTACTGACTATTGACAATTGATCTGTGTGACTTTTGAACGGTTGTAAATAAATAGTCGATGGTCACCTTTCCAAGTGACTAATTTCACAATCCAATAACCCTTGACCCATCGAAGATATTAATTTTGAAAGTAGTGGCTAACGACTATGGACCATTCCTAGGATTGATCTAAGTCCTAACACTATGAAGATTCTACTCAGTTATATATATGTTTAATTTTTTATTATTTAAATTGTATTTTTGAATACTATATAAAATGAATAACTTAAAAATGTAAGTGCAAAAAATATTTGTTGGATTTGAGGGAAAAGTGAAAAAATAGTTACTTAAGAAATGATCAAAACTTAAAATAGTAAAAATATTTCAAAATTTTAACCATAAACAATTTTTTTTCAATTGCTACATATGAGAGATATGTAATTTTTTCACATAATATATAACATATACATAGTTGACATTAAAATATTTAACGTAACATGTAACATGTACATTGAGACATTTTATTCATGGATTACAGTGTCTACATTAAAATTGGTTTTTTGTTATTAATATATTTTTAAGCATAGGTCAATATTACTTAAATATTAAAATATTTTGTTGACAACTTACATTGAAATTTTTTATTATTATGAATATTTTAAATATCACATTTTAATTTTATATTAATAATTGGATGAATCACACATCGCCCTTTTATTATTCTTATTAGGAAATATTTGATTTTTTTATTTTATTTTTTAGCTTTCAATTACTTTTTTTCCTTGGACATTGAATATTTTTATTTTTTGGTTACCTAGAGGAACCAAGCAATCCGCTTGACACGTAACTACCAGTAAACCACTAGGGGGCTACTATATGTTCTCCTCCCCATACGCTGAGTTGCAACAGGGGGGATTTGAACCCAGGTCTCTCGAGTTTCAACGATTTCACATATCTCGGATTACCAATTGAGCTACCCCTTAGGATTTGGACATTGGATATTTTATTATATATAACATTAAAATAATTTTCTTTTAACATTTTTTCTATATATAGATATATATGAAGTTGATATCAACATAAATTAGTTAAAATATAACTTCAAATAGTTTATTTAAGTTTTGTTTTGAAATATTTTGAAAAGTATAAGGTTTAAAACTCTTGCTCATATATATTTTTTTAATTCTAGATAGTTGATTTGAAATTATATTATGTCATATGGACATCCAAATATTTTAGTTATGATTAAGAGTGAGTGAAATATTTTTACCACATTGGGTTGTAATATCAACCTCCCTAGATCCATCTTAACTCCATATCTATTGAGGGTTGAGAGGGATCAAATATTTGAAGGTGCAGACCTCTTTTCTAAGTGAAAGACCTGAAGAAAGGTTTTCACCTCGAAATATTTGATCCCTCTCAACCCTTGATAGAAAAGAGGTCTGCACCTTGAAATATTTGATCCCTTTTGACTGTTGATAACTCAGAGTTAAGTGAATCTAGGCTAGTTTAATAACTGATTATCATTATTTATTATATTATATTTTTTAAATTAAATTTATTTATTTTTTTAATGTAATTGGACCAAGTCAAAATGTTTACATAACATAATAGGCTAGGGAATTACAACATCTCTTCCATACTAGGCTAGAGAGCATCTGTTGCGCAAGAACAAATTGCGTGACCATAGTGAGGTTGAGACTATTAATGTTCTATAATGCTTTTAATTCAAACTAATTGAACATGCATATTCATATTTGTTTTTTTATTTATAGCCAACATTGTTTTTCTATTTAGAGATTTTTTTTTTTACGAGGAACATGTGTCAACTCTACATTAAGCACGAATGGAGACACACATAGGCCTCATACTAGGTTGTAGAATGCACCTCTTAGTGCAATCA
Source organism: Pinus albicaulis (assembly GCA_034641835.2). Lineage (NCBI taxonomy): Eukaryota > Viridiplantae > Streptophyta > Pinopsida > Pinales > Pinaceae > Pinus > Pinus albicaulis. The sequence continues at coordinate 1,668,961,823 of CM076579.1, forward strand.
AGTTGTATATGTGGAAATAAATCACTAAGAGGACATTGAATTAATTTCTATTGATCTTCATAAAGGATGAAATGAGATTATATGGAAAATTGAGACTTGTTATACAATATTTTGTCACACTCCCAGTCTCGTATCCTAAAGTGTTGCACTTTGTGTCGTCAATGTCGCATGTGTCGCAAAGTGATGAAAGTTGTCGCAAACAATGTATTCACCATGAAACATGTTTGTGGAAATCAAAAGAATATCCCTGAAGAAAAAGAAGAAAACTTGCCTTGGAATAATTTTGAAGAACTTGTCAAAAACACTTGTTTGAAAGCCCGACGTGTTTGTTATAGCTAGTGTCTCGTATTGGTAACCTGCATCGTTATACAAGCCTCACGCTGCTAGTACGAATTTTAGAAGGAAAAACTGCGTTAATCCTCTTAAAGAAATTTTTCCCAAAATTAAGGAGAAGTTTCTCTTACTAGAAGGTGTACTAATATGTGATATGTTTGTGAGTGGTGACATTTGGTGTTTGATCTAAGGAACTTACCCTGTAAATTACTACATGGGATCATAGTTGTTTGATCATGTCCACATTCGTTGTTGGTCCAAATTCGAAGCTGGTTTTAACTGCATGCGATTGTCGTTTTCTAGATCTACTGTTTTCTGACCACTTTTGGTCGGGAGAACTGTTGTTGTGTCCGGAGCCTCTATTCCAGTGATGAACCTCTTTCGTTTCACGCGAAAAGGTTTCTGGTTGCCCTAGCTATGTCATTTTAGATCTGGAGGTATAAAGTTTTTTTTTTTTTTTTTTTTTTTTTTTGCAGTTATATATATTTATCGTTTTGTTCTATAGTTATTTATAGCGAGAACCAGACAGACTAACCAGAAATCCAACAACAAGCCACAAGGGTTGTGTGTGTGTGTGTGTGTGTGTTTTTTATTTTATTTATTTATTTTTTTGCGTGGTTGTTTTTTGTAGGAAAAAGAGCACGCAAAAAAAAAATCTTCCTTCCTTCCAACAAACACTAAATCTTTTAACTAGTTCACTTGGTTTAAAGTTACTTTATGAGAATAGATATCTTCGGTTCAAGTCTTCTTGTCAAGTTACTTTTTCTAAGAATTTTTTTGTCAAGTTACTTTTTTTAAAAAGTTTTTTGTCATGTTACTTTTGAAAAAAAAGGTTTTTTTGTCAAGTTAATTTTTTTTAAAAGCACATGTAACTTATGTTTTAAAGTTCTTTTATGTAATAGTGTTTCTCACCCATTATAAAATGTGAGTCACTTACAGTCTAAAGTCATTTTATCTTTTATTTAAGTTACAAACTACTTGGCCATTAGTTCATAAAGTAACATTGTAAAAAATGACTCTCACTTATTTATAAAAGTGGGTCACATAAAGTAGTATTTATTTTTTAAATGTTGAACTTATTATATTAATTTTGGAAGGGGGGGGAGGCATTTTTTATTTTTATTTTTAAGTACAACTTCATCATCAAATTTCAACCTATCATGTGATTACTTGGCATCTACTACAACGTTTCTTCAAAAAGACATAACTTCTTCATCTGAAAGTCGTTTTCAAAGCCGTTTTTTTTTAACCGGCCTAATTTTTCGAGATATTTCCATTGGAGCAGTTAGTTTCAACCTTTACAAATTTAGTTTTAAAAAATGGAAAGTGCATGCCCGACGGTTATTCTTAACAACACCAATTATTTCCAATGGCTATCCTATAGGGTAGACTTACTTATAAGTAAAGGGATTTATAGAATAGTCTCAGGACTAGAATTTAAACCTATCGATGAAGATTAAAATGCTAAATGGGAAAATAAACAAGATCAAACACGAGGGTTTATAGGAATGTCCATTGCTCAAGATCTTAGATTTCATATCCAAAAAATTGACTCTGTTGATGAAGCTATGAAAAAACTAAATATTGTTTTTGGCATTCAAAATGAAATCAAAGCCCACTAACTTGAAAATGAGTTGCTTACTTTGGACCCCAATTATTTATCCTCTATTGAAGATTTTTTGTCCAAATTCAAGACCCTTAGACTTCTCTTAGAAGGTTGTAAGTTCAAAAAGGAAGATGGTAGTCTTATCTATTCCATTCTTGCTAATTTAGGCCCTGCATACTCTATATTTGTTTCCACCTTCGATTCCACTAGATAAACCCTCATTTCTCAAGGAATGCCCTACAAGTGCCCCTCTTTTGATGCCTTTTGTGATTCTTTGATAAGAGAACAAGAAAAACTCTTACACCTTGGTCTTATTAATACTGGAAACTATTCTAAGAAAGCCTTAGCAGCCCGACAACAACCAAATCCAAAGAATCCTAAGAAGCACCATCCTAAAAAGAATGGTACTAAACCAAACAAGGGTCTTAATCACTCTCAGCCACAAACTGAAAAAACAACTCAACAAACTGATAAGGAAAATAAAAACAAAGAGAAGAAGATAGATAGACATTGCAAATTTTGTAATTGTGATCTCCAAGTAGATTCAAAATGTTTTAAGAAGATGGAAGCCTTGGAAGCAATAATGAAGAAACACAACATCCATTTGGAGAACTCTTCAACTTCATCTTCAAGAATGGCACTTTCTGCATGTGGTTGTCAAACATCAAGATCTGGTTATGCATTGAATGTATCTTCTTCTTCTCATTCTCATGAGCGGCTCATTGATTCTGGGGCCTCTTACTACATGGAAAAAAAATAAAGCCATATTTTCTTCTTTAAATGATTGTAACACCAAAAATATTTATGTTGGTGATGATAGATCTCTTACTGTTGTAGGGTCTGGAACTATTCATCTAGATAACGATCAGTTTAATGATGTATTATGTGTTCTTACCCTGTCCTGCAACGTTCTATCTATTTATCACATAACTCATTCAGGTGAAGGGAAAACTGTAGAATTCTCACCTCATGATGTTGTAATTAAGGACCTAAGATATCCTAGACATATTTTAGCTACTGGCATTGCTGATGATTCCACAAGGTTGTATAAGTTTAACAACTTTGGGTCATCAAGTCTTCCCTCCATTTTTTTTTCTCATAATGATGAAGTGAGCAAACTTTGGCATGGCTGATTTGGTCACTTAAACTATCGCTCTCTTCAAAATCTATGTAAAGAAAATATGGTGATAGGTCTTCCTATGGTATCTTGCCGAGATGGTGTTTTCTCCGGTTGTGTACTCGGAAAACATCATCGAGATAGTTTTGACAAACGTGCCTCTTTGCACGCTTCAGAACCTTTGCAGCTTGTGCACAGTGATTTATGTGGTCCACTTCTAGTTGTTTTTCTATGGCTACAAGTAATTCTTAACTTTCATTGATGATTTTATAGATGCACTTGGGTATACTTCTTAAAACTCAAGAGTGAAGTTTTTAACATGTTCTCGGCTTTTAAGGCCTTTTTTGAGAAACAATTTGGACATAAAATTATTAAGTTAAGATCTCACAATGGAGGAGAATATCTTAACAAGAAATTTATCAACTTTTGCACTGAGCATGGCATTCAAATGCAACATATTATTACGTATACTCCACAACAAAATGGCATAGTTGAAAGGAAGAATTACACTCTAAAAGAAATGACTAGTTGTATTCTTCAATATAAAGGACTTAGTCTTATTTTTTGGGCAGCAGCAATTAAATGTGCAAATTACATAGTAAATCACACTCCTACTAAGGTTTTAAGAAATATCACTCCAGAAGAAGCCTTGAGCTCAATCAAACTAGATGTAAGTCACTTTCGTGTTTTTAGAAGTGAAGCTTGGGCCCATATTCTAGATGAGAAACATAAAGCCTTAGAACCTAAGAGTGAAAAAATCTTCAACCCAAATCCAAAAATTTAATCATTAGAAGAGATGCAAAATTTGATGAAAATATTACAGCCTGCGAGCCTAGTTCGGCGGGTGTGCCACCTATAGCCTGCGAGCATGATTTGACATATGTGCCACCTCTCTCTATCTCTTCTACTTCTGACAAAATTTCTTCTACTTAAGATGATGACAGCGAGGATGAAAATCCTCCTCCACTTCCTCAAGATCTTTCTTTAACTCCACAAATTCCAAAATGGGTCCGCTCTACTCGGGATGTAACAGGTTCTCTTGCAGGTGAACCTGTAGACCAATGTCATACACATTCTCAGTTCGACAAAGCCTCTTCTTTATTGGACCAAGTTGCAGAAATTATGATCCAGATACCTTTGAAGAAGCTTCAGGTCATCCAGATTGGGATGCAACTATGAATGAAGAATATCATTCCTTATTGGCAAATGATACTTGGGATCTTTTTCCTCTTCCAAAGGGAAGAAAACTTGTCAGATGGAAATGGGGTTATAGAAAAAATTCTGGACCAGATGGAATAAACATAGAGCTTGTCTTGTTGCTAAAGGATTTTCACAAGTTGAAGGCATTGAATATACTGAAACCTTCTCCCCTATTGCCAAAATGAATTCTACCCACATTGTTCTTTCCCTTGTTGCCTCCTTTAAATGGGAATTCCATTAGATGGATGTTAAATCTTCCTTCTTACATGGGGACTTGCATGAAGAAATCTACATGGAACAACCCCTTGGATTTATCCAAAAAGACTCTAGCCTTATTTTTCGCCTTAAGAAGTCTCTGTATGGTCTCGAACAAGCCCCTCGGGCTTGGTATGCCAAAATGGATAGATTTATCTTAGATAATGGCTTTTATAGATGTCATTTTGACAACACTGTCTACACAAAGAAAGTGGTTAAGTCCTTAATCATCCTTGTTCTTTATGTTGATGATCTTATCCTTACTAGTAGTGATCCAAACCATATAAACCATGTGAAGTCTAGGCTCAAAAATAAGTTTGAAATGACATGCTTAGGACACTTGCATTATTTCCTTGGTATTCAAGTCTTGCAATCCAAAGAAGACCTTATTACCCTTTCTCAGTCCAAGTATGCATGTGATATTCTATGCCACTTTCACATGAAGACTATAAGTCGGCCCCTTATCCCTTTCAGTCTGGAGTCAAGCTTTCAGTCACTTTTACTTCCCCTGAAGTTGATGCTACCTTATACAGTCAACTTGTTAGTAAAATTTTGTATCTAACCCATATTCTTCTTGACCTTTCCTTTGTTGTTGGTCTTTTTTCTTGGTTTATGCACAAACCTCATGAAAGTGTCTGGAAAGCAACTAAAAGAATACTTCGATATTTTAGAGGTACAATTCAGTTCAGGATTCATTATAGTGCAGGAGAATCTCCATTATTGGTTGGTTTCATTGATTTTGATTGGGTTGTTTACCCTGATGATCGAAAGTCTATTGCATGTTATTTATTCACTCTTGGTTCAGGACCTATTACATGGTCTTGTAAGAAACAAAGTGCCATATCTCTTTCTTCGATAGAAGCAAAGTATCGTGGTGTTGTTGAAGCCAGTAAGGAAGCCCTGTGGCTTCGTCAGATCCTGTCCGAATTTGGTCTTCATCAACAACATCCAACTACACTTTGGTGTGATAATTAGAGTGCCATCCAGCTATGCAAAGATCCAATTCAGCATCAATGTAGCAAACACATTGAGCTACACATACAATTCATCAGAAAACTCATTCATGATCATGTTCTTGCAATGCACTATTGTTCAACCAATGATAAAGTTGCTGATATATTTACAAAGGCTCTCACAGAAGCGAATTTTACCAAACTTCGATCTATGCTTGGAGTTCAGGAAAGTTATCATTAAGGAGGGATAGGCTCTAATGCCTCCCTCCTTATCCTATTGCGTCACCTTTGTAAATCCTTCAATCCTATCCCAAGTTGTTCTTAAGGGGGGATGTTAGGATATTCCGACACATAGGATAAAGTTAAGTATAACTTTGTCTAGCGTAAAGTTAAGTAAAGTGTGTTTCTTTAGTATGTACTTTTGTAACTTATAATCTGACGGTCATGACATGTAGTGATCTGATGGTTCATTCTCTTCTTGGTATTACCGACACTTGATCTATGGCTTACCACCCGATTGGTCCATGATATCTATCTAAATATCATGGAGGGTCATTTTTCCGGTGATCGTTTATGAGAGAATCTTATGTAAATTTTCTTTCTTTGCATTAATAAATTTTCTGAAGTGGTTGCGTTGTCTCAGGCCATGGACTGTTTCCCTCTTTGAGGGTTGTAACCACATCAAATATTGGTGTACTAATCTATGATATGCTTGTGAGCGGTGACCTTTAGTGTTTGATCTAAGGAACTTACCTTACACTTAATTTCTCAAGGAATGTGTGAGCAAGGCAGACTGAGCAGAGGAAGAGGATTGGCTAAGTATTTGTCCGATTTTTCCTAGATCAGAGTGAGATAGTTGGCAGAGTGCAGGAGTTCTCTTGTGAGAGAAAGCATTGTATTGTTTCATGATCCTAGATTTTATACAATATACAGACAACGGGGTTTAGGTAGTGTAATTTCCCCATATACATCTTGTGTTGTGCGATTGATTATTTCTTTCTCATCTTGTTTATGTGATTGTGCGATCGTGTTTTGTTTTCACAAATTGTAGAAGGATTCAATATCTTGTTTTAGTACATTATAAGACTAGATTGAATCCTGTTGTTATATTTGCTATAGTGGAGAGAAGAATTGACCTCTTTGTTGCCAAATCATTCCAAAACATTATACACCTTGGAGATTTAGAAGGCTAAGGGAAGGGTGGAGTTGCTAAACTGATAAGAATTTTGGTTAGAAAGAGTCTTGTTGTGGAACGAAACCTTGCATTTAAAATAATCTTTCAGTGGAATTAAAAATTTGGGAATTGTAGCTACTATTCCATTGTAGGAGTGCTGTTATTCATAAAAATTCTCTTATTGGGCCATTCTAAAGAACTCTGGTTGCTGTAAATAACGTCACAGTGTTTAGGATTCTTCTCAAATTAAATTGTACCTACCCCTTCTCTTGGGAAATTTCACTAACCTATTCATTAAACCATCATGGGAAATTTCACTTACCTGTCCATTAAACCTAAGTCAAACCCACAAAAAAACACATTTTTTGTATAAAAAATAACACAGGATTGCACACAAGGCTAGGAGAGGAGGGATATAACTATAGGCATACAAGGGTACCAAAAGGGGCACCTTTTTCAAGTTGGCCTTAACAATTTCAATTGGGTTTTTTTTAGCACTTTTATCATCAAAAGGAAGCAAGTGTGACTAGGTAATTCAATTAGTTGTGCGGATAGATGTATTTGTTCTAGAATAGGGCTTCCTAAATTTTAATTTAATTATCAATAATTACTAGATAAATGGTAACGATTTAACCTCCACAAAATATTTTAGAATATTCATAATAAAATTGAGATTTATCTCCAAAGTAGTTATGTATTTTTTGTCCTTTTATTGAATTGATTAATTTAAAAAATGTCATGTGAACAAGTGTCATATGAAGTGACTTATGGTTATTAAAACATGTGGTATTGATAAACCATGTTATTGTAACAAATGTAAAAAATTTAAACACACAAGAGGATGCTTACTCACACACAAAGTTCGCACAGAGTTGCGGAAATGTCTTTAAACAAGACAACACAGTTGCAGAAATCAAATCATAATAGTCTACCTTTCAATACATAGTGGCGGAGATTAAAACTGCAACTATAGTGGATAAAATAAAATCAAACAATTTTACTCACGGTGAAACAAAGTAAAACAGAGTGGTTCCGGTAAGAACGATACATGAAATTTCCAGAACCATATTGCGACTAACCAAACTTTATATTATAACTTCAAAACATGAAATACATTCACATATGGAGGCTGCCACTCCTTCACTAGTAAAACAAGAGTTCTTACTGAGATTTACATTCACCAAGGTTGCAAAATTAACACACAGTAAAACATGTAACTATTTTTTTCACGCACCCACCAAAATTTTCTCCAGGATTTTCGCCTTCTTGTCTTTCCAGACTTACATATGCCACATTACATGAGACTACACTATGCTTGTTAATTCAAATCATATCTATCTAACATATTAATTCATGACAGACAAAATTTAATACACAGGATGGGCGGACATGAATTTATGAACTTTACAGAGGTTGCATGAAGTAAATAACACTTGCGGAATATTGCTTTCCTATACGCTTTTAATAACCCATGCATTAAATTCTATTTGACTTTAATAATTTAATCTATTGCGAAATGGGTTATGTACTTATGTTTAGAACTTCATTTATGCGATGTCCGGGTTATGTAATTCTGTTTAGAACTTCATTTATGTGATGGCCTTCCCTACAAAGTAAATCCACAACCTGCAAAACATTTACTAAGGTATTGTTGATGTCAGAGAATTAAACGCAGAGGTTGAGATTAATTTTCCAACACTCATCGTCAATCGCAGCTGCTGCCATTGACCATTCCCAAACAATCTCTGAGATAAACAAAATTTTCACATGCCAATGGCTTTGTGAAGATGTCTGCAAATTATTCTTCTGACCTGCAGTTGTGCAACACAATCTCACCATTGTTAACTAATTCTCTTATGAAATGATATTTAGTATCAATATGCTTTGTCCTCTTGTGAAAAACAAAATTCTTTGATAGTGCAATTGTTGAACTGTTGTCACAGAAAATAGTGGTTGTTCCATCTTGTTCATGCCATAAATTCCGCAACATCCTTCTCATCCAAACTGCTTGACATGTTGATGTTGTTGCGGTGACATACTCAGCTTCTGTTGTTGACAATGATACTATCAGTTGCTTCTTGGAAGCCCATGAAATGGCTCCTAAACCCAAATGAAAAACATATCTTGACGTGTTCTTTCTGTCATGAACACTTCCTTCCAAATCATTTTCAGTGTAACCAACCAGCCTAAAATCATTTGTTGCGGAGTACAAAATGCCATACTCCTTTGTCCCATTGACATACTTTAAAATTATTTTCGCTGCCTGCCAATGTGTCTCCTTGGGTGTCTCCATGAATCTCGACACCAAACTCACTGCATACATTATATCAGGCCTAGTTGCGGTAAAACACATTAGGTTTCCCACCATGATTTTGTATAATATCCGATTGAAATTGCTGCTACAATCTTCCTTGCTCAACTTCAACCCCATGATTGTTGGAGTTGGTGTTGGCTTGATGTTCTGCATATTAAACCTTTTAAAATGTCCGCAACATACTTTTATTGAGAGGTAAAAATGCCATTTTCTATTTGCTTCACTTCTATCCCCATTAAATATCTTAACAACCCCAAGTCAGTCATTTCAAACTCTTGGTTTTCAAGTCCCTGTGGTTATTGTTTACTGAAGAGCTTGCCGGATTATCCACAGTATCATGAAACATTTGTCAACGTTTCGAATCCCAACGGGGATCCATCTTCAGGACAATGGAATGAAGAAATTTAAGAAGGGTCATAATACATTAATAGTGAAGTAGGTAGGAAAGGTAAGATAAGGGCCGACCAAAGAAGTTTTTTATTATTTCTATTTTTATATTTTTTAAATTCTTAATTTTAATTTTATCCAAAGATTTATTCTTTAATTGTGATTTCTAAATTTAATAATAATATTAAGTTTTATTATTAATAAATAATAAACTTAGTAAATTTATTTTATTAATAAGTTTATTATTTTCAAAGTTTTGAAAAATCCTATCATTTTTAATTCATATGATGTTTATAATTTATAAAATGCTTAAGGTTTATTTTAATTTTTAATTTTTAAAGGTTATTTATTTCAATATTTTTAAGGGCTTTTTAATTTTTAATTTTTGCTTATTATTTTTAATTTAATTTAAATTTTTTTAATAAATTAAAAAATAACAAGTTAAAAAATATGTATCAACCTACCTATTTTAAAAATTAATTAATTTTATAAATCATGCTTTTAATTATTATAAACTAAGGATTTTCTAATGATTATTAATATTTATTTATTTTTATTTTTTAAAAATAAATAACTATTTAATACACTAGAAAATTATTGGTTTTAATCAGAAATGTTATTGTTAATTATACTAACAAGTAGTTAAAGTTTATTAATGTTTACTGATTAGTTAACTTTTATTTTTACTGATTTCAAACTCATTTTTCATGATTGTTTTGAAATCAGTGATGAGGAAATCATCACTCGTTGTAAAAATCAAACCGTCTACATTCAAAACGACAATAAGGAGCTTATCGTCCCTTTCTTTGATGTAGAGAGTAGGTACAACGTCACATTTTTCGAACCCATTGTCCATCAAGTAAGCATCTATCCTGCTATACCATGCACGCGGTGCTTTCTTCAATACATAAAGAGATTTCCACATCCTATATACCTTCTCTTATTGGCCTTCTATCTCATAACAAGGATTTTGTGCGACATATACCTCCTCTTTCAACACTCCATTCAAGAAAGTTTATTTAACATCCATTTGATACACTTTCCATTTATGTTGTGCGACAATCGACAACATTCTACGCATTGTCGCCATCCTTTTGATTGGCGCAAATGTATCCGCATAGTATCTTCCATGTTTTTGATTGTATCCTTTGACAACAAGCCTTGCTTTATGCCTTTCAATTTGCCTTCAATGTTGATCTTGGTCTTATATACCCATTTCACTCCAATGACTTATTTTCCTCGTGGAAGGTGCACTAACTCCCATGTGTCATTCTTTTCTATTGATCCTATTTCTTCATCCATTTCTTCAACCCATTTCTCTTCTTTGACTGCATCTTCAAAGTGTATTGGGTCATCTACATGTGTTATGCGGAATTGTGATCTACGTATAAATCAAATTCCCTAAGTGTGGTGCTAGGCAGTTAGAACAACATAGGAAAGAATTTTCTATCACTTTCTCTAAAATAAGAAGATACATAGAATGATAGAAGAACCTACTTGTGATCCAAGTGCTTCTCCTTCTCCTTCTGTCGTTCTCAATCCCACTCAGATCGCCAGATCAATTCCTGCAAACACAAACAAAGAACAACAAACAACATGCATATACAGATATCTACCTATCTTAATCACTCAAATCGATTAGATGTGAAATGTATATATCATTCAAGAACCCATTGCATAAGAAATAGAAACATATAGAGACATATATATGGGAAAATTAACAACAATATTTATTAAAGAGTAGAAGGGGGAGGTTACAACCAATGATCGATTTGTTGCCACCAGCTCTAGCTTCATCCCAGCCTCATCACATCCAACATCACACCAGCAACATATCAGTACTTTCACTCTCTCAAATGAGAATCCAACAACATTTCTTTACCAAAATTCTTCCTTCCCTAGCATTAGGATTTGTGCTCAATTTATAGGGAAGTTGATGGTAGTTTCTCAATGAATGACTTGCGAAGAATAGGCAAGACATGTTCCCAAGTTCAGAGGTGTTAAATGGACACTTGGATTCGAATTTTGACACATATGGAGTCTTCTAGAAGGCACCGACCATGTGGAGATTCCCGGAACAATGAGAATTATGCTCCTAGGTGACCAATGCACTCTTGAATGTTGGGAAGTGCATTGCAGTGCACCCTTAAATGGAGGATGCTGCATATGCAACATAGTTAGTCCCTTTAGAGGCAGTGTTGGTGAGTCAATAGGTGATATAACATATACTTCAAACCTTGGAAATCTCACAATAGAATCCATGAATGAATTGTTCTTCTCTTAGGGCATATAGCAAGTGAAATATAAGGGGATGATAGACCCTATTTCATTGGTCCTGGGGATGATGTCCAGTTTGACCAGGTCATGGGGGATGATGCCCAAATTGACCTATAACAGCTCTCCCCTAAAGCATGAAGTCAAAATAATAATAATAATAATAATTTTGAATGAGATGCTTTACGATGTGATGATCTGGAACTGAAGCGGAGTGGCGACCTGCATCAATCTTACAATAAATTACATCATGATATTTTCATCTTGATCATGAATTACTGAGGGAGGTATTCCCATGCTCAGCACATAAACTATCTAATAACATGTACATAGTGCAGAAATTCGTCTACATTGGAATGTTTCCCAATACAGACATGCCTACAGATATAGGCCCATGTTTCGATGAAGATCTGTATGTAAGGTCACTGTACAAATGATGTGTACAACAATCTTGAAATCGTAGCTCGGATGGATGAAACTAGATCCAGGGTCTTCTTATCTCATTCACTCGATCGTTCGAGTACAAGTCTAGCCATGTGAATATATGATTTGTAGTCAAACATGGTAAGACATCATTTGATTACCAACCAATGATGTGAGCTGTTAAAAAACGCAAGAGAACCACCATTGATGTTAATGGCTCTCAAGGTAATGCAATACAGTTTGTAAGGCGTGAATATATGATTTGATGTTGAATGTTAAACAAAATCTTTTTGTCAAAGGTCTGGAAGCGAGAATCTTGTTGATGCGATAACAAGCCTCATGGTACTAGAAGATGATGCTTCTAAGTAAACTTCCTAGATGATGATTTGATGTCGACAGGAAGCCACTTTATCACGAAACGGGAGTTACTGATTTCAGAGACAAAATGTGACTTTATATAGAAATTTTCATGGATGACTCTCATGAAAATGAAGATTTACGAGTATTGCAGAAGGATGAGTATTCACTGGATGAATTCTCTTGAACATATTAGCGACACTGAGATGAGTTAGCAGCATTGACCCAAAACCGAAGTGAAGGTATGATGAACCATAGGTATGAATGAACTGTCAAGAAGATTACCCAACCCAAAAGTCACAATGATGGAGTGAAGTGTCATGTTCAAGAGCAACCTACTGCCATAAAATTTATGTTCGCTTTCCCAAATTTTCCCCGGTCATTTTTCGACCAATACTGTTGGAATCACAATTTGTTAGACCAAAACCCATAGGCGTTAGTCTCTGCTACAATCACCAGAGTTAGTGTTCTAACTCCTAGAGACAGCCTAGAGTTGCCATAGACCAGTGCCTAGGACATCTTATCATAGCAAGAGGGCATATAATATATCTGGGGTGTCAGTCCAAATGTTCTCCTGCTATCTATTGTAAAACAAGGAAAATGATTTAAACGGAACCAGAACTCACAGAAGCTGTCACAGGGAAAGCAATGTTGCAGAGGCACAATGCAAAGCTCCAATACAAAAGCATCAGACAGTTAAGAGACAATTCACTGTAAAGAGGGCCGATTCAAATAATATATCACAGAAATCAAATATCAGATGGTGTATGCAGTGAAGGAAATATGAAGAAGATACTAGTCAACATGAGGCTGATACCTAGATACACAACAGAACCACATATAGGCTTATCGATTTAAGAATCCATACATGATAATGGCGTTTTAAAAGCACCCTCCTCAAGCAACTAATATAGCAGAAATATGTATGAGATGAGTATGAAACAATATATCATGCCTGAGCCTATTTAAAGCGCTTGACTGTTTCAAGTGTGGGCATCAACTAGGATGAATCCTCACTTAAAACTAGTGAGCCACTCGCATTCCAGTAACATGATACAAGAAGATGTATGAAATGAAATATTGTATTAAACACATAAGAAAAGGTTACATACTGTGAGCTACCAAAGACCAGAATCCTCTAAGACAGATAGAACTCCTCCTCACTGAGACCCTATGGGCTTTGAGCCCTCATACAACAGCTTTACAAAATGTATTACAATATCCCTTTCGCTGCACAGCTCTCTGATAGAAATCTGGAACCCTTACAAAATCTTTTCTCTGAAGTTTTATAGAGGAAGAAGAGGAAAACCCCAAAAAGAAGTCGGTGAACATTTAATTGACTCATTAAAATAGGAATGGTGAGAGTGCCCGCCCACACTGTCTGACGGCGCTAAACTGTTGTAGGTGCTCTGCTGTCGCTCTATGGAGTAAATGCTGGGAAGAGAAATCCTTCAGGATCGTGGCTCAACGATAGAATAAAATGAACATTCTGTACTTTCCTCAGGGAAATATCTGCTGAAATAAAACCCGAAGGATATGATTTTTGTGCGCTTGTACTCTTTGCCTTCTGAATGTAGGATTGTTATTTAAAATCTTCAGCACGGATGTTGAATTTCCTGCTCTCCGACTGATATTATTTACCGCAACATTAAGGCCCTTATATGTAAGAAACCTGTGATTTTATTGCTCTGGAGGTTTCGGTGGACCTTTACTCGGGCTTCTTTAATGAAATCATGTCACGGCAACTAACCTGGGCTTTTCTTCATAAATTCTGCTTCTGAAAGATGGTCCTTTGATGCGTTTTTGACTTTTGAAATGAAGGCTGGTGATTATAGCGATTTTCTACCCCTGTATCCCTGCAAAAATCAACAAACCTGTTAGGAAAACAAATGCACGGAGGGGGCGATTATGGAGGACGGGAGAGTAATGGCGCGACGGTGGTGGAACAGTGAAAAATGCATGAAAACAGTGAAAAATGCAATGATACGGTGTATAATGGGGCTTGGAAGAGAAATGCATCACTGGCTGTGTGATTATGGTCCATAGGCATAGATCAACGGCGGAGATCGGACGGTGGAACAATACATGAGATGAGCGAAATTCATATGAAACGTTTACATTTTAATGTAAAATGCGACACTTTGGTTACACGTGGAAATACACGGAAATGCGGCGAAATGCAGTGGAATGAGATGGCACGACCGCATGTGGGACCCATTATGAAATCGTAATCGCAATCGAAGACGGGAGTATGGTGGAATGACACAGCATAAAACTTCCGATGCGATTGGGGGAAGCAGTAATATGGAAAACCTTTGAAACGCGAAAGCATAACAAAATTCGAGCTAACAAAGGGAAAGCCCTTCATTTTTATGATTGGACGGAAGGGCTGAGTGGTGGGGCCCAAGGGAAATGCAAATCGCAATCGGAAATCGGGACGGAAGACTAATCGCAATCGCAATGGGGAATGTGCGATGCAATTAGAGCGATGCGATTAATCGCGTCGGAGCTGCTTGCGATGCAAGTGATCGGGGGGAAAGGACTTGAGTATTCAGACTAAGGGCATATGTGGGGAAGTGGTTGAGGCTTGCGGTAAACGGGCCAGGCCTTATATATGTTCGAATATGGGTTTTGTGGCCCTTTTTTAATGTATTTTAGGGGTGTTAAAGGCAACAACAGGCACAAACACGTATTTTCAAGGCTAAAAGAGGGGGTTTCGAATGGTTTAAAGGGGCTGCTTAACAAAAATTTAGCAAGGGGCTAAGATGATCAACATTGGCTCCACCTGGGGACGACACGTTCATCCTTGAGCGTGTCGAGAACTCGCAGACCACCTGATCATCTCCTATGCTGACTCTGCTCCCCAGCACTTCTCCCTTTTCACTTGATAATTCATTACAACACCCACATTATTCAAACAAAGACAGAAACAGAAACTAAACATAGCCGAACCAAGATTAGACTATTTGGCTCGTTGGACTTTGCAGAAATTGGCACAACTACCTACATGCTCATAGGCTGAGCTTTATTCAGCTTTTCCTACCTACCCTACTCTATTCTGGAAAACTCTGATGCTCTAGGTGATGCAATAATGCCAGTGCAGCCAGTCAAGCATTAACGAAAAAGGATATGAGCACCGACTGCCTATCAGAGATAACCACAGGGTGCTCTGCATGTGGTTCTTCAAAAATGTGGTCGCCATCAGTGGTGACCTCTTCTGATGAATCTGGCCCTGTTGAAAAATTAATGCTGGAAAATTTGAGCTAATCAGGGCGTTCATGTATTCTACCACAAGATCAATAAACAAATGGTGCACACTCTTTTCTTTTAGGCCTTCCATGATTGGCAGGCTGTCTGTGTCCTGGGCAGTTCTGATTACTGCATCTTCCACTGCATCTTCAGAGTGACTCTTCAAAGCTTGATCACCATCTTCTTGTATTTCTAAAGGCAGTGGTATCTCTTCCTTTTGTTCCATGATGGCAGCTTTTAAAAACTTCGTTTCTGTTTGCAACATGCTGCTCAAAAAGCCCCTAGATCCTTTTTCAAATGTGTTCAGGAAATAATCGTAAGGATCATGAAATGATACCTGGTTACGAATATCTGGCAGGCAGGCTTCATCTAGGATCTCTTCTTCTTCCACTGGATCAAGAACAAGACTCTCTTTAGGAAGACAATCTTCTTCATTTCCTTCATTCTCTAAACTAGAGGACTCATCGTATATTGGAGCTGAGTCCTTTTGGAGCTCTGGTATATTCTGCGCTGATGTGCTGAGCTCTTTGAAAAGATTTATGTATTCTTGAGCAGGGGCTTGTACCTTTGCTTCCTCTTTTTCAAGAGAAGGCTTGTTACTTTCATCTTGCTCAAGGATCTCTTCTTTGCTCTCCTCCTCTTCTTCCTGTATTGAATCATGTTTATTTAACATAATTTCCAGCAACCTGATTTCTTCATTCCATGGATTAAAGTCTTCCACCGAATTTCCTTCCTCCTTTGAAAAGGAAAGCTGCTAGTTTTCAGTCTTGCTGATGGTCCGTGGTAAAGCAGGATGAGGATTCAAGGAATCTTCATCTGCTATTATACTATCATAGCTATCCCCATCCGTATCATAGATAGGCTGACTGGTTTCATTACTATTCTGAGATTGTTGGCCCTGGCTTTCTTCCCATGGGTCTACTGATGATGGTTCTGCAGGCTCGCTTTCTCTCTGGAAATAGTCATCATCAAATAGATCATAACTAGGAAAGTCATAATCGTAAGCCATGTCACCAATCAGACTTGTCGGATTCTCAGCAGGTCCTTCTTCGTCCTGATCCACAGAGGAGTTTTCTGGATCCGAATCATCAAACTCAATAGGCGAGTGGGCAATGAAATCTGCACCATCAAACTCATAAAATGAATGAGCAAGAGTGTGTGTTCTGTAGAAGATTTCTAAGGTGGGTTGTTGATTTAATATCTGATCAATCGCTTCTTCTGTCAAAGGAAAAGATTGTCTTGTGTTCCTTTGTGCAGAAGGGCAGCAACTCTCTGTTTCTTGTACTAGCTGACTGGGAGGCGGGATATTCTCCTGAGTCTCCTCTTCCACATCAAAATCTGCCTCTTCTATGTGGTCTCTTGTATCCTCGAGACAGCGCTCCCTATTTTCCATTGCTACTAGGTCCCGATACTCTCTTATCAGCATAACACAAGACATAGGTAAGCAACCAGGCAGTTCCTGATCGCTTCCCTCCTCATCTTCTATAGGTTTTAAAGTATCATACGTACCTTTCTCACTATCCACATCTTGGGTTTGTTCTTGTGATTGCAAGAGTTTGATCCCAGCTTCATATCTTTCAATCATCACTCTTAGAAGGATTTTCTTAAGCACGGGTGTGCAACTTGGGATGAGAAGAGTAATCCGTGGGAGGTCCTCCACTTCCAGTTTTGCCATGCCACGTGATATTTCATCTCTGCACTCTTCTATGAAACTCGGATGCATTTTTGCAAACTGCTCAGAGTCTTCCACCAGTGGAGTCTTTTTAATCGTTTTGGAACTGTGGAGTCGCCAGGTGGATGGTTTAAGATCTTACTGTCCACCACAGTGATTTACCAAATCAAATCCATCTGTCTCTTCCCCAGCGGAGTAGGGACTGCCAATAGATTTATCAAACAAACAACAGTGGAGTTGCCAAGGTGAGAGATTCGCAACTCTTCAACTCTCTGTGCTCACCTGATTAGAGAGTGAATATGATTTGTCGAGGCCCAAGGAAATTGGTTTTTCGTGAATTTGTCCCCGGCAACGACGCTAGAAAGATGTTGTAACTCCTAGAGATAGCCTAGAGTTGCCATAGACCAGTGCCTAGGACATCTTATCGTAGCAAGAGGGCATATAATATATCTGGGGTGTCAGTCCAAATGTTCTCCTGCTATCTATTGTAAAACAAGGAAAATGATTTAAACGGAACCAGAAATCACAGAAACTGTCACAGGGAAAGCAATGTTGCAGAGGCACAATGCAAAGCTCCAATACAAAAGCATCAGACAGTTAAGAGACAATTCACTGTAAAGAGGGCTGATTCAAATAATATATCACAAAAATCAAATATCAGATGGTGTATGCAGTGAAGGAAATATGAAGAAGATACTAGTCAAAATGAGGCTGATACCCAGATACACAACAGGACCACATATAGGCTTATCGATTTAAGAATCCATGCATGATAATGGCATTTTAAAAGCACCCTCCTCAAGCAACTAATATAGCAGAAATATGTATGAGATGAGTATGAAACAGTATATCATGCCTGAGCCTATTTAAAGCGCTTGACTGTTTCAAGTGTGGGCATCAACTAGGATGAATCCTCACTTAAAACCAGTGAGCCACTCGCATTCCAGTAACATGATACAAGAAGATGTATGAAGTGAAATATTGTATTAAACACATAAGAAAAGGTTACATACTGTGAGCTACCAAAGACCAGAATCCTCTAAGACAGATAGAACTCCTCCTCAATGAGACCCTACGGGCTCTGAGCCCTCATACAACAGCTTTACAAAATGTATTACAATATCCCTTTCGCTGCACAGTTCTCTAATAGAAATCTGGAACCCTTACAAAATCTTTTCTCTGAAGTTTTATAGAGGAAGAAGAGGAAAACCCCAAAAAGAAGTCGGTGAACATTTAATTAACTCATTAAAATAGGAATGGTGAGAGTGCCCGCCCACACTGTCTGACGACGCTAAACTGTTGTAGGTGCGCTGCTGTCGCTCTATGGAGTAAATTCTGGGAAGAGAAATCCTTCAGGAACGTGGCTCAAGGATAGAATAAAATGAACATTCTGTACTTTCCTGAGGGAAAGATCTGCTGAAATAAAACCCGAAGGATATGATTTTCGTGCGCTTGTACTCTTTGCCTTCTGAATGCAGGATTGTTATTTAAAATCTTCAGCACGGACGTTGAATTTCCTGCTCTCCGACTGATATTCTTTACCGCAACATTAAGGCCCTTATCTGTAAGAAACCTGTGATTTGATTGCTCTAGAGGTTTCAGTGGACCTTTACTCGGGCTTCTTTAATGAAATCATGTCACGGCAACTACCCCGGGCTTTTCTTCATAAATTTTTCTTCTGAAAGATGTTCCTTTGATGCGTTTTCGACTTTTGAAATGAAGGCTGGCGATTATAGCGATTTTCCGCCCCTGTATCCCTGCAAAAATCCACAAACCTGTTAGGAAAACAAATGCACGGAGGGGGCGATTATGGAGGACGGGAGAGTAATGGCGCGGCGGTGGTGGAACAGTGATTTATGCGTGAAAACAGTGAAAAATGCAATGACACGGTGTATAATGGGGCCTGGAAGAGAAATGCATCGCTGGCTGTGTGATTATGGTCCATAGGCATAGATCAACGACGGAGATTGAACGGTGGAACAATACATGAGATGAGAGAAATGCATATGAAACGTTTACATTTTAATGTAAAATGCGACACTTTGGTTACACGTGGAAATACACGGAAATGCGGCGAAATGCAGTGGAATGAGATGGCACGACCGCATGAGGTGGGACCCATTATGAAATCGCAATCGCAATCGGAGATGGGAGTATGGTGGAATGACACAGCATAAAACTTCCGATGCGATTGGGGGAAGCAGTAATATGGAAAACCTTTGAAACGCGAAAGCATAACAAAATTCGAGCTAACAAAGGGAAAGCCCTTCATTTTTATGATTGGACGGAAGGGCAGAGTGGTGGGGCCCAAGGGAAATGCAAATCGCAATCGGAAATTAGGGCGGAAGACTAATCGCAATCGCAATGGGGAATGTGCGATGCAATCAGAGTGATGCGATTAATCGCGTCGGAGCTGCTTGCGATGCAAGTGATCGAGGGGAAAGGACTTGAGTATTCAGACTAAGGGCATATGTGGGGAAGTGGTTGAGGCTTGCGGTAAACGGGCTAGGCCTTATATATGTTCGAATATGGGTTTTGTGGCCCTTTTTTAATGTATTTTAGGGGTGTTAAAGGCAACAACAGGCACAAAAACGGATTTTCAAGGCTAAAAGAGGGGGTTTCGAATGGTTTAAAGGGGCTGCTTAACAAAAATTTAGCAAGGGGCTAAGATGATCAACAGTTAGAATCCATGAGAGGCAGTTAGTCCATGTCGTGAAACGCACGGGGAGCGTTGAATCCAATGTCCAACAATCTCCCCCCGAATACGAGCCGTGTGAGTTTCGAACTCGATACGTGTTCCTATGATACCACTTTTTGGAATCACAATTGCCGTTAGACCAAAACCCGCAGGCGTTAGTCTTCGCTACAATTGCCAGAGTTAGGATCCATGAGAGGAATTTAGTCCATATCGTGAAATGCACGGGGAGCGTTGAACTCAATGTCCAACATGTTAGTCATCAATATTTTTCACTATCTTTGGATGACTATTGAATGGTTATAGTTTTCTGAAAACAATATTCCTTGAATATCTTGAGTTTCAGAAATCTCACTGCCTTCATTATCTTCATAAATTTTTTTTCCCTATCTGTCAGTTTGCCATCTCAAGGTTACCCTATTGCTCTTAAAAGATTCATTATGGGCTTATACCTCTCATTTTTGTCCTTCTTTCATACCTAAAAAATAATTTCCCCATTTTACCCTATCAATAAACTCCATCCTCCCTCTAAGATTTCTTGTTACTAACTCATTCCCATGTCCCCTTGAGCATAATAGCACTTTTGGAAATTCTCTTTTTACTTGAAAGTTTTTAAGTTTAATTTCATTCAAAATCAGGTCAAAAAGCACTCCCAATAGGTCATTAGGGTTTTACATTTTTTCAAGGTCATCCTTGGATGTTTCAAGCACTGATTTTCCTTTGCTAGAATCTAGCTTATATGTTATAGAATTTCAAGACATGATTATTTCCAAGGAGGATTATCTTCTCAGTTCAGAACCTGCAAGTGAGAAAAATGGGACAAAGTTTAGCATTTTTTTAGAGGTGTTGGAAGATTTATCAGCATAAAGCACTGATGATGTAGACTGTCTACTCCTGAATGAAAACAATGTATAGCAAGGAAAGGGAAACAACTTGGTCATTCTTAAATTAATTAAAGAGGAAACCTAAGAAAACCCTAATTACTAGCTTGTGATCACTATTTTATCCCCATTTCCTCCTCCTTAAATAAAATCAGTCATAAACAAGGGTAATTACATTGATTGAGGGTTTTCATTCATCTAATTTGTCATAACACCCATTCCCTTTCACTCATTCCCTTCATTTTTCAAAGCTATTCATCTCATCTCCTTCCCCTCATTCAGTTCACTTGCACCCTAGGGTTTTCACAAAACAGAATTTGAGATGTCAGAAGAAGAAGACATTGGCATGGGTGGTGAGGCACAAATGCCAAGGAGACATGATCATAAGGGAGGGAAGATAAGAAAGTTTGAACCCATCAATACAAGGGAACTCATGGCCTCTCCTCTCATTGTTTCTTGCTTTAAACATGTGGGCTATTTTGAATTTTGTGAGAGAGTGCAGCAAGTCCAAAATCACTTGGAGTTAACAAGATTATTCATCATCAATCTACATGACAAGCAGGTAAATCTTGCTGGGGTCACCTTTGAGATGTCTTCCAATGCCATTGCAGCTTCTACAGGGATACCTAGTGTGGGAGAAAGGTGGTTCAAACAATCAAACTTAGACATGAGCTATTATGAACCGTACCTCAAACCCAGGTATAAATATCACAACAAGTCCATCTTCCATTTTTCTCATATTCTTGATAGATATGCACCCATGATGAGGATAATAATGAATTATTTCACTTGTGAGGGAAGGTTTTCCCGCCTCTACTCATATCATATTCGTCTTCTCATGCACTTCACTAGAGTTAGAATGATGCACTTGCCTTATTATCTTTTTCGTAGAATTGACAAAATGGATTACATTATGAAAAAGAGAGATTATAATAAGCAAATTCAGAGCCTATTTCATCATTCACTCATCAAGATGGTGGTCATGCATAAGCTACAACAGAAAAACATTTCATGGGATGCATTCATTGCCAATGAGGTTTTCACTACTCTACCTGGCCATCATCAATAAGATATTCCTTCATCTTCTCATCCTCCCATATCCACTTCTCCATCACATCCCACTGTTCATACATCACCACCTACTCACATCCATTCACCTTATGATGATCCTTCCTCATCACCTTTCCACCACCCTTCACCATCACATCATGATACTAGAGCCTCAAGTAGTGAAAGAGATATTGGGACAGCTGGCACTAAAATGCATGATATTGAGCCATTTCCTTTGACTTATCAGAGAGGCCACAGGAATGTGTTTTCTTCACTTGAGGTGAAAGGGGCCATGCCTTCATCAGCAAAAAAGGTTGATAAGGGCAAGGAAAAGGTTACAGAGCATATCATTGTTGAGGAGAGGATAAACATGAAATTGAGCAAGAGTTTCAGTTGATTGACCTTGATGATGAGGATGAGGCTAGAATCACCAATATGTTGATCAAAAGCAAGGATGCCAATATTAGTGAGCTTCAAGCTAATCTTGGTAGAGAAAAGAATGTGAGTAACTTTTTTGAGTTGGAGAATCAATAGCTAGAGACAAAACAAACCATCAGTGAGGTCAGGGAAATCAGAGCTCAGAGGGAGGCCGGAAAGGCCAAGGCTTTGCTATATGGGACCTTGGGAAGTTTTGATGGTAGTAGTGATGAGGAATATCAACTTCCTAGGCAGAGACCAAAGACCATTGGGCTGAAGAGGGCTTTAGTCCGAGAAAGGCAGAAAGAGGCAGAATTGGCAGAGCAGCTCACTCCAAGTGAGTTGCTTGCCATAGAGATTAGCAGGGATAGAGAATATTGGATTGAGAGGGAAAATTCGCATATGGAGGGTTAGCTAGAGAAGGCAAAGAGAGACACTGACATTCAGAGGAAGATGGCAAGACATTATGCCATGAGAAACAGGATTGCAAGGGCCAAGCTCAAACGAGCCCATGCAAGGATTCGAGCTTTGACAGAGGAAAAAGAGAAAGAGAAGTTCAATATTCTTGCTGAGGTTTCCTTGAAGGTCTCTAACCCTTGATAAACAAGCAAAATTCCAATTTTGGCACTTTGTGCACATTTTGAATTTTTGACAGTTTGACATGCAGAAAATTGGCCAAACGCGCTACGCTCTTTTTTGGGGGACTCAAACGAAAAATGGTCAGCATATTCATGTTCTTAATGACAAGTACATCAACCTCAAAACGTTTCAGGAGATTTGGAGCAAAACTGGTCCCTCAAAAAGGCCAAAAACTAGCAAAAAATCTCCTTTCTGCCCTCTTTTTGGCACTAGTGCTGTGCGTTTAGCAGTCTTGGGAGAACAGTGTTTTGATAGGGAAAATGGGCACCATTTTGGAACGTGAAAACAGATTTGCAAAAATATACTCAGAGACCTTTCCAATGAGCCATCATGGAGCTCATTGGATATCAGGAAGGCCTCCACAAGTTGCCTGCAAAATAGGCCATTTTTTCTGCCTTAGAGCTATGCCCTTACCAGGAGTTATTGTAAAAGTTATTGTGAAGCCTTAAAGTCAAACTTATTCCAAAATTAGCTCAGTAGTTATGTTAGAAGTTATTATTACAATTAATGAGTCTTATATATTTTGCTTTGGGCTTTGCATGGTCTCAAAGGTCAAAATGCATTAACTATGTAATAAATGACATCTGAAACCCTAGCTAGGGTTCACCTCCTCATTTTGCAGATAAATATTGCATGTATGCTTCATAGTTTTTGTTGGTTGGTTGAGTAGTTGTTGGAATGATTATTTGCTGAGCTAGTTGATGGATTGCTAGGCTGGATTTGAGAAAGCTCTGAGTTGCAAAGATCTCAAGACATGGAGTAATGTAATTGTTTTGATCATTAATAATACAAGCACGTTCACAGGATTCTTGAGCTATGCTAATGGTGAAATTTTCCTTCTTTGTCAATGTTTTCCTTTTGTTTTCCATTATGTCCATTATTTCTCTGATAAAAGAACATAAATTTTAGAGTAGGATATGCTGTTTTGGCACCCTATTTCTGTCTGCATTCTTTATCTTAATGTTTTCCTCTGCAAGATCTAATTGGAGAATTATTAATTGCTCTCTAGTTCCACTTAGCTTGTTGTCTTGAAAATTATTTAAAGGAGTCAAGCCAAAGAAGTCTATGGTATGCCCTGTCCTTTGGTGTAGCTTGAAACATTGTTTTTAAGGCCTCTCTTTGAAATATACTTAATAGAGTCCATCCAGGGAAGTCTATGGTATGCCCTGTCCTCTGGTATGTCTTAAAATGTTGTTTTGAAGGTCTTTACAATGTTTGGTTAAAGAAGATAGGTTTAGCTCACTCTTTAGTTGCACTCATTGTTATCTTAAATGTTGTCTTTGTCTGAAAGTAATCTTAGGAATGCTGGATTGTTGTCTTAAAGGTTTTCTTATTAGAGTTTGGCCAAAGAAGTCTATGGTATGCCCTGTCCTTTGGTTTTTCTTAAATAGTTACCTGAAAGGCTTTTCTTGTTGAAGTAGAGTTAAAGGATTCTTAATTGCCCTTTAGTTTTACTATTTTCCCAACTTATTGTCATTTCATATGCCATCTAATCTGAGAAATCCACTTGATATAGCTAGCTTGCCCTATGAAAACCTTTGCTGAGTTGATGAACTATTAAATCCTTTTATGACTCCATAGCCCAATAGATTGTTTTTTCTCATGGTCTATCTATTCAGCTGAAACACTCCCTCAATTAATCACACCACTGATCTATCAACCTATCAATCAAATCAATCAAAACAAACAAGTCCTTAGAACTTCATAACTAGCCTAAGATCATAAAACAAAAGCATAAAGACATATCATTCACAAACACTTATATAGAGAGAGCCCTCTCTAAGTCCAGGAAGGCTAGGTCCTAGGACTCCAAAGTTGGTTTGATGTTACCCTTGTTTATTTGGTCTTACCAATATGACAAATTACAGGGACCTAACACAACAAGTACCTCTTTATTTTTTAATAAGCTGGAGGAAGATAACATATGCTTGATCTATAATTCAACCCTTCGGGCGAATATGCATCGCTATTTAATAATTTAAGGAGTCTAGCAATAAATGAAACTCGATTCTTTCCATGATCGAAAATACCGTCACTATTTTATGTTTTAATGAGCCTAACTATAGTGACATTCGAGTCCTTTTTCATATTTAGAGAGTTTGAAAAAGAGGACAAAAGAAAACTCCATGAGTCCTTTTTCGTAAATTTGTTGCTCAAATCCAAAAAAGTGTAAAATTATATATGGGAGAACCTCCTAGCCATGTTCGATTAAGGTTTTCCTTTGTTGTAAATAATCTATCTCAGTCCGGAAAAAGGGTTAAACGTATACTGAGTAGATGTCGTTTCATTTACTTTTACGAGCTCGTAAAGACAAGTGCTCGACAATATTTTCACATTATTGGAGTTTGAAAAGAGCTAAAAGAAGACTCCATGGGTTCATTTTTTGTTGTTATCGAAGCTCGAAAAAGAGATAAAAGTGTGCTTCAAGTCCTTTTTCGTTTTTATCAAAGCTCGAAAAATAAGGATAAAAGTATGCTTTGTGGTCAAATCATTCTTGAATAAGTGTGCATGATTAATCTGCTGTATCAGCTGTAAACTTGTCCAGAACAACATCAAATGGATTAAAAATACTTGTTTCATGGTAAAAAATGAATAAAAACCATAGTCACAGAAATAAACATGGTTTGCAAATAATCAAATGACTAATTAAAAGAGTTTTACCATTCATTTTTACCATTTGAAAGTTAACATTTGGATTTTGGAGCTCTGAACCAGTTTTTGGCCCCCAAACTTCAACAGTTGATTGCGAGAGATTTTGTTGACGATTTTCCTCGCCGTTCGATCCAGGTTGGAGCTATGAAACTCCTCTTTCCTTCAGTAGTCTTTCTGTTTCATTTCATTGAAATTTACTAGGGATTTGGGCCCCTTAGGGTAAATTTATTTTTCACATAGGGCAACGCACCCTTGAAGGTCGAAAGGTGTGTTGCCGTGCATTGGAATTGAAGGCCAGGTGCACTTGCAATGCATTGTTCCTTGACCAGGGGTGCGTTGGGTGCAATTCCCATTTTTGTTCTTTACAGTGTGCCCAAATTTTGCCTAGTTTTTTGCATGAAATGGATCCTTATGAGTCTTATTATTGTGTTTCAGGGATTCATCGGACCAAAATGATTATTACATGGAGGGAAAGAGAAAAAAACATGATTTCCCTAAATGATCCGGGTATTGTAAGAGCCCTCAGAGATTATGGGTTACTAAAGTACTTCAAACTATCAGGTTTGAGGCAACAAATGGAACTATTGGAGTTCTTTGTCCATCCATGGGATCCGGCGATAGAGGCATTTCACATTGGGGAAAAAGTGGTCCCAAATTTAGTGGAGGATATCTATTTTCTCATAGGATTATTGAGGAGAGGTTTGCCCATTTCTCTTTCAGGGTTTGCTCTTGTAGGAGAGACGATGAGAGATTATATATTGCAATATTGCAATCCAGGGGCTCAACCTAGTAAGGATGGGAAAATAAACATCTGCCATGTTTGTGACTTTCCATTGAGAACCATCTTATTCACGATCGTAAAGCTTACTGGTACCACTACACTACACGTAGCAAACAGATCTTACATGCAATATGCACTAGAGTGCTTGGAACCAACAATTTTCAACTGGGCTGAAGTTATACTCTCTCAAATGAAAGAAAATTTGAGCAAGGCAAAGGGAGGAAGAAAAATTTCAACTACGGTTCGATCCTCATTTATTTTGTCTTAGAGCGGATTCCATTGATGTAGCCTCAGCATGTGATGTTGGGTATATCTAACCCTAGAGATACAAGGATATAGAGATGGGTAGAATTGATGGCTAGACATGATGGTCAATCGAGCATCGTGTTCTAGAATGCATTCTTTGTCTGGTAAAGGCGACAGATGATCGCCATCGATGATTATGCATATGCAGGCATCAACTTCCGAGGAGATCCAGATTTAGCTTTACCAGAAGACACTCAAAGGGGTGAAATTGGTAAGAATGTTATTCTTTAAGTGTGAACCCAGATATAGTTAAGAGTGAATGCAAATATTTTAGTCTGAGTGGAAATATTTTAGTGTGAGTTCAAATATGTTGAGTGAGAGTGTAAATATTTTTAATTGTTTTTTTCTCTCAAATATTCTTCTCAATGCCAAGGAGACTTCTACTATGTAATGAAATCATCTCCTCTATTGTAACAAAGGATTATCCTCACATAATTCTTCTATAAATAAGATTGAGTTCATTGAGTATTCAACATTGAGCAATTGAGAGTTGAGTTCACAGGAGAAAGTGTTTGTAATTGGATTTCTTAGTAAATTTTTGGTGTTGTGGATTTTCAATCATTTGCAGATGATTTTTATTTTCTTTATCAAAGATATTATATTTTCTGTTTTCTTGTCTTAAAACTTACATTTGCAGATAACAACCAATAATAATTGTTCCATTACTAGTTTGACAACTTAGTTATACTAATTTTCTTAGCATGGAAAAAAAAATATGATTATTATCTAAATATATAAATAATATTTTATCAGAAAATAGTGTTTATGTCCAAAGTCTCTTATACGAATAATATGTTTCTCAAACAAGATACAGGTACGGTATATGATTCGCAAGATTTTTCTAGAAAATGTGAATGTGATATCATGATGTTTGTTATTTTATTTTTTATTCATGAAAAGAGTTGCGTACATCCCACCAGAGAAAACGTTGAATAAGAAACCAACGGCCGTTTTGTTCAATTCCATTGTCCGCGAAACGCAGATGGTTGGATTGAGAAAAATAGATATCTTTGTATCTATTAAGTTGGTAAACAAAGACTGTGAGAGTTGAGTGGGGACATAGAGGCGTCATCCCTGTTTCTGACATTGTGTCAATCTTGTGACTTGTCTATATTTAGCCTTCCACTTTTATTTCTTGGGTTGGGTAAAGACCACCACTCACCATGCGGTCAAATAATATTTCAAGTTTTCAATAAAGTTATTAAGTTTAGAGACTTATTTTACAACTCACTATGAAAGGATGTGTAAGATTGTTTAATAGAGAATTCTAGAAGAGAACTATGTAGACATGTTTCAAATGGTTACTCTATCCATCATCAGGGACCAAAAAGAGCTTTGAGAGTAAATGAGTGTTGTAGAGCCTATAAATAATAAGATTTTGGGTGATGGATAACGATAAAAAAAATAAAATAGTAATATTTGATCAACTAATTAATATTTGAAAATAATAATTTAAATAAGATTTTTTTATTGTTATATTTGGAAATTAGATTATCAAGTTTGACCAAGAAGTGAAAAAATGAGATGAAAATGGATAACAACAATTAAGGGTGTTAGTTAGATTGTATTGAATTAATAAAAGTAATAACATAAATAAGTCAATTGTATAAAATAATGATTACAACTTTAAGATTAATTGGTTGGAATTAGTTTATAATAGCTTATTAAATCAATAACAAATATAAATGAATTATATAAGCGAATGACAACCAATTCAAGATCTATTAGTTGAGATTGATGAGATAAATTAGTTGAAATGAACATAATTTTATAATATAAGAAGGGGATGGGGTTAGCATAAAATTTCTCAAATAATGAAAATGATAAATTATATAAAATAAATAAAAGGCTAAAAAGTCAATAGGATTGACTGAATTGACTTAATTGTATAATTGACGATGATTGAATTATTATAAGGGAAATAGATAATCAAAGAAAGGATCAGATAAGAGAGAAAACAGGGGATTAGGACAGGGTCAAGACTCAAAGAGTAAAATGGTGCATGACGGGTTTCCAAGATTAACTTTATTAGCATTCAAAAATACAATTTAAAAAACTGTCTCTCAAACTCTGTGAGTTGGATTGAGAAAATAAGTGATTGAGGAAATAAGGGACGGAAAACTAAAAAGAGAATAATTAACAGCAAAGAATTTGAGAGTGGAGTCCGTGGCCAAATTTTTCTTTGTGGTAAAGACCAGCGCCCACCATGGGATAACTCTGTACGAATAAATTGATACATCGCGACTAAATTTGCATAAAGTTATTCAGAAATTTCCACCCACTGATCACTCGTCCAATTCTACGGACTTATTTTCTTTTAGATGTGATTGAAGACAACCTATAAAGATTCTTTCCATTTTTTTCCATCTCGTGCAAGACCACCACCCACCATTCTCTTAATACGCGAGAAAGGAGAAAATCTACATCTCTTGTCTAAACAAGAGTCAAGATTCAAGATAGGTGAGAAAATGAAGTTTCAGTAAAGTTACTTCATAATTTCTCTGTGCCCCACCCACTCAATCGTCCAATCACATACGTATTTTTCATTTTTAGATAAACCAGAGTCTAGATTCAAGATAGGTGAAAAAATGGAGTTTCAATAAAATTACTTCATAATTTCTCTGTGCGCCACCCACTCAATCTTCCAATTCCACATACGTATTCTTCATTTTTGGATGTGATTGAAGATTCTTTCAAACCTTTTCCTTTTTGGGAAGACCATCACCCATGATTCCCGTTATACACGAGAAAAGAGAAGGAACGTAATTGCAAAGACTTTGAGAGTTGTGCGGGGAGAAGGAACGTAATTTCAAAGACTTTGGGAGTTGAGTGGGGCAGAGGGGCGTTGTTGGTTTGCAGAGAGTCTAACGCGGTAACTCACAGAAAAATTTAGAAATTCTGGTAAGATTCTGAAAAATTTTGGCAAAGATTTTTTAGACTGGAATTTCTGGTAAGATTCTGAAAAATTTTGGCAAAGATTTTTTAGACTGGAATTTTTCAGAATTTTGCTTATAGTTGTTAAACCTAAAGGGTTTTTGATAATGCTGAATCCATTTCCACTATAAAAAATACAATTCAAACACTCCAACTACTTGATTTTTTGAATTTTTTTTACCAAGCAAAAAACTACCGTCCAAGCTATTCCGTTACATCTATACACAATTCCAAATCTAAATACCACCACCACCCATGTCATAACTCTGTGCAAGCAGATTTGTTACATCCCTTCTATTTTCTCGTGTATTATGAGAATGGTGGGTGGTGGTCTTCGGTGGTCGGGTCTTTAATCATATCATTAAAAAAAAAAAATGAATCTTCCAAAATGACAGGATGTTAGAGTCTCTGAACACGGAAAAAACCACTCAATTCTATAAGTTTTTGTTTACCAAGTTAATCATTCCCTTTTTTGTTTTCTTCCAACTCACAGCGTTTGACGGACAATGGGATTGAAAAAAATGGAAATTGGTATTTCTCCCATGTATCTATGATTATTCTTATTCATTTTTTTTTAATATGGTATTAGGTTTTTACACATATTCCATGACATCAATCACTAAGAGGATACACACTTATTTGGACACAGGAGTGTTGAAGATTGTGACCAGATTAGATTTTCATAAATGTATTTTGAAATGTACTTGTCAAAAATCTAAATAATTTTTATTATTGTAACAATGACTTATTAAAGCACGAGTTTCATGCTTAGGTCATCATTATATTAGTTAAAGTCCTCATTGTAGACTTCTAGGATCAATATTGAGTCAGTAGAGTCATTGTACATTTAAAGAGACCCTTATTGGGCTTTTGATTCATGTCAAAATGATTATCATTGAGTCAGATATGATTTATGTAACCTCCACATCAAGTCAGCCTAAAGAAAACCTATTCGACCTCACTTAAAGCCTATAAATATAAAGAGACCGAATTCATTTTGCAGCATCTCATCTCAAGCTAGTTCGATATCTCTAGTAAAGGAGGAAAAAGTACAAAGTGGTCAAAGATGGCAAAAGGAGTGCGAGTTTGATCAATGTCAAAGAGAAGAAGAAAATCGAATTTTTGGTGCTACTCTCTCTCCCTCTCTCCCTCTCTCTCATGCCCTAGTTTGGGAGATCGAAGTCTTTTTGTCTTGTTGATGCCAGTTGTTGCATGATGTCATATGCTGTTGCATACTCGAAGTTGTTGGGGTCAATTTGTTGCTGCTATTGGGTCGAAAATCTGGAAATGCCGAATTGGTGTGGAGGAAAGGTTTGGTCTATGTCTAGGGTGAAGAATCTCAAAGAAAACTATTGAAGGAAGAGAATTTTTTACTTGGTTTTCCCCTAGAGAGGGGTTTTGCCCTGGCATAGTGCCTACATCTTGCGTCTTGTGTTTTTGTGATCTTGATACACACATAATTTGGTAATTTTTTGATGAAATATAATCTAATAAAGAAATAAAATAAGCCAACATAATTCACAAGTAATTATCAAGAAAGAGGAACCAAACCTTTGAACCATTTGGATTTTGGAGCTCTGAACCAGTTTTTGAAAGTTAACATTTGGATTTTGGAGTTCTGAACCAGTTTTTGGCCCCCGAACTTCAACAGTTGATTGCGAGAGATTTTGTTGACGATTTTCGTCGCCGTTCGGTCCAGGTTGGAGCTATGAAACTCCTCTTTCCTTCAGTAGTCTTTCTGTTTCATTTCATTGAAATTTACTAGGGATTTGGGCCCCTTAGGGTAAATTTATTTTTCACATAGGGCAACGCACCCTTGAACGTCGAAAGGTGTGTTGCCGTGCGTTGGAATTGAAGGCCAGGTGCACTTGCAATGCATTGTTCCTTGACCAGGGGTGCGTTGGGTGCAATTCCCATTTTTGTTCTTTACAGTGTGCCCAAATTTTGCCTAGTTTTTTGCATGAAATGGATCCTTATGAGTCTTATTATTGTGTTTCAGGGATTCATCGGACCAAAATGATTATTACATGGAGGGAAAGAGAACATGAGGAAAAAAACATGATTTCCCTAAATGATCTGGGTATTGTAAGAGCCCTCAGAGATTATGGGTTACTAAAGTACTTCAAACTATCAGGTATGAGGCAACAAATGGAACTATTGGAGTTCTTTGTCCATCCATGGGATCCGGCGATAGAGGCATTTCACATTGGGGAAAAAGTGGTCCCAAATTTAGTGGAGGATATCTATTTTCTCATAGGATTATTGAGGAGAGGTTTGCCCATTTCTCTTTCAGGGTTTGCTCTTGTAGGAGAGACGGTGAGAGATTATATATTGCAATATTGCAATCCAGGGGCTCAACCTAGTAAGGATGGGAAAATAAACATCTGAGTATTTGAAAGTTAACATTTGGATTTTGGAGCTCTGAACCAGTTTTTGGCCCCCAAACTTCAACAGTTGATTGCGAGAGATTTTGTTGACGATTTTCCTCGCCGTTTGATCCAGGTTGGAGCTATGAAACTCCTCTTTCGTTCAGTAGTCTTTCTGTTTCATTTCATTGAAATTTACTAGGGATTTGGGCCCCTTAGGGTAAATTTATTTTTCACATAGGGCAACGCACCCTTGAATGTCGAAAGGTGTGTTGCCGTGCATTGGAATTGAAGGCCAGGTGCACTTGCAATGCATTGTTCCTTGACCAGGGGTGCGTTGGGTGCAATTCCCATTTTTGTTCTTTACAATGTGCCCAAATTTTGCCTAGTTTTTTGCATGAAATGGATCCTTATGAGTCTTTGGATTTTGGAGCTCTGAACCAGTTTTTGGCCTAGTTTTTTGCCTAGTTCTTTGTGGTAAATACCACCACCACCCATGTCATAACTCTGTACGAGCAGATTTGTTACATCCCTTCTATTTTCTCATGTATTATGAGAATGGTGGGTGGTGGTCTTCGGTGCTCCGGTCTTTAATCATATCATTAAAAAAAAAATGAATCTTCCAAAATGACAGGATGTTAGAGTCTCTGAACACGGAAAACACCACTCAATTCTAGAAGTTTTTGTTTACCAAGTTAATCATTCCCTTTTTTGTTTTCTTCCAACTCACAGCGTTTGACAGACAATGGGATTGAAAAAAATGGAAATTGGTATTTCTCCTATGTATCTATGATTATTCTTATTCGTTTTTTTTTAATATGGTATTACGTTTTTACACATATTCCATGACATTAATCACTAAGAGGATACATACTTATTTGGACACATTTATTTAGAGGAAATTTTTAATGGAGTGTTGAAGAATGTAACTAGGTTAGATTTTCATAAATATATTTTAAAATGTACTTGTCAAATATCTTAATAAAAGAATTTTTATTATTGTAACAATGACTTATTAAAGCACGAGTTTCATGCTTAGGTCATCATTATATTAGTCAAAGTCCTCATTGTAGACTTCTAGGATCAATATTGAGTCAATAGAGTCATTGTACATTTAAAGAGACCCTTCTTGAGCTTTTGATTCATGTCAAAATGATTATCATTGAGTCAGATATGATTTATGTAACCTCCACATCAAGTCAGCCTAAAGGAAACCTATTTGACCTCACTTAAAGCCCATAAATAGAAAGAGATCGAATTCATTTTGGAGCATCTCATCTGAAGCTAGTTCGATATCTCTAGTAAAGGAGGAAAAAGTACAAAGTGGTCAAAGATGGCAAAAGGAGTGCGAGTTTGATCAATGTCAAAGAGAAGAAGAAAATCGAAGTTTTGGTGCTACTCTCTCTCTCTCTCATGCCCTAGTTTGGGAGATTGAAGTCTTTTTGTCTTGTTGATTCCAGTTGTTGCATGATGTCATATGCTGTTGCATACTCGAAGTTGTTGGGGTCAATTTGTTACTGCTATTGGGTCGAATATCTGGAAATGCCAAATTGGTGTGGAGGAAAAGTTTGGTCTATGTCTAGGGTGAAGAATCTCAAAGAAAACTATTGAAGGAAGAGAATTTTTTACTTGGTTTTCCCCTAGAGAGGGGTTTTGCCCTGGCATAGTGCCTACATCTTGCGTCTTGTGTTTTTGTGATCTTGATACACACATAATTTGGTAATTGTTTGATGAAATATAATCTAATAAAGAAATAAAATAAGCCAACATAATTCACAACTAATTATCAAGAAAGAGGAACCAAACCGTAATCTACTTGCATTGATTTCTTAACATCGTATCATAGCTAAGGTCAGGAAAGATTGAAGATCACTTTGTTGGCTCAAAAGAAATGGACATGGATTCTCCCTCTTTGACAAGCTATATGAGAATGGGTATCAACACTACTGGAAACTGGATCAAGAAATTCATTCACTACTTATTCAACAAGGCCAAAAGTCAAGGGTTCTTGGCTGCTCTCACAAGTTCTCTTAGTGATGACAATGCATGGATCATCGATAGTGGAGCATCAAGGCACATGAAAGGAGAAAAAATTCATACACTATCAAAGGATCCATCTTCTCATGCAGTGGAATTGGGTGACAACAAAAGCTATGTTGCTAGAGGTCTGGGATCAACATCGTTGAAGCTGGAAAACAGATCGAAGCTGCATCTCAACAATATACTATATGTTCCAAGTTTGAAAAAGATTTTTATTTCTATTTATTGTTTAGAAGATAAAGGAGATAGAGTTTATTTTGTTGATGGAAAATTAATGGTTTGGGGTAAAGACTCTAGTATTGATAAAGCTAGGGTTATTGGAGTTCGTGAAGGAAGCTTATATAGAGTCATTACACCACCTCCTGAAGCCTTGGTTCATATAGAAATCAATCCCATTGAGATATGGCATAGGAGGTATGGTCATCCACATTATAAGCTATTCCCTAGTCTTAGTCAATTGGTTCATGGCATCCCCAATATCAAGGAAGATCATGAAGGGAAAGCATAGAAGAAAGCCATTTCCAAATAGTGAAATTGGGTCTCAAGGAATATTAGACCTCATTCATTCTCATGTGATCCAAGTGGATAGCGGTGGCCACCCGCCTATTCCACTTGGGGCCCCACCATTGTCTCTTTCAGTTCTTCACAACTTACTATTTTTAGCAGTTTTTCGGGTCCTGAACTTCCGGAGCCGTTTTGAGGCCCCAAACAAAGATAGTATGCTGAAGTTACGTCCTCGGGAAGTTGAAACACTAATTTACCCAAACGGGGCCCATAGTTTTGACGCTTCATCTCCTAGGGTTAGGTTTTTGGAAGTTTAGAGTTCTCCATTGTTTCTCCATAATAAATAGGCCCTCGAGCCTCATTGTAACACAGTTCAGAGGTCTGTAGCCGCCACATCTCTTCTCAGAGATTCGCTACTAACACCCTAGCTATTTTATTTCCATCATGTTTGTCAGCATATTTATGTAATTTGATATTAATGAAATGAAGCCTTGTTTCTGTTGTATTTCTATGTTTATGGTTATTTCTGTATTCTGTTGCATTCATGCATAAATCCAGATCAGTGGTATTAGAGCGGTCTGCTTTTTTTCTCGATCCTTCTTTGCATGTCCCCAACGAGGTCGGGGTATAAGGAGTTAGGGCTCGATCTGGTGGAACCTTTGCAAGATCAGCTTCACAAACCCCAATGGATGCCCATGGGGGGCGAAAAGAAAGATGAGGGAGCTGGAGATCCTCTCAAAATATTGCTTGAGGAGGCCCTCGAAAAACAAAGGAACGCGATGATGGATAAATTTGCCCAGATCCTTCAACTACTGCCCACCGGCGATGCATCTGCATCCAGTAGCCACTATGGAGGTGCGACTCCCTTTAAGGTACAAGTAAACTTTGACATTCCCATATTTGAGGGTCAAATAGATGCAGATGCCATAGATAGATGGTTGAATCTATTAGAAGGATATTTCTCGGTTCATGACTTTTCCGACCGAGAGAATATTATTTTTGTACTCCTCAAAGCTACCCCCCATGTCAAGGACTGGTTGGGAACCTACTGTGAGAAAAAGGACGAGAGAAAACCCTCTCTATTCTCAACCGTACCCACTTGGAATTCTTTCCGAGATGCCATCAAGGAACAATAATATCCTGTGGGGAGCTATGAGGACAAGTACATATAATGGACCACGCTGCGGCAACAAAGGGATCAAGATGTGCATGAGCTAACGAATCGGTTCCATACCCTGCGCACAAAGTTTGGTATCAAATATTCAGAGAAACATTTGGTGCTAAAGTATCGCGGTTGTCTGCACAGATACATTTAGGAGGAAATGGCGTTCCTTGACATCTCCTCGCTTGGTACGACATACCGGTATGCTATCAAGATTGAGTAGAGATTCAAACAGAAGAAGTGAGACTTTAGATCTGCGAATCAAAAGCAAGGGAAAGGTGCCCCCAAGATGCAGAACAAAGGACAAATACAAGGCATGGCGGCCCAAGACAACCTGCCAAAGCCAAAAGAAAATAACAACACAGCGAAGCCAAAGAAGGACACAGGAAAGTGGTGTCAGTTTCATAAGAGCTCCACTCACAACACAAGTGAGTGTTGGGCCAAGCAGTTGCTGGTGGCCGAGATGAAAGCTTCTGAATCAGATGCATGCTCCGACTCTGAATCAAAACCTGATAAGGGGAATGACAACGGGAAGTAGATTATTGATGCGGAGCCCAACGCCACTGTTGCCACTATGAAGATCCAGAAGGAGGAACCAGAAGATTTAGAGGAGGCAGAGCGTCTTTTCCACTCCCAGATGTGGGTAAAGGGTTCCCCACTATGGTTCATTGTTGACAATGGGAGCCAAAATAACCTCATTTCAGAAAATGTCGTGAAGCGGTTGGGCTTTTCGACCACAATGCACCCACATCCATACACCATCGAGTGGCTTCACCAAGGACGAGATCTTTGCGTCAGCCAACAGTGTCGCCTTCCCTATAGCATCAAGCCCTTCACGGAAGAGGTATTGTGTGACATTGCTCCTATTGATGTTTTAGATGTATTATTAGGCCAACCATAATTGTGGAAGCAACATGCTGTATATGAGTCCCGGCCTCGTGCTGTTATTGTTACTTTGGGAAATAAGTTGTACAGGATACCAGAGGTACCACTGCCTCCCACTATCTCTTTGGTCACTACAAAACAATGCAGTAAGCTCATTTCCCAAACCAAGAAATTTGTTTTCTTGATGATCTGCCCCCAGGGCAAGAAGAAGACTGTGGCCATGACCTCCAGACATGGCTCCTCTGCACAACAACAAAAAATGGACAAGGTTGTGGAGGAGTACAGGGACATCTTCATCTCACCCACAGGAGTGCCTCTACACTGTCGGGTCAAGCACCCCATTGACCTGACCCCAGGTGCGTCGCTACCCAATGGACCGATCTATAGGTGCTCTGTTCCGGCGAATGATGAAATCAAGAGGCAAATTAGGAGCTGCTGTAGAAAGGTCATATTCGACCTATAACCATTGTCTAGGGGCCCCTTGGCAAGAGGGTAAAGTTTCACTCTTAATACTACCAACGCTCAATAAGAGGGGCCTAGAGCCACCGTTTGCATTACTATTGTCATTTGGCTCTTTTCAGAGCTTCTATTTATTTGTTTTAGTTTTAGTTTATATATGCATGCTTTTTTCTCTATCTAGTATGCTTATTGATTCTAGCTTGTTCCGCTAACTTGCTTGACTCCAATTATTTTTATGCCTGTTACCTATAACTTAACGAGGTAAACCACACCTCCTAAGTTAGTGTGATTTCGTACATATGTGCACCAAGCACACTACAACATTGTATATGGAGTGAATTTGAATGTGGCAGGAGTTGGATGGAATTGGGTTGAGGCTTGAGAATTTAGAGTGTCAAGACTTATATAAATTAGTGGTGTTAGGTGTTTCTCACTAGGAGGTTATCACGAGCCATTGAGGTGCCTTAGGGTAAAAGTTTCCATGAATTGCAATCATGGGATGCACTCACTAAGTGTACTCCCTTGGGTATGCATCCATCATGATATGTTCATTGGGTTCCTGGGGCACATTTGAGTGAAGAAAAAGTTGTGTATGGATGGACACCCTTAGCATGCTAGAGAATACTTGGAAAACAAGACAACCTAGGTGGATGGATCATTTTGTGGGATAAATATTATCATGCTCAACATTATCATCAATTCTTCAACAAGTATGAGATAGGTCAACATCTTCAACATCTTGAAGACAATGTACTTGCAAATATTCAATAGAAAGTACAACCATGCACACACACACACACACACATATATACACATGAGCATGAAATCAACTTTATCAAATTAGGATTATTAAAAACTTTGAGCAAGAACTTAAAATCTAAATATAAAATTATAAATCTAGATGGGATAGAAAAGATAAGTGATTGACTAGGGTTACAATTTCATTCCTTAGACTTTTATAGTTCACCCTTTTGCTTAGGGTTTTGTCACAAACCCTAGTTAACATGAATGAAAACTAAACTTTAGATATCAATAACTAAATCAATTTAGTATTTAAATCATACCGAAATAATTTTACATCTAAGGTTTTATTATCATGCCCCAGAATCTTATAACAATTTGTAATAGGGCTTTTTTGAAAATAATGTATTCTTAATGCAACGACTAGATGTAGTAGGGTTTCAATAAACATCTAGGGTTTCATTACTAGGATATTACATTCAATATTACAAGGGCTTTGTTATAAACCATAATTCATCAAGCCTTAAAGAGACTAGGTTTTCATAATAACATAAAAAAACCCTAAACATTAAAAGGCTATGGTTTTATAGTCAACCCTAAAGGTTAGGGTTTTATCAAAGTGATAAAAATATAATTAATATAATAGGGGTTGATTTAATCTAAAGATAAATCACCCTAACAAATAATAATATTTATGATTCAAAACCCTAGACATGAGAGAGTTAATAATATAGAGCAAACAAAAACAAAAATGACAGTAACTTCTTATATGAAGAAGAACTGCTACAAATATTTATACATTCCTTGATTTTATTTTTTCTCAAACCTTTTAGGGTTTCTTTATTTAATGTATTCCTCTACAACAAAGATTAGTTTCTTCTTTTGAACCTAGTCACAATTCTTACTGCAAACTCCCTCTTGATTTTTAGAGTATTCATGCAAACTTTACTTCCAATGAAAACACAAAAGAGAGGATTATAAACAAGCTCAAATGAAACTAAACAAAATAGAGGAAGTAAATAAAGAAAAATAAATAAAGAACACGATACTTATATTTTATGAAAAATTGGGGAAGCTCCTTCTTGATCTTATGTCAACTTAGTCTTGTGAGGGATTCCTTTAATTCATAAGAAAAACACAAGAGCAAAACATATAAAATCTATAAACCCTAGAAATAACAAGATTGATCCTAGAGACAAACATAAGATAAATTCTACAAGAACTCAAAAAAATAATCTAAACTATAAGTGAAGGATATATGAGACTTAATAGAATAAGTCTTTGACTTTGGGGTCCTCATTTTTAGACTTATTTTGAATATTATCATCATAAGAAATATTAGCTTGGTCCCTTTCTCTCTTATTGTTTTTAGGATTATCAGGACATAGGTTCTTATAGTGTCCCATCTTGTAACAATGATAACATTTTATTTTAGATAGATCAATCTTACAACGATTTTTTTTTTGGCCCCTTAAACTTCATATTCCATCCTTTCTTATTGACATGAGCATAGTAGACATTTGCAACATTTTCTTAATTTTAATCTTTACCTTCTACCAAGGAAAGACATGATTCTTCTTGTATATAGGTAGACCACGTTTCTTCAAAAGATGTAAAATTATTCCAACTACTAATTCCTTTTGCAAAGGCATTACAAGAATTTGGTAGTCCTAGAAGGGAAACAATCACAAACTCCTTTTATGGGTAAATTTCATCAATTTCTTTTAGCTCATATTTTATATGGGAAATTCTTACAAAATAGGAAGACAATATATCATCCTTTGTAATCTTGATTGTTCAAAGTTTATTCTTTAGCCTTTCTACTTTCCTAATATTTTTTAATGTAAGCAACTTTGAGAGAGTATAATACATTTTTATTGAAGAATCTAAGTGGATATGTAAGGAATCAAGTTGTATTTTACTCCATCCACAATAAGTTCATGGAAATAATATCAGTTTCCTTATATTTCTCCTTTCCAACATGATCTGAGGGTTCCTTGAATTTTCCTAGTACAAAATCCAATATCTTATTCTTTGCAAGGATGTGATCCATCCTTGTTTTCCATGCTTTGTATTTGGAGGCTCCTTGAAGCATGTTTTCATATTTCATTAATGAATGCATATGAATACTTTCTTAATGAAGAATAGATATTTTTTGCAACCTTCAAAAAGTCTTCTATTGCAAACTAGCTTGTAGGGAACCAAAAAATTTTATACCTTCCAATACTTCCTTCCTTCTATCAAATGGGATTATCTTCTTCTTTATGATCTACCTTGAAAACTTCTCTTGAATTCTTTCTTAATTTTATGAGAGCCTATTGATATACCAACTTCCTTTTTCCTTCTTCTTCATCTTTGCTCTGAAACCATGTTAGAAAATCATAAAGGCAAAAATATTTTCTTATCTTTGATAATTACTTGTGATGTTTCTTAAATTATTATTAACTTCTTTATGTATTCTTTAACTTCTAATCATCAAGCAACTACCAAAACCATAAACATGAAGATCAAGGACACAAGATGTAAGCTCTCATCCAAGGAAAAACACACTTCTAGGTGAAAACCAAGTCAAACTTTTCTTCTATAGTAGAAACAAGTCAAATTGAGACAACCAAGACCTTTGACCCAGAAAAAGAGCTCCTCCAGTCCACCAAGTCAACCTATCAAGATGATTAGCCAAATTCCAAAGTCAACTTAAGTCAAACTGCATCAATATTGCATCAGTCAGAAAATTTCTATCCTCTTGCAACATATTTTCGTCCCTATTGTAGACCTGCAACTTCGGCCCTACTGCAACTTTAGTTTCTTCGCATGTGTAAGTCAAAAGAGAGACAAAATGATCTTTAACTTCTTCGCTAGGGTTCCTCCTTATTTTATGGCTTTATTTTCACCTTTCTCTTGGTATTTCACAGTTCTTATCTCCTCCTACAACTGCAGATCAAACTTTCTTGGATGGATGAGCATATGAGGTTGAGTAGCCACTTATTTATAGTGCTTGTAGCTCCTTTTTGAGGATGACTTGAAGAACTTGAGGCTGAGTTGGTGGAGGAGGGTTATCAAAATAATTTTTCTTTCTTGACATACAAAGCCCAAGAAAGGTCTATCGCATGATGACTGTTGCATTGAAAATTGTCATCTTGACATTCTGCTATCTGTATGAGCTTATTATCACTCATACTTCCTCATTTGCAAGTCTAACACATCAGTTCCTCATGTCAAGCCTTAAAAATAAGAGAAAATCTCTCAAAAGTCTCTAAAACTCTGGTATCACACTTTCTCTTTGTCTTACCTGCAGTCCCGCACCTAATGTTCATGACTCCTGTGTACCTGAACACACTTTCTTTGTGTTAAGAGTGCGGACCCCTATAAAAGATTAAAAAGGTGCAAGTAAACTCAAAAAGCTCACTTTCAGTAATTTCTAGAAGCCTCTAGAAAGAATCTTGCGGTGGCAAAACTGCTCTTTTGAGTTTCATGTATCCCTTGCCTTAAGGAGCTAACCCCTTGATGTGAGGAGCTTATCCCTTTGAAGGAGGATTCTATCCCTTCATAGTTGGAACTAAAACCTCCTCTTTTGCACTATAAAGATCTTGCAGCTCAAGGAGTTCAGTTTCTAGAATATGGAGGTAAAGTGTTGCTGTGGACTGCACCATTTAACTGAGACTTGTGATTTTAAGATCATGCCACTCTAATCGTCTTGGCTGGAAGAGTGTGTTTGTTAGAGTAGAGTGAGACTTTACTGAATTTTAGGGGCTCGTTCAACATCAAGGCTAAGGTTGTAAGGTTTTCTTTCATTGAAAGTTAATACAAATGAATTCATTTTGCTCAATAAATTGTTAATTAATTGTTTATTTCATGGATTCCTTGATCACCATGATAGGCATGATTTATAATATTTACTATACAGGTGCTATTTAATGTTTGCTTGTTTGTGACTGCAGGTCTATAAAGATAGCTCCTTCAAGTGAGCGAAGGACAACTACTTCGAACAAGCATTAGATCTACGGTAAGACCTTAACACCTTTATAGTATTCTTTTGTAAATCGCATATGTCTAGAGAAAGATAGGTTTGTTTGGCTATTTGTTGCTAGATTACCTTTTGGTACTAGGGAGATCGATCTTGTCCGCAAGATTGATTTATCCGGTCAACAAATTATGCGATTTACAAAAGAATACTATAAATGTGTTAAGGTCTTACCGTAGATTAAATGCTTGTTCAAAGTAGTTGCCCTTCGGTCACTTGAAGGAGTTATCTTTATAGACTTGTAGTCACAAACAAACAAACATTAAATAGCACCTGTATAGTAAATATTATAAATCATGCCTATCATGGTGATCAAGGAATCCATGAAATAAACAGTTAATTAACAATTTATTGAGAAAAATGAATTCATTTGTATTAACTTTGAATGAAAGAAAACCTTACAACCTTAGCCTTGATGTTGAACAGGCCTTCCCAGGGTCCGAAGCAGGAATCTCCTCTACTCTAACAAGCCTTGCACTCTTCCAACCGAGATTGATAGAGGTATGTGACATTTCCTCACAAAATCTCAGTTAAATGAATCTGAAT
The DNA here is from genome assembly GCA_034641835.2 of Pinus albicaulis. Lineage (NCBI taxonomy): Eukaryota > Viridiplantae > Streptophyta > Pinopsida > Pinales > Pinaceae > Pinus > Pinus albicaulis. Next base: position 1,669,004,216 of record CM076579.1, read on the forward strand.
CCCAACAACACTTTACCTCAAACAATTCTAAAGCTTGAACTCCCCTTGAGGCTACCCAAGGCCTCTTTTTATAGTGCAAAAGAGGAGGTTTCAGTTCCAACTATGAAGGGATAGAATCCTCCTTCAAAGGGATAAGCTCCTCACATCAAGGGGTTAGCTCCTTAAGGGAAGGGATACATGAACCTCAAAAGAGCAGTTCTGCCACTGCAAGATTCTTTCCAGCGGCTTCTAGAAATTACTGAAAGTGAGCTTTTTGAGTTTACTTGCGCCTTTTTAATCTTTTACAGAGGTTCGCACTCTTAACACAAAGAAAGTGCGTTCAGGTACGCAGGAGTCATGAACATTAGGTGCGGGACCGCAGGTAAGACAAAGAGAAAGTGCGATACCAGAGTTTTAGAGACTTTTGAGAGCTTTTCTCTTATTTTTAAGGCTTGACATGAGGAACTGATGTGTTAGACTTGCAAAGGAGGAAGTATGAGTGATAATAAGCTCATACAGATAACAGAATGTCAAGATGACAATTTTCAGTGCAACAGATTGTTCCCTAAAGTGAAAAGTATGGAATAGATGAAGATAGAGTTTGTCATGTATGAAGAGTGAAGTACTTTATCATTTCAAAGATCATCCTGTGGACACCCCAGTCGGAACCTTTAAAAACATTCAATGCAAAATATATATATGTAAGCATATCATCGCTAAGGTAGGCATTCCCATACTCAGATCAAAACTAACTAGAAAACTGATTTAAACTGTTCTGATACATGAATGTTTTTCAATACATCAACAGTATGGACATGTGTAGACATAGTATGGACGCAACCATATGTTTATGAATAGTCCACTGTATAAATGAATAACAAAATTCCTCGCAGCCTGGATGGTAGAAACTAGATCTAGGGTCTTGATTTCCATTTCTCGAACCAGTACGATTCTATCCATGTGAATAAATATGTCGAAGTGGAACATGGTAGAAACCAATTGATTACCAGTCAATAATGTAGACTATTAACAAGTGTGAGAGTAACCACCAGTAATGTCAATGGCCCTCAAAGTACTTAGTACAATCCATGAAATGTGAATGAATGAGTTGAAGTTGAACATGTCATGGAATCATTCGATCAAAGGTCAATGATGCAACCTGTCGTCGAAGGCGAGAAACCTGCCATTGAGGCATGCAGATTTCAAGGTACTGACGATTTCTAGATCAAATTCCTAGATAATGAGCTATCATCGATAGGAAATGATCCGTCGTAGGCAAGCCCACAACACGAAATCATAGATCAAGTTTTTGAAGAAATATATTGGCAAGGACTGACTCAGGGATGGTCAAAATGGATGACATATATTTTGCAGATGAATGGTTTGTTTGAACTGTCCTCTTGAACACATAACGACACTGCAGATGGCTTGGTGACAATTGACCCAAAGCTAATACCTAGAAACCGGCTGAAGACTTTCAAAATGGTTTGATTAACTGTTAGGCAAAGGATTTCCCAACCCAGGTGAATAAAAGTGTCGTGTTCAAGAGTGGTTAACGGCTTTTTGAATAATCAAAATACAACAAACAGGTTCATTTTTCTCTCTTTTCCCCCACCATTTCTGGCAAGTACCTATTTATTTTTGACAAGCTTGAGGAGGATAAAATTTGCTTGTTTATAAGCTCATGCTTCGGATGAGTCCAACTTAGTTTAAGATTCGAACCCTAAGAAGGAGTGGTTCGTTCCTGTTTAAAATTGAACATGTCCTTTACTATTAAATTTTAACGAGTCCAGTATAGGAGAAACTCGGTGTTTTTCAATTTTAGGGAGTCAGAAGAAAAACTTACGAAAACTCCATGGGTGTACTTTTTCGTAAATTTAGTCTCTCAAGCCCGAAAAAGGATAAAATAATGCAGGAGAGAACTCTGTTGACCGTAATTAGTCAACGTATACCTTTTTCGTAAATAGTCCATTTCAGTCCATAAAAGGGGTAAACTTATACTGAAAGGACAATCATTCATTTATTTTAATGAGTTCGAATAATCAAGTGCTCGACAATCTTTTTCAATTTTCGAGAGTCTGAAAAGAGCTTAAAAGAGGACTCCAGGTTTTTCGCTTTTTTCGTAAATTTTTGAAAGAGTCCAAAAAAGTGATAAAAGTATGCTCTTTGTTGAAAAACGATCAATTTTCCCAAAAAATCCAATTTTCTGCACAAAAACTCGGAACATTACACATACCTGTTTAAGATAAATAAAAATGTTTTCAAAAATTACCTTTTTAAAGTGAAAAATAAACAAATTAAAAATTCATTTATCTGAAAAAACTTATAAAAAGGGCTTTTCTAACTTCATTTTTACCATTTGAGTTCAGAGTGAAAAGTGAGAGCTTTTGGGTAAAAAAGTTCCTGTGAAGATTCTGGAAAATCCGTCCGACGAAATCGAGAACCGTCAGCTCCAGGTAATCCAAGTCCTCTTTATTTTGCATTTAACCTGTTTACATTTCATTTTTAGGCTTTAAATTCCGTTTTTTAAGGAAAAATAGGTTGAAAAAATCACTTGTGTGGGTCCGCAAGTGCAACACGCAGGCCCTGCGGACCCCGACATTTTTCTACATAGAAAAAAGTCCTGGGTTCGCACCTATTTCACAGCGCCCGTGCGTACCTACGCATTGTGTATGAAAATAGGGTGCGGACCCCGCGCAATGAAATTTCAAACTTAAATTTCTCAAATTCCGCCCAAAATTTTTCAAACAAGATTGTTCTAATATGTATTTTTATGCATTGTAGGACATTCAAAATGCTTATTTGGAGAGAACGTGAGCATGAGGACGTAGATGAAGCCGCAATGAATCATTTTCCTACAATGCAGGCATTGAGATCATGCAGTTTATACAAATTCTGGGCCATTCAAGGCATGAGGGCACAGGTAGACCTCCTAACATGGCTAGTGAACAGATGGAATGTACATGATCAGTGCTTTGTTGCTGGCGGCCACCGGCTCGAAATTGAGATGGAGGATATTTATTTTTTAACTGGTTTGTCCAAGAAGGGCAAACAAATTTCTCTGTTTGGGACTAGGCCAGGTGGCCAGTCTGTCGCTAGTATTCGAATAGAGTTCTGTGATGATTAGGCAGACCCCAAGGACAAACGGATTGACATAAAAAATATCATCCGTCCTGAGCTTAAATTTATTGCATTTACTGTTACCAGACTATGCGGGAGTGCAGCATTGCATGTGGCTACCGGTTCCCAGATGCGCATTGCAGTAGACTGTTTTCGAGGCACCATTTTCAACTGGTGCAAAGTTGTTTTGGCCAATGTGAAAGGCCAACTAACCAGAGCAAAGAATGGAAAGCTAAACAACTTTGGATATGGATCTATTGTAGTCACCTTTGCTCTAGAGAGGATCCCTATGTTAGCTCCGCAGCACATTCCTGTCGATGCTAGTCGACCTCAAGAACCTAGGATGGTTTGTTGGGTTGCTTTGATGGGCCGTCATGCTGAGGACATTGAGGTTGTTCGATTTCCTTATACATATTTTCGTTGGCTGGAACGCAAAATTTTTGTTATAGAGGACTTTCCATACGCCGGGATAGACTTTCGCGGCGACCGAGAGATGGCTCTCCCAACAGGAGAACAGTGGGATGATTCAGGTAAAAATCATTTTCAACAATTTCTAAGTTCTAATTTTTTTTTTTTTTTTTATATATGTATTTTAATCGTCCAAGAACTAATAATCAAAAGTTTAAATGCAGATGTGGGCCCACGATGACTAGCCAATCTCCAGCCTTATGAGAGGAGACATCCAGCTGCAGCAGCACCAGCTCCACAGGGCCAATCAGCAGAGATCCTATCTGATTTGGAGCATCACCTAGAGCGCTTGACTCTAGACATTCCAGAGATTGATATAGATGATATTCCGCTTAGATTATAGAGATATGTGATTGGTGTTCCAGGACCTTTTAGGAGGTTCCTGTGTAGGGTGGCCCGAGCAGTGGTTTCTTATCGTGATCATCAGGATAGGATGATCGAATTGTAGACTCGTAACATTTTTGACCTTTTGTATTTATCATTTTTGCCGATCATAAGGTGTTTTTCAACCTATGATCGAAGATGATATATATTTAAAACACACTTTTATGCTATGATATATCACTATTATCGACTATCTGTGTACATGTTATTGAGTGTTGTTTAATTTACTATTTTGATTATTGCAAATGTCTATTTATCATACTAGAAGTAACTGCATCTGCTAAAGTATTTAAATGTCTTGGGATATGCTGATATTCAATGTAATCAAATTCACGTTCCAAGAGATGAACTTTCAAAAATAACCGTAATAACACTAGATTTCTAATGGCATAAACCCTGTTAAGCTATAATACAACAAGTTAAGAATCCAACCTAACAATAAAACTCCGAATTCCAAATGAGATGGATTCAGATAATAACTCAATCACTGCACTATAGTCTGCAAAGTTGTTCGTTGTTTGACCGAGGCTTACCCCATGCATGGACACTAACTCGTTAGAGGGTGAATAGATAACCCAAGCTACAGAAGAAATGTTCCGTGTACTACGACAAGCACCATCAGCAAAACCAATGTAGGTTTGAAGAGACGTTGACATCTGCAATATCAAGAGTAAAACTCAGATAAGAAGGAATAGTGATAAGAGCACACTCTAAACTAGGCACGCTTTTCTAATCTAAAACACACCAACAGTAAAGAAACTAATCTAATAAAAAATCTCCACACCAAATTAAATCATAATATCTCTTCAGATAAAGCCCATTTCTGGGTTTATCTAAAGGGACACTGTCGAAATCTATCAGCTCATAGGCCCCTTTTGCCAGCTTTTGTTTAAGAATGAAAGAACCATGCCACATAGGCACAAATGTTCCAGCTCCTAGCTTATCGTTGGCTTGATCGTACACTAAAACTAGGTCTCCTTCTGAAAAATTATGAGGTGTAACATTTCTATCGTACTGAGCCTTTATTCGTTTGAAATGAGCTTCATTTGCTAATGCAGCATTTCGTCGATTCTCATCTAGCTGAGCCAAGTACAAAAAATGCTTCTCCTCTTCAGATGTAGCTGGGAGTAATTCTATGGCTAATTTCAATGACGAAATTTCGCATTCAATAGGCAACACAACTTCCAAACCGTAAACCAGTTGATGTTTTTACTAAGGTCCGATATGCCCAAAGTGCTGAAAATAATATGGAATGCCAATTCGACTTATGAATACCAATGATTCATTTAATCATAATGACTAAAACTTTATTGATAGCTTCAACCAGACCATTAGCCTGCGGGTAATATGGAGTAGAACTATCGTGGCATAGGCCAAGTCGATCTGTCAGTTCAGTCATCATGATATTTCGAAAATGACTTCCATGATCCATAATTATGGCTTGAGGAACACCGAATCTAGAAATTATATGATTGAACATGAAAGTTGCAGCAGTCTTGTCGTCTGCCAAAAATGTAGGCATCGTCTCGGCCCACTTAGTAAAATAATCTACCGCTAGGATAATATACGCATGCCCCCCGACCGAGTGAGGGTTACATGTAATAAAGTCAATACCTCACTTTGCGAAAGGACCGACAACAATTATAGGGTGAAGAGGAGCGGGTGGTGCATGCATTTTACGATCAAAGACCTGACAATTGTGGCATTTCCGAACTGCATAGATACAATCTTTGAATAAGGACGACCAAAAATAACCAGCACACAATATCTTTTGGGCTATGGCGTACCCAGACATATGACCGCGACATGCTCCAGAATGGCATTCATTTAAAACCTTCTCATCTTCCTCATGAGTAAGATAAAGTCAGAAAATAGAATCCGCTCCACGACGATAGAGTGTATCGCTAATAATATTGTATTGTTGGGATTGGAAACGTATTTTCCGTCACTGAGATCGTGATATTTCAGGTCGAAAATATTGGGTTTGGAGATAAGCAATAATATCCCCATACCAAGGATTAAGAGTACTGATAAGAAATAAGGATTCGTCCGCAATGGGCTGTTCCGCCACAGTTGTAGTATCAGTAGACGGGAAATCACACATCAGTTCGGCAAAAACCAAAGATTTCTTTGCCTTGGATTTTTCAAATTCCAAATCAAATTCCTGCAGGATAACTATCCATTTGGAATACTTGCCCCCTAGCAATTGTTTGGTCAAGATGTACATCATAGGGTTACAGTCAGAAATTACTGTGGTTTTGTGTAATAAGATGTAGTGACGAAATCTTTGGACAACTTGAACAGCTGCCAAGGCCAATTTCTCCACATGCGTATATTTGATCTCAGTCGAATGGAGATTTCGACTAAGATAGTAAATCACATGTTCATTGTTGAATTCATCTTCCTGAACTAAAACCATCCCAATGGTGGAATGAGAGGCGGCGAGGTACAAAAAATAGTCCTGGTTGTAATTGGGAAGATGCAGTAATGGTGCATGGGTCAACGCGTGTTTGAGTGCATCAAAAGATCGATCAGCGATATCATCCCAAAAGAATGGAACGTTATGTTTTAACAATTTTGTAAAACCCTTTGTTAATTCGGCGTAGTTAGAAATGAAACGACGTAAAAAGTTTTCTTTCCCCTGCAGAATTTGGAGTTGGCGCAGAGTCGAAGGAGGAGGTAGATTGACAATAGCTTCGACCTTCGACGAATCAATGCGAATGCCTGCTTTCGAAACAATAAATCCCAGTAAGCAACCCGATTCTACACAGAAGACACATTTGTGTGGATTCAGCCGAATTCGATAATTCCTACATCTCATAAAGATAGCTCGTAAATGAGTGAGATGGTCGGCCCTATGCGATGAATGAGCAGGTAAATCATCGAGATAAGGTCGCACAATGTGCTTAATGTCATGAAATGCGTAAGACATAGCCCTTCGAAAAGTTGCCTCAACGTTCTTCAATCTAAAGGGTAGTTTTCAATAAGCAAATGTTCCCCACGGACAAATGAAATCCGTTTTAGGCTGATCAGCAGGGAGTAAGTTTATTTGATTGTAACCGGAAAAACCATCCATAAAGGATAAAATTTCACTGCCGGCACAATCATCAATGATTTGATTGATATAGGGGGTTGGATAATTGTCTTTAGGACAAGCTCGATTAATATCCCTATAGTTGATACATACTCTTATCGTTCCTTGTTTTTTGTTAACAGGAACAATATTTGATACCCAATCGGTTAAAGGAATTGGATAAATGAAACTTGCACAAAGTAATTTCTCAACTTCGGCTTTGATAGCAGCAACTTTTCTCGTATGTATCTGACGTAAGCGTTGTCAGACAGGTTTGGCATCCGGGTAAGTCTTAATTTCATGTACAATAATTGACGGATCGATTCTTGGCATTTCTTCATATGACTAGGCAAACACGTCATGAAATTCTTGAAATAGGGCTTTGTAAGTTTGGATTTCTGCGTTCGTACAACAAGCACTTATATGAATGTTTTCAATTATTCCAAGCTTAACTGAAATGTCAATAGGAATCGTTCGAGAGATATTTTCCAAATTTAACTCAGAATCAGGATTTTGCAATGGATTCTGCAGTTCTTTGACATATTCAGCAGTAAAAATAGAAGAGAAATCATTTTCAAAATGATCCAGCTCAGGGAAAAACGAAGATCGATGATGTAGATCTTTCTATGGTAAATTGTTAACAGACAAAAGTTCACGAATCTGCTCATCAGTATGAACAAGATCGGGAAATGTCATTGTGGCTAAGCTAGATATAGAAAGTGATTCCTCATGGATCACATTCATTGGATCAGTTTCGGTTGAAGAAGGATCAGAAAACAACTTTACATCCTGATATGCAATTTCAAAGGGACTCAAAGGCATTGCGCCATCAAATGAATCTACCTCGGAATCGGTAGGTACGATCCAAGGATCATCAAAAGTAACAATATTCGATGAAATCATATGAATATTTGCAATAGGAGGTGATACGTTAGGAGCAGGAAAGGAAAAAGTTCCTAGTAAACCAGAATCTTTAATCAAACCTACGCCAACATCCTTGTAAGGGATAGCCGTTTTACCGATGTGCTGGATAGTTTCTGTAGAGGCTAGATCAGATGAGAAATAAGTGAGCTAGTATATTGTAACGATCTTTCCTTGATGTGGAAACTTGATAAGCCGAAAGACCGATGAAACAACAACAGTCATAGCATAGGACCAACTACGACCCAGGAGAAGGTTGTAATCTAGAGGGGCATCAACCACTTCCACATCTAGATTTACGGTTTTGCCTTCGACCCCTATAGGTAAATCCTGCAAAATACCAAAAGGATGAAACCCTCAGCCATCAAAAGCCTTTAGAATTTTCAGAGACTGATTGAGTGTAGGAGAACCAAGCGATTTCCAACACTGGATCGACATAATACACGTAGAAGCCCCTTCACCAATCACAGTCCGAAAGACCGGTCTGTTTTTGACTAATACTGGAATTTGGAAAGCCATTTGATGAGGTAGGCTGGATGTACTATTCTCTAAATCGAAGATTATTAGGTTCGAATCCTGAATATCGACAGCTCCTATGGCGGAAAAAAGTAATTTATGCTGTGATGGGCACGATTGCAGCACTTCCAAAGCCGACATTGTTGAAGGGGAAATAGATAAGTCCTCAACAATGTTGTAATTCTGAGCAACTCTCGCATGTGGATTGAAAGCTGATTTACGAAGTACACCTTTAGCAGGCGGTTTGATTACTAGGTCTGAATTGGGTTTCTCGATCTGTAGTGGATCAGAAACAAGAGGAGGTGTAGTTGATGTGTTTGAATTAGAAGATTCTACTTCTTTACCACCAACAGAACTTTTATTACCATAATCTTGCGATCGCGTCGCAATCCTGACATGAGACATCATCATAACGGGTTCTTCTGAGGCGTTTGAGGTAGAACCAATCATCTTACTATCTTGAATAGGAAAAGGATCCTTCAAGACAACAGGATGTTGAGAACCTTTGACGAATTTCGAAACCTTCACTCGATGCGGGCATTATTTAGTAAAATGATCCTCGTCACAAATGAAACAAGGATAGCGAGGTTTGCGTTTTTCGTCATTAGATTCATTTTTATCTGTTTTATCTTTTGAATTTTGTTTGTTTTTATTCTTCCCCTTATTTTTACCGCCAGATTTAGATTTGGCCGTAGATGTCTCTATGACATGAATATCGGCAGAAATTTCAATGGAAGATTCTCCTTTCGGGGAATCAGGTAAAGTTATTATAGGAGAATAATTATTTGAAGATTTCTTCTTACTTTTAGTACTAACTGAACCAATCATACCATCAGTGGCATGAGACCCTAAAGGAGCTGCAGTTATTTGACCTTGTTTTGGAAGATCGAGGATTTTTTCATGTAAAGTACCTGACTGCGTGTAGACGAGGTCAAGGTACTGAGCTTGAGCAATGAATTGCTCCTTAGTAACAACTCCTCCCTTAGCTACATCTTCAGTGATTTTGGGTAATAATGATTTAATGAACCATTCCGCCAAAATTTGATCAAGAATGAAAACTTTCACTAAACGCCTTCTACATCACCATTCGTGAATATGATCATAAATATATGTGGACGTGGATTGTTTTAGTGAAGTCAATAGTTCCGTGCCATTTTCGTATCTGACAGGCAACTGAAAATGAGTTAAGAAAGCAGTTGCTAACTGATTGAAATTATTAAAAGCGCCTCGTGGTAACTCAATGTACCATTTGGCGGCAAGACCAATAAGAGTCCGTTGAAAAAGACGTAAGCGAATTGAATCATCAATTATCGAATTAGACGTACACCAGAGGTGATAAGTCATAACGTGATTTGACGGATCCTCTCTTGACTGACCCTCAAATTTCGGTATATCACTGGGCAACTTATGTGGCATTGGCAACCAATACGGATGATAGTAAATTGGATCATTCGTAAGGCGTGACAAATTAGGTAAATCCAAATTTGCAATAAATGGTAACTGACGGTTAGGGTCGCGAAAAACTTGAGTAACAAGAACAATTTCGGGAGGAGGATACCCAGGATAACTGGGAATCAGATTTGCATTAGGAATGGTATAACCTCCCGGGAAACTAGGATTAACCGGACCAAACTGTGGTTGTTGAGACTGTTGATAAGTATAGCCAAGATACGGTTGATACTAGTAAACTGGGTTTTGTGAAATGGGCCCGGATTGATACTGTCCCTGGTATGGTTGATATGTGAATTGCAGTTTACTCGTGACAATCGTACTTGTACCAGCTTGTCCTGTAGGTATCTGGATCGAAGTCTGGACTGTAGGTCCTGACTGGGGTACAGAGACTTGAGGAATTTGCACGGATGCAGGGATAGAAGAAACCTGAGCTATAGATACTCCAGAAACAGGTGTTATAGGTTGAACAGATGTTGCAGTAGTTGCAGCAGTTTGAGGCGGAGTCTGAGGTGTACTAGGCCTAGACTGCTGAACAAAACCAGGTGCAGGGATTTGAACAGTAGGCTAGATAGGTTGCTGGGTTGGACCAGAAACCAAAGGCTATCCAGGTTGACTATGTAACTGCACATTAGGTTGCATAGTCTGTTGAATTTGGGATGGATCCCACACCATGTTCATTCCGGGGTATTGTCCTGTACAAGGTTGTACATATGAAGGACCATAACCTGGTTGAACGTAGGGTTGATAATTAAGTGGTAAATTTCCAAATCCTTGTACACATGATTGACCAGAAGGCTGTTGAAAACCTTGAGTTGGTTACTGACCTTGAGGTTTATAACCTTGAGGCGCGTACTGAATCTGGGGTTGATAAGGACCTTGAGAAATATACTAAGTATGGGGTTGACCTTGGGATATTTACTGTCTTAAAGGTTGATAACCTTGAGGTATGTACTATCCTTGAGGTTTTTCTCCAAAATAATATTGTCCTACAGTTTGTCCTGGGAAAAAATTACCCTAAAATCCCCCCCCAGGCGGTAATTGACTGCCTTGAGGTTGCCCCCCAGGCGGTAACTGACAACCTTGAGGTTGAGGATTTGGAATATTACCAAACATCATAAAGATTTTCTCTGTGTTCGACGTTTCAGTTTTAATTCCATTAAGGCCAGATGATAATACTTGTTCATTCGGTCGAGGAGTTGCTCCTGAGAAAGTACCAGAGAGAGCCTGGTACCCTGAAGGAACAGAAGGACCACCGTATAAAAATGTTTCCGGTGTTTGGGAAAACACAGATGACTCTCCTGACATGATTGATGAAGGATAGTAACCTCTGGGTGTAGGATGAAAAGGAATTTGAGGTGGTGGAAAAGCAAGACTCGGGTTTTCTAAAAAGTTTGTCAAAGATAAATACCAAGCGTCACTTCTAATAGGGCTGTAGAAAATGGATTCATGCTCCCTAAGATTCAAATACTGTGGGGATTCAGGAAGAGTTACTTCTTCGTCTAGACTGGCAAGTTCTTCAATAGAAATGAGGCCAGATGGAAGATCTTCAGTAACAATATTTCTTACCCAGGGTGAACCAGGATCGCTAGAAGTTGGAGTAATAAATCCTGAGGATGTTTCCAAAACAAAAGGTTCAGTGTCAGGCTCAGAAATTTCAGGTTCTTCAGCTAGTTCACTGGAAGGATAAATACTACCAGTAACTTCGAAAACTGAAATCGGCTCTTGAATATGCTCTGTCGTGGGTATTTGATGATCAGGATGAAAAAATATAGATGAACTTCTGACTTCTGTTGATCTAATTCTACTACTACTAGATGATACTAGAGCACGCAACCCTTCAAGTTGACTTGGTGTATACTCATGGGGCTTCCCCTGAAGTCTCCGGGACTGTCTTGGTAATTCTGCCACGATTAAATATTAATCAATCACACGCAAACAAAGAAAATTTCAAGAAAAACACCTAAAGTCTCTAAAGAAACAAACAGCTGAATCACACGCCTAAAAAATCTAAGAGTTCAAACCACGCACAAACAGTAACTTCCCATACTAAAAACACTAGTTGGTGATGAAATCCAACTTAGTAGAAGTTTAATACAGAAAGGGCGGTTGGAACAGTTACCCCGACAACCTGCTTAATGAAACAAACTGGCACAAGTTTCTTCACAAAACCATCTCGAGTGAAGAGAACCCCCCAGAGAGTCCAAGTGAGTCTAGTCGACATCTGCTCCAGGTACAATGAGATCTTTCCTTCACCGTCACCTTAGGAAATAATCTTAAGCTTATGGACACTAAGGTTACCAACAGTAACAAATACAACTGGGGGAACAGTCTATGATCCGATTCCACGCGCAAGGGCAGAGTAACAAAGCTCAATCCCCTTGAAGGCTCCTCGACATGGTTAATCCGAGGTTTACTAACAAGTGACCCCAGGCTCCTTGAAAATGGTTAATCCGAGGTTTACCGTTTGTAATGCGCACAGATCTTCTATATTTCCCAATGAAACAAAATTGATTGTCTCAAAGGTTCGGACATGATCTCGTGATTAACTCCTTTAAGAGAAGCTTCCCAGATTGTACCATTTACAATTGGATTTATTTCCTACAGCAAGATTTATCTACTTGTTTGTTTTTACTATCTTGGAGAGTTAATTACTCCCTACTCCAAGATACTAGCCTAAGCTATATTGGTGATAAGAGCCCTAGAAATAGAAAAGATTACTAGATCAATTTTAATTAAGCGTTGTTTTTATGGGCTGTTCTTGAATTCAATAGGTATGGAAATGAAACTTTGATGGTGTGAAGACTCGACTTCCAAACACACTAAAAAATGCACCTAAAATGATAAAAATTTCATTTTTCTTTCAATGAAATTCTAGCTAAAGAAAGAGTTCGAGAATCCAGTTTCTTTTAAAAGACAATTCTTCCTTTGAACATGAAGAATAAATGAAAAGAAAATATTTTTGTTTTTTCAATAAGAACTCAAAACGAGAAAAATAATCAATGCTCACAATAAATCCCTTTCACTTTCAAAACTCGAAAATACAAAAACAAATTTCCTTCAAAAGAGATCTACAAGTTCTAAAAAGCACTCAAAACTACGAAAAACTAATTTTGAGATCTACAAACTTTGAAAATCTAATTGAATAAAAGCTTTAATTTTTTGAGAATGTTTTGCTTAGTTGTTCAGTAAACTAAGGATTCATTTTCCCAGAATAACAAACAAATAAAAAATCATCTAGATATGTTTCCTTTTATAAAAATGAAATTCAGAACTTATAACAAAGCTTGTTCAAAGATTTGCAAAGAGAAAACTAGATCTATTTCTCAAAAAGGATGGATTTTGCAACCAAGTCAGACTCATCAAGAATACAAAAAGACCAGTGTGATTTGAGGTATTTCAAGCTTCTAAGCTTTGAGTCACTACAGAGACCAAGTGAAAACTAATCCAAGTATGCAAAACTTCTAGAAAATCACTCAAAACACAAATACTGTTGGAACTCACTCACAAGAGGTTTTTGACAGGAAAAATAAAGATCTGGGCAGATACTAGAAATCCTAAATCAAATTAAACATAAACTGGAAGAATAAATCTGAAGTTTTTCAAAAAATTTAACAGTGTTTGTAGGCCCCAGAAGTAACAGGTGCGGTCTCGCACTGGTTACTCAAGGAAATTGTGAAACTGCCCGCACTGTGTAAGAAAACAAAGTGCGGTCCCCAGAAAAGTTCAAGAAAAACACAAAAGACTTCAAAACTTTTCAAAGCAAAGTAAACCTAAGCTACCCAGGCGAGTATCCATCAATCAAAAACTAGAAAAATCATTTTCTTAAGTCAAAACAAAGGAAAACCAAAAAACAAGAATCCTTCCCCAGTGGAGTCGCCAATTTGTTGACCGGATAAATCAATCTTGCAGACAAGATCGATCTCCCTAGTACCAAAAGGTAATCTAGCAACAAACAGCCAAACAAAACTATCTTTCTCTAGACATATGCGATTTACAAAAGAATACCATAAAGGTGTTAAGGTCTTACCGTAGATTAAATGCTTGTTCGAAGTAGTTGCCCTTCGGTCACTTGAAGGAGTTATCATTATAGACTTGTAGTCACAAAAAAACAAACATTAAATAGCACCTGTATAGTAAATATTATAAATCATGCCTATCATGGTGATCAAGGAATCCATGAAATAAACAGTTAATTAACAATTTATTGAGAACAATGAATTCATTTTTATTAACTTTGAATGAAAGAAAACCTTACAACCTTAGCCTTGATGTTGAACAGGCCTTCCCAGGGTCTGAAGCAGGAATCTCCTCTACTCTGACAAGCCTTGCACTCTTCCAACCGAGACAGATAGAGGTATGTGATCTTTCCTCACAAAATCTCAGTTAAATGAGTCTGAATCCCAATAGCACTTTACCTCAAACAATTCTAAAGCTTGAACTCCCATTGAGGCTACCCAAGGCCTCTTTTTATAGTGCAAAAGAGGAGGTTTCAGTTCCAACTATGAAGGGATATAATCCTCCTTCAAAGGGATAAGCTCCTCACATCAAGGGGTTAGCTCCTTAAGGCAAGGGATACATGAACCTCAAAAGAGCGGTTCTGCCACCACAAGATTCTTTCCAGAGGCTTCTAGAAATTACTGAAAGTGAGCTTTTTGAGTTTAATTGCGCCTTTTTAATCCTTTACAGGGGTCCGCACTCTTAACACAAAGAAAGTGCGTTCAGGTACGCAGGAGTCATGAACATTAGGTGCGGGACCACAGGTAAGACAAAGAGAAAGTGCGATACCAGAGTTTTAGAGACTTTTGAGAGCTTTTCTCTTATTTTTAAGGCTTGACATGAGGAATTGATGTGTTAGACTTGCAAAAGAGGAAGTATGAGTGATAATAAGCTCATACAGATAACAAAATGTCAAGATGACAATTTTCAGTGCAACAATGACATTGAAAAAGACTTATGACACAAACCTTAGAAGACTTCAATGGAGGATTTGACCTAGAATTAAATAAATAAAGCATGAAACCCATGCTTATAAATAATTTTCTTTTACAACAATTTTTATTTTTCTTTCTTTTGACAAATACATTACATCATGACTCAATTACAATTATGAAGACTGATACTGGCTACATTTCTCAACAGTCCATACCATATAGTTGGGAGAATTTTACAGTAGCTATTAAAAATCATCACCTGAAGGGACCTTAAAGTTTGATAATGTTAGCGACAATTTAATAAATGAGGAGTTGCAACACAAATCAATTTTAGAAAATCAAGGAGGAGAAGCTCTAGCCTTATCTATTTGTGGAAGAAAAATTGAATACGATAGATGAGGGAATTCAAAATATAGAGGTAGATCAATGTATAGAAATGGAAGAATAATTTTCCATCATTGCGAAAAATGTGGTCACATAAAAAAGAAATGGTGAATATAGAAAAAAGAGCAAAAGAGGAAAAAGGAGCAGAAGGTGACCAACAACAACAATGAAGAAACCATTGTTGTTTCATCAAAAGCTAAGGTATTAATCGTTGTTTCTGGTGAAGATGTATGCATTGATGCTTCTGACAATGATTGGATTTTATATTCCAAAGCTTCCTATCATGCTACTTCAATTAGAGAAAAAAAAAATTCTTATTAATTTGGTAATCTATGTAAGGTTTGTTTGGGAAATAAAAGTATGTGTGATATTAAAGGAGTATGAGATGTTATAGTAAAGACAAAAGATGGTTCCAGATTATTACTGAAATAGGTTAGGCATGCGCCAGATCTTGGACATTGTTGTTGCATCAAAATCTAAGGTATTAATCATTGTTTCTCGTGAAGATGTATGCATTGATGCTTCTGATAATGATTGGATTTTATATTTCAAAGCTTCTAGTCATGCTACTTCAATTAGAGAAAAAAATATTTCTTATAAATTTGGTAATCTATGTAAGGTTCGATTGGGAAATAAAAGTATGTGTGATATTAAAGGAGTATGATATGTTATAGTAAAGACAAAATATGGTTCCAATTTTTTACTGAAATAGGTTAGGCATGTGCCAGATCTTGGAGTGAATTTTTTTTCCACTGGGAATTTAGATGGCGAAGGATACCATACATTGTTTGGAAAAGGAACGCAAAAATTTATTAAAGGAGCATTGTTCATGGATAAAGGACTCAAGGTAGGAACTTTGTATACGTTAAGGGAAAGAACAAAAATATTGAATGTGGTTGTTGTTGAAAAAGAAGGAAACTCAACAGATCTATGGCATAATTGATTGGGTCACATGAGTGAAAACGGCCTTAAAATCCTTGCTGGAAAAAATCTTCTTCTAGGTTTGAAATCCCATGAACTTAATCTCTGTAAGAATTGCATATATGGTAGACAACGAATAGTTTCATTTATAAGAGGTTGCCATGAAATAAAAACAAGTATATTAGAATTGGTATATTCTGATGTGTGTGGGCCAATCAATATTACGTCTTTAGGAGGAGCCTCATATTTTGTCACATTCATAGATGATGCATATAGAGAGGTTTGGGCATATTCCATGAAAAACTAGTGAGGTGTTTGAGATATTTCAAAAGTTTCAAGTTGTTATTGAAGGAAAGAATAACAAACTATTGAAGTGTTTAAGTATAGATAATTGTGGATTTCTCAAATGCATTTAAGGATTGCTACAATAGGTTCAACACAAAGCATGAAAATATTGTCCCTAATACTCCTCAAGAGAATGGTATTGCAAAAAGAATGAACCATACCTTCATGGAGAAGGTGAGGAGTGTTTTTTCCAACTCAAGATTATAAAATCATTTTTGGGCAAAAGCAGTAAGGATAGCTTGTTACCTTATAAATTGATCACCTACTACAACCTTAGATGGTGGCATTCCCGAAGAAGTTTGGATTGGTTAGAAGGTGAATTATTCTCACTTGAAAGTTTTTGGATGAGAAGCATTTATGCATATTCACAAAGAGAATAGAAATAAGTTAGATGATAAATCCATGAGGTGCACTTTTTTGGGATATGTGGATGGTGAGTTTGGGTATTGTCTTTGGGATCCAATTAAAAATAAAGTTATTAGAAGCATGGATGTTGCATTTAATGAGCTAGAAATGTTTAAAAGGTCTACAAGTTATATAGAGGTAAATAAAATTGTTAATATGCTTACAAATATCCCACCATTCCAAGAACATGGGCAGGAAATTCAAGAATGTGACAAACAACAAGTGGAAAATGATGCACAACAACAACAAGAAAATGTGCGAAAACCTTTGCAAGAAGTCCAACCTAAAAACACACCACATTTGGTTTGCAGGTCTATGAGGACTCATAAACCTTCACAAAAGTATCCACCCTTAGATTATATTTTGCTACTGATGAAGGTGAACTTGAATGTTTTCAAGAATCTTGTAAAATGGAAACTAGCAAAGAGTGGAAGAAAGAAATGGAGGATCTATTGAAAAAAAAAACTTGGGAATTAGTAGAGCCTCCAAAAAGAAAAAGCATCTTATAGAACAAATGGGCATACATGATTCAACATGAGGCTGAAGGGAAGAAAGAAAGATACACGACAAGCTTGGTGGTAAAAGGGGTTGCATAAAAACAAGGTATTGATTTTACCGAAATGTTTTCTCCTATTGGTAAGATGTCATCCATAAGAGTTATTCTTGGTCTTGTTGTTGCTTTAGATTTGGAATGTGAACAACTAGATTTCAAGACATCCTTCCTTCATGGAGATTTGAAAGAGGAAATTTATTGGAGCAACCAGATGGAATCAAAGAAAAAGGTAAGGAGAATTTAGTTTGCAAATTGAAAAAAAAACTCTATGGACTAAAATAGGTACCATGCCATTGGTGAAAGAAATTTATTCATTTATGTTGGAACATGGTTTTAAAATATTAGAGGTTGATCATTGTGTTTACATCAAGATATGAAGTGTCTATTATATTATTATTGTACGTGGATATGGATGACATGTTAATTCTTGAATGTGATAAGAACATGATCAACAAGTTGAAGAAGGATTTGGGCAACAAATTGGAAATGAAATATTTGGGTCCAGTACATCAAATACTAGGCATGTGAATCATATGTGACAGAAAGAAAAAAAAATGTTGTGGCTATCACAAGGAAAATATATTGAAAAAGTGTTAGACATGTTCAATATGAAGGATGTGAAGCTAGTTGATACACCCCTTTCACCTACACCAAACTCAATGTTGAATTATGTCCTTGTGATGATAAGGAGAAAGGGGAAATGAGAAGAAATCCTTATGCTTCAACAATTGATAACCTGATGTATGCCATGGCATGTGTGTGATTAGATATTACACATTCATTGGGAATTGTAAGCAAGTTTCTTGCAAATCCAGAAAAACAACATTCACAAAAAGTCAAGTGGATTTTCAGGTATCTCAAGGGTACTAGTAATTACTTTTTATGTTTTGGTAACAATAATTCCAAACTTGAAGGTTATGCAGGTGCAAATATGGCTGGAGAGGCTGATAGTAGAAAGTTCATCACTACTTATTTATATACGTTTGCAAATGTAGCACTATCTTGAGTGTTCAATTGCGGAAGGTAGTGGCTTCCTCCACAATAGAGGTAGAATATATAGCTACAACAAAAGCTTGTAAATAGATGTAATGGATGCAATACTTTCTAGAATAGTTGAGAATAAAATAAGACAAATATGTGTTGCATTGTGATAGTAAGAGTGTTATTCACTTAGCAAAATACTCAACATATCATTCTAAAACAAAGCATATTGGTGTTCGATATCATTGGATTCACAAGTACTAGATGATGGGCTAGTACATTTGGAGAAAATACACCGAAGAAAATCGAGCCAACATGTTAACAAAAATATTGACAAAAGATAAGAAGAATATTTGTAGAGCCTTGGCAAGTGTGATACAAAGGTGATGAGAGATTTGATCTCAAGTAAGAGATTGTTAAGCGTGACTCCAAATATAGTTAAAGAATATATGCAAATACTTGAGTGTGAGTGAGAGATTATTAAGTGTGAACCCAAATATAGTTAAGAGTGAATGCAAATATTTAAGTGAGAGATTGTTAAGCGTGACTCCAAATATAGTTAAAGAATATATGCAAATACTTGAGTGAGATTATTAAGTGTAAACCCAAATATAGTTAAGAGTGAATGCAAATATTTAAGTGTGAGTGGAAATATTTTAGTGCGAGTTCAAATATGTTGACTGAGAGTGTAAATATTTTTAATTGTTTTTTTCTCTCAAATATTATTTTCAATGCTAGAGAGACTTCTACTACGTAATGAAATCATCTCCATCTATTGTAACAAAGGATTCTCCTCAGAGAATTCTTCTATAAATAAGATTTGAGTTCATTTAATATTCAACATTGAGCCATTGAGAGTTGAGCTCACAAGAGAAAGTGTTTGTAATTGGATTTCTTAGTAAATTTTTGGTGTTGTGGATTTTCAATCATTGTTTATTTTATTTTTATTTTTATCAAAGATATTATATTTTCTGTTTTCTTTTCTTAACACTTATATTTACAGATAACAACCCATAATAATTGTTTCATTGCTAGTTATACTAAATTTTCCTAGTGTGAAAAAATATAGGGCTATAATCTAAATGTAATTTTTTTTTTTAATCAGAAAATAGTGTTTTATGTCCAAAGTCTCTTAATACGAGTAATATGTTTCTCAAACAAGATACAGGTACGGTATATGATTCGCAAGATTTTTCTAGAAAATGTGAATGTGATATCATGATGTTTGTTATTTTATTTTTTATTCATGAAAAGTGTTGCGTACATCCCACCAAAGAAAACGTTGAATAAGAAACCAACGACCGTTTTGTTCAATTCCGTTGTCCGCGAAACGCGGATAGTTGGATTGAGAAAAATAGATATCTTTGTAGCGATTAAGTTGGTAAACAAAGACTGTGAGAGTTGAGTGGGGATATAGAGGCGTCATCCCTGTTTCTAACATTGTGTCAATCTTGTGACTTGTCTATATTTAACATTCCAATTTTATTTTTTTGGGTTGCGTAAAGACCACCACTCACCATGCAGTTAATTAATATCTCAAGTTTTCAATAAAGAGACTTATTTTACAACTCCCCATGAGAGGATGTGTAAGATTGTTTAATAGAAAATTCTAGAATAGAACTATGTAGACATGTTTAGAATAGAACTATGTAGACATGTTTCAAAGGGTTACTCCATCTATCATTAAGGACCAAAAGGAGTTTTGAGAGCAAAAAGAATCTTGAGAGTAAACGAGCGCTGGAGACCCTATAAATAATAAGATTTTTGGGTGGTAAAAAAAATAAAATACTAATATTTGACCAACTAATTAATATTTGAAAAGAATAATTTAAATAAGATTTTTTGATTGTTATATTTGGGAATTAGATTATCAAGTTTGACCAAGAAGTGAAAAAATGATATGAAAATGAATAACAACAATTAAGGGTGTTAGTTAGATTGTATTGAATTAATAAAAATAATAACATAAATAACTCAATTGTATAAAAATAATGATCACAACTTTAAGATCAATTGGTTGGAATTAGATTATAATAACTTATTAAATCAATAGCAAATATAAATGATGTTGAGCTCAGCAGCGGAATAACAAAATAAACATACAGAACACACATCATTCAAACACACATAAAGACAGCAGATTTTTAACGTGGTTCACCCAACCAATCTGGGCTACGTCCACCTAACAGGGCATCGGCAATCTCATTCATCAACAGCAGAAATACAATAGCAGAGTTTCTCATCTGCTCAGCTCTTCCTCACAGCACATTCCTCATTATGCACACTTGCCTCTACGGGCTTACATTTTATAGCTGGAAATGGCAACAAACTCATAAATTATCTCATAACAAATATAGGATGCATTAACTCCTCATCAGAAACTGATGGAGCCAATGTAGCAACAAATTCTATTGTTGTCACCTACATGAGATTTTCCTCCAGATTTAATTAAAAATAAGAAATAAAATCTCAACAATCTCCACCTTGACAACAATTAGCCTGATACCCTGTTTCATTATTATTTTTATCTTTTCTGCAAGCCAAGAGAAGCTAGACACCATCATAGCTTCTCTAACAAAAATGGTTTCGTGAACATGTCTGCACAATTTTCCTTTGTATGCACCTTTTCAAGAGAGACTCCCCTTTCAGTGATAACCTGTCTTACAAAATGGTATTTGATAGGTATGTGCTTTGATTTACTATGATAGGCGGGATTTTTAGCCAAGTGAATTGCACTTTGACTATCACAAAATAACTTGATGCTGTCCTGCAACCTACCAAACTCACCAAACAAACCTTTCAACCAAACTGCTTCTTTGCAAGCATGCGAAGCAGCTATGTATTGTGCTTGTGTAGTGGATAAAGCAACAATGTTCTGTAGCTTTGACATCCAGCTAATAGCTCCACCTGCAAGAGTAAAGACATACCCTGAAGTTGACCTTCTCTTATCCAAATCACCTGCAAAATCGGAATCAACATATCCACAAACATATTCACTGCTTCTGTTATAAGTGATACAATAATCACTTGTGCCTCTCAGATACCGAAGCACCCATTTCACTGCTGACCAGTGTTCTTTTCCTGGATTTGCCATATACCTGCTGACAACCCCAACTGCATGTGAAATATTTGGTCGAGTACTAACCATCGCATTCATCAAACAACCTACTACATTTGCATATGGAATTCGAGACATATATTCCTTTTCTTCATTAGTGTTAGGACATAAACTTGAAGAAAGCTTAAAATGGGAAGCAAAAGGGACTGAAACAGGCTTCACATTGTTCATACCAAACCTCAAGAGTATCTTCTCAACATACTTCTATTGTGATAGCCACAGCTTACCATTGCTCCTGTCTCTGAAAATCTCCATGCCCAAAATCTGTCTTGCTGCTCCTAGATCTTTCATATCAAACGTCCTAGTCATCTGAGCCTTTAACCTGTTGATCTTTGTTATGCTTTTGCTTGCTAAAAGCATATCGTCAACATACAACACTAAGATAATGAACATGCCATTACTTAATTTGTTAAAGTAAACACAATGATCATATTCACTTCTTATATAATTTTGACTCAACATGAAAGAATCAAATTTCTTGTACCACTGTCGAGGCGACTGCTTCAGACCATACAATGATTTCTTGAGCCTGCAGACAAATTTCCTGTTGCGATTTTGAACAAACCCTTCCGATTGTTCCATGTAAATCTCCTCATCTAAATCTCCATGTAAAAATGCAGTTTTAACATCTAGTTGTTGTAATTCTAAATCAAGTAAAGCAACTAATGCTAACACAATCCGAATTGAAACAATTTTCACAACTGGTGAAAAAATCTCATGAAAGTCAATGCCTGCTTTCTGAGAAAAACCTTTTGCGACCAGCCTCGCTTTGTACCTGTCTTCTGTATCATCAACACCCTTCTTCAATTTGTAAACCCACTTACATCCCACAATTTTTCTCTCTTTAGGAAGTTCTACCAGATCCCATGTGGCATTCTTCGCTAACGCCTTCATCTCGTCCTTCATAGCCTCTTTCCACTTACCACTGTTTGAACCTTCTATAGCTTCCTGATAGCACAAAGGTTCATCATCGTTAGCAGTTAAAGCAACTGAAGTAACATAATCATCATACCTTTTAGGAAGTCGTATGATTCTTGTAGACCTCCTTAAAGATGTTTCTGGTACTTCCACAATTTGCTGATTATTATCTGTAGGAACTTCTTCATGATCAGCATCTGAAACACGTTCATGATCTGCATCTGAAACTTGTTCATGATCTGAATCTGAAACTTGTTCATCTAGACTATCATCAGTATTTGAACTGGTTTCAAACTGAATGTGTTGAAGCTGAGGTACATTATCCTGTTTCAATTTATCATCTACATCCGGATTTTCAAGTGAGGATTCATTAAATTTAACATCTCTGTTAATGATGATCTTGTGAGTAGTAGGATCCCACAACCTATATCCCTTAGTTCCATCACCATATCCAACAAAGATATATCTTTTTGATTTAGGATCTAATTTAGAACGCTGATGTTTCAGAACTAGAGCATATGCATCACAACCAAAAACTT
Source organism: Pinus albicaulis (assembly GCA_034641835.2). Taxonomy (NCBI): domain Eukaryota; kingdom Viridiplantae; phylum Streptophyta; class Pinopsida; order Pinales; family Pinaceae; genus Pinus; species Pinus albicaulis. The sequence continues at coordinate 1,669,027,224 of CM076579.1, forward strand.
TTAGTTTAGAATAATCACATGGATAACCTTTCCATACCTCTTGAGGAATTTTGCATCCTATCGCAGTTGATGGTGATCGATTTACCAAGTAACAAGCTGTAGAAACCGCTTCTGTCCACAATTCCTTCTGCAAATTGGCGTTACTAAGCATACTTCTTGCTCTCTCTAAAAGAGTCCTGTTCATGTGTTCAGAAACTCCGTTTTGCTGAGGAGTATATACAGTGGTTTTATGTCTTTCGATCCCAGCATCCTTGCAATAATCATCAAATTCCTTTGAAGTGAACTCACCACCATTGTCAATTCTTAAACATTTAATGGTTCTTCCAGTGATGTTTTCAACTAATGCTCTAAACTGTTTGAAAACTGTGAACACATCAGACTTCTTCTTTAGCATGTAGACCCACACTTTTCTAGAGAAATCATCAATAAAAGATACAAAATATGACGATCCTCCATATGAGGTTGTAGGAGATGGACCCCAAACATCAGAATGGATATAATCAAGGACTCCCTTACTAGTATGTTTTCCAGTTTTAAACTTCTGCTTGCTTTGTTTCCCAAACAGACAATGTTTGCAGAAATCTAACTTAGAAGATTTTAAACTAGGAAGTAACTTACGATCAGACAAAATTTTTAATCCTTTTTCGCTCATATGGCCCAACCTTTGATGCCATAAACGAATAGAATTACTGTCGTTTTCAGATACTGTAGAAGCATGATCTGACTCTGTTCTTCCTTCTAACTGGAAAAGATTTCCAACCTTCTTTGCTTTCATTACTAGTAAAATTCCTTTATAAACTTTCATTACTCCACCTTGAATAAAGGTTTTATATCCATTAGTGTCTAGTACTCCTAGTGAAATGAGGTTTTTTCTTAGTTCAGGTACATGTCTTACATCAGTTAGAATTTTATTTGTCCCATCAAACATTTTAATCTGGACGCTTCCAATTCCCACAATATTACATGAGGTATCATTTCCCATATAAACCACTCCATCATCGATTGATTTATAAGTTTTAAACCACTCTCTATGAATGCACATGTGATTTGACGCACCAGAATCTAACAGCCAATGTTGATCATGATTAGACAAACTAACTGATAACACTTCATCACCTGAAATCGATGCCGAACCTGTATCTGTCGTGTTTGCTTCTTTATTCTCTGTCGAAGAGTCTCCTTTGGATGTTTGCTGTCTATTCCAACAGTCCTTCTTCAAATGTCCTGATTTGCCACAAAACCAGCACTTTACCTTACTCTTCTTCCCTTTCGATTTTGAGCGCGAGTTGCTGTGCTTATTGAAGGGTCTTTCTTTGGAACGACCTCTTACCATCATTGCTTCTGATGTAGAGGTTTATGAATTTGACCTCTTCCTTGTTTCTTCGGACAATAAAGATCCAACAACATCATCAAATTCAAGGGTTTCTGATGAACTAAGACTTATAGAAGTAACAAAATGATCCCATGACCGGTATGAAACACTATCAAAATTGACATCTTGATTCAAATTTTAATTACATGCTTTCTAAGCTGCACGAGTATTAAAGGTATTGAGATGATCAGTTAGCACTTTTGCATGCCTTCTTTCATGTGAGCACTTCAGTAATAAGCTTGAAGAATCTATTCAGTTGGAATTTTGTCATGCGCAACTTTTCAAGACGACCAAAACTATGACATTTTTCGACCACGATGTTAAAGGTAAAACATACGAACATAAGTAGAATACCTTCAGTGCTCTTTCATCCGGATCCTTCCATTCATCATGTTGCCATGGTGTAAAGTTTGTTTATATTACTAACTGTATATACATGTTGCACAAGCAGATCATACATCTTCACCTTCCAGATCTCGAAGTTGTTTTTGCCATTGAACTTGTCGATCTCAAACCGGGCACTTTGTGTTTTTGCCATATTGTGTCACAAAAAAAAACCTCCAATTGCAAATTTTTAATAAAGAATGCCCTTTTTAATAAAAAATGCCTTTTAAAAAAAAATATACCCTTCACCTTTAAAGTGCCTTTCACTTCATACCATATGCAAATGGTAATTTAATATTCAAATCAATTTCTAACATATGAGAAATCTCTCAAACTACCACCACTCAAATCGATTTACCACTCAAAAATGCCACCACTCAAATTAATATACCAAACCTTATGCCCCACATCGATTATGTATATCGATTTGCATATATATATGGCACTTCATATATATATATATGGCACTTCATATAAATCGATTTGCATATCGTTTTTAAAAGAAACAAAATGGCACTTAAAAAAAAATACAAAGCGATTTGTAATAAAACAAATCGACTTTTTTACAAACTCCAAATCGATTTAATAAAAAACTTTCAAAATGGCATACGATTTATGACCTTTAGACCCATTTGAAATCGTTCCAAAGAAAATATCGATTTTCAACTCACGGCATTTGAATAAACCTGTTCAACAGTCCACGCGTTGAAGCTCACGGCAGACGGAGAACAGTCCAAGGCATTTTATGAACAGGCAGCGGCTTCTAACTGTACTCAGCACCGTTCGATATTGTAACAGGTTCAACGGCTGTGTTTTATCACTGTTCGCAAAAAAAAAAACTTTGATCCCGGCAGCACGCAAATGGTCCATTAATCAGCGAACAAGAAACTTTGGCCTCATGGGTTCTCAACAGGCCACGGCTTCTGCCCTTGGCACAACCCGCTATCACACAAATCGAACCGGCAGATACATACAAATCTTCAATTCAAATGCAACTCAATGTAAACCGCAGAACTCATAGCAGAGTGCTCATATCTCACCGGAGAGAAACGACATCCCACGGCTTCTGCAACACAATTCAACAGTCCACGGTTTTCTGTGCAGCAAACTTACCAGCGACTCGAGCTCCGATACCAATTGTTGAGCTCAGCAGCGGAATAACAAAATAAACATACAGAACACACAACATTCAAACACACATAAAGACAGCAGATTTTTAACGTGGTTCACCCAACCAATCTGGGCTACGTCCACCTAACAGGGCATCGGCAATCTCATCATCAACAGCAGAAACACAATAGCAGAGTTTCTCATTTGCTCAGCTCTTCCTCACAGCACATTCCTCATTATGCACACTTGCCTCTACGGGCTTACATTTTATAGCTGGAAATGGCAACAAACTCATAAATTCTCTCATAACAAATATAGGATGCATTAACTCCTCATCAGAAACTGATGGAGCCAATGTAGCAACAAATTCTATTGTTGTCACCTACATGAGATTTTCCTCCAGATTTAATTAAAAATAAGAAATAAAATCTCAACAAATGAATTATATAAACTAATGACAACCAGATATATTAGTTGAGATTGATGACATAAATTAGTTGAAATGAAGATAATTTTATAATATAAGATATATTGGTTGAAATTGATGAGATAAATTAGTTGAAATGAACATAATTTTATAATATAAAAAGGGATGGAGTTAGCATAAAATTTCTCAGATAATGAAAATGATAAATTATATCAAATAAATAAAATGCTAAAAAGTCGATAGGATTGACTAGATTGATATGATTAGCATTTACAATTTAGAAAACTGTCTGCCCAACGCTGTGAGTTGGATTGAGAAAATAAGTGACGAAAAACGAAAGAGAGAGTGATTAATAGCAAAGCATTTGAGAGTTGAGTGCGTGGCCAAATTTTTATTTGTGGTAAAGACTAGCGCCCACCATGGGATAACTGTTGGAATGTTTCAGAATTCCAAAATAATAAAAGTCCCTTCCTTAACACAGAGAAAATTCAAAAATTGCATTCACAGTGACAGAGTTTCAACTCAGAAAAAAATTTCTATTTCATAAAAAAACTGCTACAAATTCTTCCTCAAGAGAGGGATTACAAAATAATTTTGACTGCTGCTAACACAGTTAAAAAATTATCACTCTGTTTATCTCAAAAACAACTCTCTGTCATTTTCAAAATATACACTGCTATGTATTATTTTAAAATGCACTCTCTGTCTATTAAAAAACAATTAACGCACTGCTGTGCATACATATAAAAATAGAACTGCTCTGTTCTATATCTCAGCAACAACAACTACTAAAAAAATTACAATTCTGTTTTATAAATATAAAACAAGAAAAATATCTAAGAACAATTAATGTCATTCGTTGACAAAATTGCAAAATTATCACCGCTTAAAAAATTTCATAAATGCCTCATTAAAAAATCTGTCAGCACCGCTTAAAAAATTCATTTATGTCGAATTTGAATTACTGGCAGCGGTGAATTTTCCGCGGTGGTGGCGGAACGGTGGCGCGCGAGTGGCACATGGGGCGGAGCCACCTCTCCTGGTGGTTACGGGGGGTATGAGTCTGCCCGTACAGACCAAATGGGTGAGCCCCCACACAAAATAATAGCTGTTCATCTTGGGTCAAAGCCCGATCGAGAAGTCAACTACGGGGGGGTGCCTTTCGTTAACCGTCGAGCAGTTTGACCCCCTGTAATTCGTCGATCACTGCCCACAATGCTGATCACGCTGCCTACCTGTGCGCCTTTAACCCTGCGCTGTTCGACGATGCTGCTGCCTGCAGATTCAACTGCGCAGTTGGAAATTACATTCCAACACTCCCCCTTAATTTCAACTGTTGGGTTTTCTTGCATACCCATGCATTTTCTGAAATGTTCAAAGCTTTTCTGCACAAGTGGCTTTGTGAGGATATCAGCAAATTGATCCTCCGTTCTGCAATGATGCAAAACTATTTCACCATTTTTAACCAATTCACGTATGAAGTGAAACTTGGTGTCAATGTGTTTAGTCCTCTTATGAAAAACAAAATTTTTAGACAATGCAATAGCTGAACTATTGTTACAAAATATCACTGTCCCTTTTACCTGTTATTGACATAAGCTTCTCAACATTTTCATCAAAGGCGCGACAGCTAACTGCTGTGGCTGCCACATGATACCTTCTCTTTGTGAACAATGCTACATTGAACATTTCTTAGAAGCCCATGAAATGGCTCCTGAACCCATGTGAAAAACATAACCGGAAGTGCTCTTCCGATCATCAACACTTCCAGCCTAATCACTGTCTGTGTATCCAACTAAATCTGAACATTCTGAAGTAGTATAAAAAATACCAAACCTTTTAGTACCTTTAACATACCTCAAAATTCTTTTTGCTGCTTGCCAATGTGCATCTTTTGGCTTTTCCATGAACCTGGAAATCAAACTAACAGCATGCATTATGTCTGGCCTAGTTGCAGTCAAATACATAAGGCTGCCAACTATGCTCTTGTATAGACTAGGATCAAAATCCTTACTGCTGTCCTCTCTACTGAGCTTTAAGCCCATCACTATTGGAGTGATTGCTGCTTTGCATTCCTGCATGTTAAATCTTTCAAGTACCTCATTAACATACTTTGCCTGTGAGATGAAAATACCATTTTCATCTTGCTCTACTTCTATTCCCAAGAAGTATTTCAACAAACCCATATCAGTCATTTCAAATTCTTCTTTCATGACTGTTTTGAAATGTTCAATAAGGCAATCATCATTACCTGTAAAAATAACATCATCAACATACAAGACTACAATCAAGATTTTACCGTCTTTTTCTTTGATGTAGAGGGTGGGTTCTCCCTCACACTTTTCAAAACTATTTTCTAGTAGATATGAATCTATCCTACTGTACCATGCTCTTGGCGCTTGCTTCAGCCCATAAAGAGCTTTCTTCAGTTTGCATACCTTGTGCTCTTGGCCTTTCTTTTCATAACCGAGAGGTTGTTCAATGTAAACCTCTTCCATTAACACTCCATTCAGAAATGCTGACTTCACGTCCATTTGGTAAACTTTCCACTTGTTTTGTGCTGCTATGGACAACACTTCTCTCACGGTTTCCATTCTTGCAACCGGTGCGAAAGTTTCCTCATAATCTATGCCATGCTTCTGCTTATAGCCTTTGACGACAAGCCTTGCCTTGTGTCTCTCTATTTTGCCTTCAGCATTACTCTTGGTATTGTAGACCCATTTAACACCAATGACATCTTTACCTTTTGGGAGTTCAACCAAATCCCAAGTCTTGTTTCTTTCTATGGCATTTATTTCCTCATCCATAGCTTCTATCCATTTCCTATCCTTCATGGCTTCTTCGAAATGAACAGGATCATCAACATGACAATATAAAGCAAACAAAGAATTGATACCTTCATTTGATATATCTTTTTCATAAATATCTTTCAAACTTCTGAATTTCTTACCTCTTTCAGTAGATGTACAAATGCTTGAAGAAGCACTTGAATTTCCTCCTTGTGGTGTGCTTAGAGAAGCACTGTCATTTCTCCTCAAGGGTGTGCTATGCTGCACTTGTGTTGGTGCTGCTGTTTGGGGATGTATTTCAGCCAACTCAACATCATTTTCATCATGAGATAAACAACGTTTTACATTCACTGTTTTCTCTATGCTTCCATCCCAAGCTTCCTCTTCAATGAACTGAACGTCCCTGCTCACAATAAACTTCTTGCTGGATGGGTTATATAACCTGTAGGCCTTGGATTCCTCATGTGTCAATGAAAATACCTTTCTCCCCATCTGTCAACTTCCTCCTTAGTGATCACGGGAATGTTGTGCACTAAGCCCCTTCCATTTCTTCATGTGTGTGACACTTTGCTTTGTGCCACTCCATGCCTCTTTCGGCACTTTGTTCATAATTGCCTTTGTAGGGCACCTGTTCAAAATATATGTTGCACAATGTACAGCTTCAGTCCAATAATCATTAGGCAAATGCTTGGCTTTCAACATACTCCTCGCCATGTCCATTATGGTTCGGTTCTTCCTTTCGGCTACTCCATTTTGCTGCGGAGTATATCTAGTTGTAAACTGCTTTTGAATACCATTTTCTCTACAAAATCGTAGAAAATATTTAGAGATATACTCACCTTCTCTATCAGTCCTTAAGACTTTGATATGCAGTCCACTTTGTTTCTCAACAAGTGCTTTGAAATTGCAAAAATTTTCAAACACTTCACTTTTGTTTTTCAAAAAGTAAACCCAAGTTTTTCTTGTAAAATCATCTATAAATGTTAAGATATAGTGGCTGCTAGCAAGTGATGGAGTTTGCATCGGTCCACACACATCCGAGTGGACAATCTCTAAGGGTGCTTTTGCCCTTATGCTTTTCCCGGAAGGAAAACTTTCTCTGTGTTGTTTCCCAAGAATACAACCTTCACAAAGGCTGTCCGGTTTCTCTATCAATGGTAAACCACTTACCATTCCTTTTCTGTTCAACAAATTAAGACCTCCAAAGTTGAGATGTCCAAATCTCAAGTTCCATAACCAATTATCATCCTTTGGTTCGCTTTGGTAAGTCTCTTGTGCAACTGCTGCTTTCTCTTCGCCATTCTTCAAGTCTGCTCTCATCCTGAGAGGGAACATCCTGTTCCTTGTCATCTTCACTTCAGCAATACACTGCTTGCTGGGTGGTTTATCCATGATGGTACAAACATCATTATCAAAGAAAACATTATACCCCTTATGGACAAGCTGTCCAACACTTAAGAGGTTACACTTCATTTCTGGAACATAATAAACATCTGCTATGGTTTTCTTTGCTCCTAATCTTGTTAAAACATTTACATCTCCTTTTCCCATAACAGAAACTTTGCTATCAGTTCCTAGTGTGACTTGTGACTGCACATTTTCATCTAACATAGAAAACATTGCTAAGTTTCCTGTCATATGGTTACTACAACCGGAGTCTAGAAACCATAAATCCTCATTCTTTTCTTCAGCCATATTACAAGCTAAAAACAAATTGTTTTGGCTGCTATTTTCTCTAGTGAAATTTGCACTAGTTTTACTTCTCATATCTTGCTTCTTCGTTCTACATTCATTAGCATAATGACCATATTTCTTACAATTGTAACATTGGACATTGGATTTGTCATACCTTTGTCCTTGATCATTCTGCTGTCCACTTTGCTGGCTGCTTTGGCCATGTTGCTGATTTGGATTGCTGCCCCTTCCTTGAGCATTTTCTGGACTGTTCCTTCCACCTCTGTTCTGGCTTCTGCCTCTTCCTCTTCCTTTGCCTTGCCCTCTTCCTTTTCCGAAAGACATCTGGGTCTTAAAAGCATGCTCAAGAGATGAGTTTTCACTCCTACTCAATCTCTGTTCATGGGTCATCAATGATGCATGTAGCTCATCAACTGAAAACTTTGTGAGATCCTTAGTCTCCTCTATGGTGGTGACAATCACATCAAATCTTGAGGGTAGACTCCTTAAGAGTTTTTCAACAATCCTCTTGTCTTCAAGAGTTTCTCCATGTGATCTAATTTGTGTGACCATTCCAATCACATGAGTGAAGAATGAGTCAATGGTGTCTGACTCTTTCATACAGAGAGTCTCAAAGTCTCTCCTCAGCAACTGAAGTTTTGCTGTCTTCACCTTCTCCATACCCTGATAAGTTGTCTTGAGAGTTTCCCATGCTTCTTTGGATCTGTTAGCTGCTGCTATCCTCGGAAACACACTCTCATGCACTGCTTGATACAAAAAGAAAAGAGCCTTGGCATCTCTCTTCTTATTGTTCTTCAGTGACTCCCTTTCTGCTTGAGTTAAGACATAAAACTCTGCTTCATTTGCTGGCTCTTCAAAGCCATCTTCAACAAATTCCCATAATTCTTGAGAGACAAATAAAGCTCTCATAGTTATTGACCAGTAGTCATAATTTTTCCCATTAAATTGTGGGAGATGGATATTTCCCAAACTCATACCACAGTCTTGGCTCATGTTGTACTCTTAACTATACTTAAAACATGGTATGTGTTTAAATTAATAAGCGTACTTTTCTATAGGCCCACTTGTGTAAATACCTTTGAATTATTCTTATCTGAACCTTCTGCCTATTTGAAGGTATCTGCAAAAAGCAATTCCTTTTCTTGATTGTTTGACTAAACCAGCTAAATTGGCTCGATACCATGTTGAATGTTTGGTGTAATAAAAGTCCCTTCCTTAACACAGAGAAAATTCAAAAATTGCATTCACAGTGACAGAGTTTCAACTCAGAAAAAAATTTCTATTTCATAAAAAAACTACTACAGATTCTTCCTCAAGAGAGGGATTACAAAATAATTTTTACTGCTGCTAACACAGTTCAAAAATTATCACTCTGTTTATCTCAAAAACAACTCTCTGTCTTTTTCAAAATATACACTATTGTGTATTATTTTAAAATGCACTCTCTGTCTATTAAAAAACAATTAACGCACTGTTGTGCATACATATAAAAATAGAACTGCTCTGTTCTATATCTCAGCAACAACAACTACTAAAAAAAATTACAATTCTGTTTTATAAATATAAAACAAGAAAAATATCTAAGAACAATTAATGTCATTCGTTGACAAAATTGCAAAATTATCACCGCTTAAAAAATTTCATAAATGCCTCATTAAAAAATCTGTCAGCACTGCTTAAAAAATTCATTTATGTCGAATTTGAATTACTGGCAGCGGTGAATTTTCCGCGGTGGTGGCGGAACGGTGGCACGCGGGTGGCACACGGGGTGGAGCCACCTCTCCTGGTGGTTACAGGGGGTATGAGTCTGCCCGTACAGACCAAATGGGTGAGCCCCCGCACAAAATAATAGCCGTTCATCTTGGGTCAAAGCCCGATTGAGAAGTCAACTACGGGGGGGTGCCTTTCGTTAACCGTCGAGCGGTTTGACCCCTTGTAATTCGTCGATCACTGCCCACAATGCTGATCACGCTGCCTACCTGTGTGCCTTTAACCCTGCGCTGTTCGACGATGCTGCTGCCTACAGATTCAACTGCGCAGTTGGAAATTACATTCCAACAATAACTCTGTACGAATAAATTGATACATCGCGACTAAGTTTGCATAAAGTTACTCAGCAATTTCCCCACGCCTTCTTCTCATCTCTGCGCCCCACCCACTGATCACTTGTCCAATTCTACGACTTATTTTCTTTTAGATGTGATTGAAGACAACCCATAAAGATTCATTCCATTTTTTCCATCTCGTGCAAGACCACCACCCACCATTCTCGTAATACACTAGAAAAGAGAAAATCTACATCTCTTGTCTAAACAAGAGTCAAGATTCAAGATAGGTGAGAAAATGAAGTTTCAATAAAGTTACTTCATAATTTCTTTGTGCACCACCCACTCAATCATCGAATCACATAGGTATTCTTCATTTTTAGATAAACCAGAGTCAAGATTCAAGATAGGTGAGAAAATAGAGTTTCAATAAAATTACTTCATAATTTCTCTGTGCCTCCACCCACTCAATCTTCAAATTCCACATGCGTATTCTTCATTTTTAGATGTGATTGAAGATTCTTTCAAACCTTTTCCTTTTTGGGGAAGACCATCACCCATGATTCCCGTAATACATGAGAAAAGAGAAGGAACGCAATTGCAAAGACTTTGAGAGTTGTGCGGGGAGAAGGAACGTAATTGCAAAGTATTTGAGAGTTGAGTGGGGCAGAGGGGCGTTGTTGGTTTGCGGAGAGTCTAACGCCAAAAATTTAAAAATTCTGGTAAGATTCTAAAAAATTAGGCAAAGATTTTTTAGACTCGAATTTTTCAGAATCTTGTTTATAGTTGTTAAATTTCAGTATTTTGGGTGTCTTAAAAGGCTTTTTATAAAGCTGAATCCATTTTCACTATCAAAAATGCAATTCGAACACTCCAACTACTTGATTTTTTGAATTTTTTTTTACCGAGAAAAAAATTACCGTCCAAACTATTCTGTTACATCTGTACACAATTCCAAATCCAACACCCTGTCAAGGCTATTCTTTGTGGTAAATACCACCACCCATGGCATAACTCTGTACGAGAAGATTTGTTACATCCCTTCTATTTTCTCGTGTATTATGAGAATGGTGGGTGGTGGTCAATCATATCATTAAAAAAAACGAATCTTCCAAAATGACAGGATGTTAGAGTCTCTGAACACGTAAAACACCACTCAATTCTAGAAGTTTTTGTTACCAAGTTAATCATTCCTTTTTTGTTTTCTTCCACCTCACAGCGTAAATGGGATTGAAAAAAATGGAAATTGGTATTTCTCCCATGTATCTATGATTATTCTTATTCATTTTTTTTAATATGGTATTACGTTTTTACACATATTCCATGACATCAATCACTAAGAGGGTACACATTTATTTGGACACATTTATTTAGAGAAAAATTTCAATGGAGTGTCGAAGAATGTAATTAGGTTAGATTTTCATAAATGTATTTTGAAATGTACTTATCAAAAAACTAAATAAAAGAATTTTTATTATTGTAACAATGACTTATTAAAGCACGAGTTTCATGCTTAGGTCATCATTATATTAGTCAAGGTCCTCATTGTAGACTTCTAGGATCAATATTGAGTCAATAGAGTCACTGTACATTTAAAGAGACCCTTCTTGGGCTTTTTATTCATGTAAAAATGATTATTATTGAGTCATATATGATTTATGTAACCTCCACATCAAGTCAGCCTAAAGGAAACCTATTCGACCTCACTTAAAGCCTATAAATAGAAAGAGATCGAATTCATTTTGAAGCATCTCATCTCAAGCTAGTTCGATATCTCCAGTAAAGGAGGAAAAAGTAAAAAGTGGTCAAATATGGCAAAAGGAGTGTGAGTTTGATCAAGGTCAAAGAGAAGAAGAAAATCGAAGTTTTGGTGCTACTCTTTCTCTCTCTCTCTCTCATGCCCTAGTTTGGGAGATCAAAGTCTTTTTTTCTTGTTGATGCCAGTTGTTGCATGATGTCATATGTTGTTGCATACTTGAAGTTGTTGGGGTCAAGTTGTTGTTGCTATTGGGTCTAAGATCTAGAAATGCCGAATTGGTGTGGAGGAAAGGTTTGGTCTATGTCTAGGGTGACGAATCTCAAAGAAAACTATTGAAGGAAGAGAATTTTTTACCTGGTTTTCCCCTAGAGAAGGGTTTTGCCCTGGCATAGTGCCTACATCTTGCGTCTTGTGTTTTTGTGATCTTGATACACACATAGTTTGGTAATTGTTTGATGAAATATAATCTAATAAAGAAATAAAATAAGCCAACATAATTCACAAGTAATTATCAAGAAAGAGGAACCAAACCGTAATCTACTTGCATTGATTTCTTAACATTGTATCATATCTAAGGTCAAGAGAGATTGAAGATCACTTTGTTGGCTAAAAAGAAATGGACATGGATTCTCCCTCTTTGGCAAGATATATGAGAATGGGTATCTACACTACTAGAAACTGGATCAAGAAAGTCATTCACTACTTATTCAACAAGGCCAAAAGTCAAGGGTTCTTGGTTGCTCTCACAAGTTCTCTTAGTGATGACAATGCATGGATCATCGATAGTGGAGCATCAAGGCACATGACAGGAGAAAAAATTCATACACTATCAAAGGATCCATCTTCTCATGCAGTGGAATTGGGTGACAACAAAAGCTATGTCGTTAGAGGTCTGGGATCAACATCGTTGAAGCTGGAAAACGAATCGAAGCTGCATCTCAACAATATACTATATGTTCCAGGTTTGAAAAAGGATTTTCTTTCTATTTCTTGTTTAGAAGATAAAGGAGATAGAGTTTATTTTGTTGATGGAAAATTAATGGTTTGGGGCAAAGACTCTAGTATTGATAAAGCTAGGGTTATTGGAGTTCGTGAAGGAAGCTTATATAGATTCATTACACCACCTCCTCAAGCCTTGGTTCATATAGAAATCAATCCCATTGAGATATGGCATAGGAGGTATGGTCATCCACATTATAAGCTATTCCCTACTCTTAGTCAATTGGTTCATGGCATCCCAAATATCAAGGAAGATCATGAAGGGAAAGCATAGAAGAAATCCATTTCCAAATAGTGAAATTGGGTCTCGAGGAATATTAGACCTCATTCATTCTGATGTGATCCAGGTGGATATTGGTGGCCACCCGCCTATTCCACTTGGGGCCCCACCATTGTCTCTTTTAGTTCTTCACAAATTACTATTTTTAGTAGTTTTTTGGGTCCTAAAATTCTGGAGCCATTTTGAGGCCCCAAACGGAGATAGTATGTTGAAGTTACGTCCCCGGGAAGTTGAAACACCAATTTACCCAAACGGGGCCCATAGTTTTGGCGCTTCATCTCCTAAGGTTAGGTTTTTGGATGTTTAGAGTTCTCCATTGTTTCTCCATAATAAATAGGCCCTTGAGCCTCATTGTAACACAGTTCAGAGGTCTGTAGCCGCCACATCTCTTCTCAGAGATTCGCTACTAGCACCCTAGCCATTTTATTTCCATCATGTTTGTCAGCATATTTCTGTGATTTGATATTAATGAAATGAAGCCTTATTTCCTTTATATTTCTATGTTTATGGTTATTTCTGTATTTTGTTGTGTTCTTGCATAAATCTGGATCAGTGGTATCAGAGCGGTCTGTTTTTTTTCTTGATCCTTCTTTGCATGTCCCCAACGAGGTCGGGATATAAAGAGTTAGGGCTCGATCTGGTGGAACCTTTGCAAGATCAGCCTCGCAAGCCCCAACAGACGCCCATGGGGGACGAAAAGAAAGATGAGGGAGATGGAGATCCTATCAAAATATTGCTCGAGGAGGCCCTCGAAAAACAAAGGAACGCGATGATGGATAACTTTGCCCAGATCCTTCAACTACTACCCACCGATGACACATTGGATCCAGCAGCCACTCTGGAGGTGCGACTCCCTTTAAGGTACAAGTAACTTTGACATTCCCATATTTGAGGGTCAAATAGATGCAGATGCCATAGATAGATGGTTGAATCTATTAGAAGGATATTTCTTGGTTCATGACTTTTCCGACGGAGAGAAGATTATTTTTGCACTCCTCAAAGCTACCCCCCATGTCAAGGACTGGTTGGAAACCTACTGTGAGAAAAAGGACGAGACAGAACCCTCTCTGTTCTTAATTGTACCCCCTTGGAATTCTTTCCGAGATGCCATCAAGAAACAATACTATCCCGTGGGGAGCTATGAGGACAAGTACATATAATGGACCACGCTGCGGCAACAAAGGGATCAAGATGTGCATGAGATAACGAATCTATTCCATACCCTGAGCACAAATTTTGGCATCAAAGATTCAGAGAAACATTTGGTGCTAAAGTATCGCGGTTGTCTGCACAGATACATTCAGGAGGAAATGGCGTTCCTCAACATCTCCTCGCTTGGTACGACATACTGGTATGCTGCTAAAATTGTGCAGAAATTCAAACAGAAGAAGCGAGACTTTGGATCTGCGAATCAAAAGAAAGGGAAAGGTGCCCCCAAACTACAGAAAAAAGGACAAATCCAAGGCATGGCAGCCCAAGACAACCTGCCAAAGCCAAAAGCAAAGAACAACACCGCGAAGCCAAAGAAGGACACGAGAAAGTGGTGTGAGTTCCATAAGAGCTACACTCACAACACAAGTGAGTTTCGGGCCACGCAGTCGCTAGTGGCCGAGATGAGGGCTTCTGAATCAGATGCATGCTCCGACTCTGAATCAGAACTTGACAAGGGGAATGACAAAGGGAAGCAGATTATTGATGCGGAGCCCAACGACACTGTTGCCACTACGAATATGTAGAAGGAGGAACCAAAAGATCCAGAGGAGGCAGAGCATCTCTTCCACTCCTAGATGTGGGTAAAGGGTTCCTCGCTACGATTCATTGTCGATGATGGGAGCCAAAAGAACCTCATTTCAGAAAATGTCATGAAGCGGTTGGGCTTTTGACCACAGCGCACCCACAACCATACACCATCGGGTGGCTTCACCAAGGACGGGATCTCCGCGATAGCCAGCAATGCCGCCTTCCCTATAGCATCAAGCCCTTCACGGATGAGGTATTGTGTGACATTGTTCCTATTGATGTTTCAGATGTATTATTAGGCTAACCATACTTGTGGAAGCGACATGCTGTGTATGAGTCCCAGCCTCGCGTTGTTATTTTTACTTTGGGAAAGAAGTTATACAGGATAGCAGAGGTACCACCGCCTCCCACTATCTCTTTGGTTACTACAAAACAATGCAGTAAGCTCATTTCCCAAACTAGAAAATTTGTTTTCCTGATGATCCACCCCCAGGGCAAGAAGAAGACTATGGCCACGACCTCTAGACATGGCTCCTCTGCACGACAAAAACAAATGGATAAGGTTGTGGAGGAGTACGGGGACATCTTCACCTCACCCACAGGGGTGCCTCTATACTGTCAGGTCAAGCACCCCATTGACCTGACCCCATGTGCACCACTACCCAATGGACTGATCTATAGGCGCTCTATTATGGAGAATGATGAAATCAAGAGGCAGATTCAGGAGTTGCTATAGAAAGGTCATATCCGGCCAAGTTCATCGCCCTGTGGGAGCCCGATCGTGGTTGTACAGAAGAAGGATGGGACTTGGAGACTCTGTATTGACTATCGGGCGATGAACAAAATCACTGTCCGGAATAGGTACCCGATCCCACAGATTGATGACCTTCTCGACCAACTCAACGGGGAAAAATATTTCAGCAAGATTGACTTGAAGTTTGGGTATCACCAGGTACCAATCGAACCCTCTGATGTGTGGAAGACTGCCTTCAAAGCCAAGGAGGGCCTTTTCGAATGGCTCATCGTGCCTTTCATATTGACAAATGCTCTCGCAATCTTTATGAGGTTCATGGATGACATATTGCATCCATTCACCAACTCATTTGTAGTGGTATACTTGGATAACATTCTGATCTTCAACCAGACTTGGGAAGAGCACCTCCACCACATCTGAGAAGTCCTCCAAACACTGCGGCAACACAAGTTATGTGCCAATTTGGAGAATTGCACTTTTGGCATGACCCAGGTTCAATATCTGGGATACATTATTGATGAAAGGGGGGTGCATGTGGATCCAACCAAGATCCAAGTAAATTAGGATTAAGCATTGTTCCACCTAACAGGAAACCAGCAGCTTTCTGGGTCTTGCTAATTTCTATCGCAGGTTCGTGTTGGGATTCTCTCATATCACTTGGCCCTTGAGTCAAGTCACCAAGGGAGGAGCGAAAGCAAAATTATTTTGGTCGAAATCTCAACAGAAGGCATTCGTAGAATCGAAACATCGCCTCTGTTCTGCTCCAGTGCTCACATTACTAGACTTGCAACAACCATTCGAGATCGAGACAGATGCCTCTGACTATGCTATTAGGGTAGTTCTTACTCAATAGGGGCATCCAATGGCATACCACAGTGATACATTGTCCGACACAGTTCGAAAGTATCTCACTTATGAAAAAGAAATGTATTCCATTGTGCAGGATTGTCGAAAATGGAAGCATTACATTTTGGGGAAGGAGACAATCATCCACACAGACCACCGACCCCTGCAGTTCATACAGACACAAGGGAAGTTGCAAAACGATCGCCATCAGAATTGGTCCACATATCTGCAACAATTTCATTTGAACATCAAGTACAAGAAGGGTAGCACCAATAATGTTGCAGACTGCCTCAGCCGACCACCGATCGTGGCCATAACCACCATTATCAACTCTTGTGGGCATGAGACTTCTGATTGGCCGCTTCTCTACAAGAGCGATCCAGAATTCAACTACACATACAAGGCACTCTTGGGGGGTATGCAAGTTCCAAATTTTCACATCCAAGATGCACTATTATGTCACTTGGGACACCTTTGTGTTCCTTCAAGTGAGCGTGCCAAGATGATATGGGAAGCACACTGCGGTCGAGTCACTAGGCATTTTGGAGTCGAGAAAACAATGGCAGTACTATAGAAGTATTTCTATTGGCTGAATCTTCGACAGGATGTCGGGAAGTACATAAGATCCTGCACTGCTTGCGCCATTGCCAGCCCGACACATCGAAAAATGAAGATGTGCCTTTCTGCTGCCTACCCTAATGATGGGCATAGAATCCATCTCCATAGGTTGCATGTGGGGGCCTTCCTTCTACTAAGCATGGAAGCATTGCGTTTTCTGTGGTAAATCGACAAATTCTAAAGAAGGCCATGGTGGCCTCTGAGAAAATATCACGTGAAGCCTTGCTCAACTCTTATAGCAGAGTTCTTGATGAACTTTAGGGATCACCGATCTGTCATATCAGATACGCAATAGCAGTTCCTCGGCATATTTTGGTCTGACCTACTGCCTGAGTCCCAGTAGTGGACTATAGCTCACCAAGTCCACTGCTTTCAAGTAATCCCCAAGTGATGGCTAGATAGAGGTCGTCAACATGATGATCATGCACATCCTACACATGTACAACTCGAAGCATCCATGCAAATGGGACGAAAGCCTCCCATGTTTCCATCACGGCTACAAGAAATCTCTCCACAACTCAACTGGTCACAACCCCTTTCAAGTGGGACTGGGATTCCAACCATTATGTCCCATTGATGTTGCCATACCACTTACAGCTACTCAGGCAGATTCAACTCATGTCCATTCTGAAGCCGACAGAGCTAACAACTTCATTGAATGCATTCAAAACATCCCAACAGGTCCATGACATATTGGACTGAGCCAATGCTAAGTACAAACAACATGATCCTTGGTGCCACCCCAACCAGGTGGGCGAACGGTGTGGCTACATTTACGAAGATCACACTATTGGACCCCCATAGCTTAGCCCACTCAGGTATCATTGTACCTATCCTGAAAATTTAGCAAGGAACAATGCCGCGAATCAATCCCACCATTCATTAATTGCACCCAATATCTAATGTTGACGCCTTAGTCCCTAATTCCACCCTCTGTTAGACCTCTCAACATTATGCGGAGAGAACTCACACAAAAATTTAAACCAGTGCATGGGCAGGGCCCACCTGAGGCTATTATCCTTGGACATGAAAATCAAGAACATGATGACGGAAGATCTATTTGTATCGGATTGTCAAAGCTGGCCAACTCCTGCACCAAGGAAAGTGGTTCACCAGGGACCAAGTTCAGCAGAAATTTCCTCATCTCATGGAGGAACTTAACGCAATGGGGACCATTGCTTCCTAAGGGGGGAGGAATGATCCGGTGGATATTGGTGGTCACACTTTATTCCACTTGGGGGCCCCACCATTGTCCTTTCAGTTTCACAGCACCTATAGCCTTTAGTAGTTTTCGGTCTTGAACTTAAGGCCATTTGCTGAGTACCCAAACGGAGATAGACTGCAGGGGTACATCACAGGGAAGTTGAAACACCAATTTACCCAAACAGGGCCCATAGTTTTGGCGCTTCATCTCCTAGGGTTAGGTTTTTGGATGTTTAGAGTTCTCCATTGTTTCTCCATAATAAATAGGCCCTCGAGCCTCATTGTAACACAGTTCAGAGGTTTGTAGCCGCCACATATCTTCTCAGAGATTCGCTACTAGCACCCTAGCTGTTTTATTTCCATCATGTTTGTCAACATATTTGTATGATTTGATATTAATGAAATGAAGCCTTATTTCTGTTGTATTTCTATGTTTATGGTTATTTCTGTATTTTGTTACGTTCCTGCATAAATCCGGATCATGATGTGTGTGGGTCCATGTCTAACAAATCACTTAGAGGTCATCTCTACAATGTAACATTCATAGATGACCATTCTAGGAAGACATGGCTCTCAAGACAAAGGATGAAGTATTTGAGAATTTAAGGAGTTTATATATGAAGCGGAAACCCTAACTAAAAGAAAGATAAAGACTATAATATTAGAACTCATTCATTCTGATGTGTATGGGCCCATGTCTAAAAAGCCACTTGTAGGTTATCTCTACTATGTAACATTCATAGATGACCATTCTAGGAAGACATTGTTGTACCTTCTCAAGAAAAAAGATGAAGTATTTAAGAAATTCAAGGAGTTTAGAGTTGAAGTGGAAACCCTAACCAAAAGAAAGATAAAGACTCTAAGATCCAACAATGGTGGGGAATACACTTCTAAGGAATTGATTTCATATTGTAAGGAAGCAGGAATTAAGAGGGACCTAATTGTTCCCTACTATACCGAACAAAATAGAGTTGTTGAAAGAAAAAATAGGTCAATAGAAGAAGGCATTCGTACAATGCTCCTTGATCAAGACCTACCAAAATTATTATTGGGAGAAGAAGAAATGACAACCGCGTACACTCAAAATAGAATTCCTCATAGAATTCTCAAGAATACAACTCCTGAAGAAGTATTCACAGGAAATAAGTCAAGTGCGGATCACCTCTGAATCTATGGAAGCCTTTCCTACATCCATGTTCAAAGGGACAAGTGAAAGAAGTTGGATTATACTAACATAAAGGGGATCTTCGTTGGGTATAGTCTCTGCTCAAAGGCATAGAGAATCTACATCAAGGAAGGAGGACATATTAAAGTAAGCAGGGATGTCATATTCGATGAACATCAAGCCTACAAGAAATCAAAGGATATTCCAATTGATTCCGATGACGAAGAATATCCTATTTCAAAGAAGAAGATGTACACCATGAAAACCCTACTATAAATCAAGAAGAAGAAGAAGGACCAAGTGAGCCTATTAAGCCTGTGATCATCTTGACCACAAGGAAGAGGCCAAATTGGTTAAAAGCTACACTTGAAGATGTTAAAGGACATGAAGTTGTGAAAGGAACCTTTAGAGAAAGAGAAAAACCAAAGAGATATTTTGGATATATATATATATATATATATATGAAGAAGTTATTGAAGTTGAAACATCTACATTCAACGAAGCTGCTCATCAAGAAGTTTGGAAGAAAGTGATGCAAGAAGAATATCTATCCATTATGAAGAATGGGGTTTGGGAAATCATTCCTAGACCTAGTGACAAATCGATTGTCACTTCCAAATGGATCTCCAGTGATAAAACACACTATTGATGGAAGCATAGACAAGTAAAAAGCTATATTCACTACAAGGGGTTTCTCTCAAAAGGAAGGAAGATTATGAAGAAACATTTGCACCCATAGCAAGGTATACTACCATTAGTTATTTGGTTTCATTGGATGCTACAATGGGTTGGAATATCCATCAAATGGATGTGAGGACCACATTTCTGAATGAGGCCATTGATGAGGAAGTGTACATCGAACAAGCTGAAGGCTTTGAAGTAAATAACAGAGGCACTCATGTTTGTAGACTTAAGAAGGCCCTATATGTTTTGAAGCAAGCACCTAGGGCATGGTATGCAAGAATGGATTCATATCTCCTCATAATCAGGTTCGTGAAGTGTACTGTTGAACCAAATATCTACATCAAGGTTGGGAATAATGAGCCTGTCATTATTCTATTATATGTGGATGATCTATTCATCACTCGCATGGAGCGAAGAATTCAAGAATGCAATAATATGTTGGCAGTTGAATTTGAAATGAAGGATCTAGGACTGATGCACTATTACCTTGGTCTAGAAGTATGGCAAAAAACCCAGGGGATATATTTGGGGTAAGTAAAGTGCATCATCAAATTGTTGCGGAAATTCGAGATGATGGACTCCAAGCCCATGACTACTCCTATGATCACCGATATCAAGAATTTGAGGGGCTCTGAATCACTATCTCGTGGATCCTACTTCCTATCGCCGGCTAGTGGGCTCTCTGATGTATTTGGTAGATACTAGGCCAGATATATGTTTTGCAGTGAATATTCTTAGCCAGTTTTAGTTGAAGCCTCATCATGATCACTGGATAGCTTCCAAGCACATTTTGAGGTGTCTACGTGGCATTATACATCATTGCCTAAAGTATAGTATTAAGGAATTCAAGCTAATTAGCTTCACTGGCTCTGATTGTAGTGGCAGTGAGACCGATAGAAGAACTACTACCGGTGGATGTTTTATTTTGGGATCTGCCTTGATATCATGGATGAGTAGGAAGCAAGATCTCGTTGCTTTAAGTAGTGTCGAGGCATAATATGTGGCTGCATGTGAAGTAGAAAAGGAGGTTGTTTAGTTAATGAAGCTTTTGACATATTTGTTTGAGAAGTATCTAGGTCCTACTGTGATTAATTGTGATAATCAAAGTTGTATCAAGATGTCCAGTGATCTTGAGTTTCATGCTAGGACGAAGCATATCAACATTAAGTTCCACTTCATTAGGAACTTGGTGAAGGATGGGATCGTGAATTTGGAGTATGTCTCGATAGATGAACAAGTAGCAAACATACTAACAAAGTCTCTACCTAATAAGAAATTGAATATCTAAGAAACATGCTTGGTTTTAGATATTGTTGATTGTACTGATAATAAGAGATTGCAAGAGATTTGTTGAGGCTTTGAGAGTGAAGAATTGCCTCGGAGGACATCAGGTCGGCACTTTATGTTGATTTATAGGTCCAAAAGTATGGTGGGTTGCATTTTTCATAGATATCTGACCTCGAATACACACCTAGACCCTTAGGTTGGTGGCTAGTAAGTAAGCCTGATGGTACCTAGAGAGGCTGGAATATTTAGTCCACCTTAGTCCCACTTTGATAGATTTCCTTGGTCAAGAATCTATTTCATGGCATTTTGGTGCCTAAATTGTTGAGAGACCATTGGATATATTGCCATGGTTAGGAATCTAGTCCATGGCATTGCGGTCCTAAACTCTTCATAGTTCATATAGTTTGAGATCTTCCATTGTATTTGTATATTATGAATACCTTCCTAGTTAAGAGGGAGTGTTGAAGAATGTAACTAGGTTCGATCTTCATAAATGTATTATGAAATGTACTTGTCAAAAGAATAAAGTAAATATTTTTTATTTTTGTAACAATGACTACTCAGGGTTTTATTTGTTGTTATGTTCCCTAAATTAAATTGTTAGTCAAGGTTCATAAAATTTGAGTTACATTGCGTTCCGATTTAGGTTCTAAAAAACTTAGTGCAAAATTGATTACGAATTGTTAATTCTTTACTTCTAACAATCATAAAATGCCGAAGTGAAGAAGCCTATTACTCTACGATTAAATATATGTTCTATTCAAAACTACAATTACTATTCTACTTTAACCATAACATATTTAACTCAAGAACTCACTTAGAAATAAAATAGACAATTAATGCTACTGATGTTTCAAAACCAACTAACAGTAAATAATTGCATGAGCCGCTCAATAATCATTGTACAGTATGCAAGACATTTCACAGGTAATACAAATCGTTGTATCGATAATGCAAATTACTACACAAGCAATCCAAGTTGTTACTGCACCAATAATACAAGCCAATTCTCACACATTCCCCGGGGTTTATAAACTAAGGATAACTCAAACTAATTCTTCTATTTCATCTAGTTCAATCATTCAATTTCAAAAGTGATGCAGTGAAACTTCATATTTCTCAATTTGCGTGGATCCTGTGGGTTATGGCCCAAAAGTGATGCAGTGAACAAATGCACACTTTAAATATTCAACGAAGCCATAGATTTTATTATATCGGAAAACAATATATTGAACTCTCCACAGGGATGGAGTTTATGCTCTCTACATCTATTATTTTAATGCACAACTTTTAACTCTTAAAACAGTACAAAATGTGGAGACTGTAATCTATATAGGGCGAGATCTATATCTCTGATTTCCGATTTCCATTATTTAATCTCAGACTTAATCAACGTAATTGTATTATGATGAAAATATTAGAACTATTCAATAGCACTATTAAACAGTTGCATTATTTAATAGAACTATTACCATGCAGAAACGTCAGCATAAGGGAGCGTATGCTGTCTTGACAGGTCTCTACGTTATTGTTAACGCAACAGTAAATTTGTAGCCACTGCTATAAACCACATATTTCACATTGCAGTTTCTACATCACTGTTCCACTTGCTATTTACCCAATTATTAATCACTTAGATAACTCAGACCTAACATCCCTTTCACACAAGCGAGTAATTCTTCCTCTAATTATTCTTGAGCTTCCATTGCATTGCTTTCAACCTGTAAAAATTCATCAATCAGATCTTGAACCTCTGCATCTGTTAGAGGCATCTCCAAATGGCAATATTACATAGTAGGCAACATCATACAACTATGCCAATTACACAGGCTATGATATCGTTATTACTGGATCACCATCGATCCTTACAGTGATCAATGGAGATTAATGCACTCGTAACACTGAAATTTCTCTTTCATTCATAAAACTGTAATTACATGACTCAAAAGCTCTCACTGTCTGATTTGTTCTCTCCACTCTATGTTAACACTGACACACTCCTTCGTCATACGCAGGCTCATAATTAAATAATATTTACATTGTTATGGATTATGTTAAATCCATGATTTTTTCCATAATTTACTCAACTAGTTTCTATTCGAGGATCTCATATCCCTAAGATCTCTATGAGATCTTCACACACCAACCATACTTGATATTCTCACATAGTTGAGAATAATTACAATTAAAACCCTCACACATAGATTTCTCACACAAAATTCATAAAAACATCACCCCCCTAATCAACCAAATGGACAATAATACTCTGAGCAGTATGCTCCTGCATCAGACTCCCGATGTAGAAAAAAAACAATCATAGACTCCTGTCTATGAGATCTGTCACTTTTCTGTAATAATGTGACAACTACAAGTCTGAATGACTTGCTACCTCCAGGATTCCAAACTCTGGTTTGCTGATGATCCTTCAAAGCAATAACTTCATTAGGTAGTCTAGCATAAAATTCCCAGAATAATATCTTCAGATAAGTTTTAAACATGATTCTCGACTTTCCATACCACATCATCCTCTGTTCTAGAAATATAGACTCGTGAACTACGCATGGAAACTTGAATACCCGTTTTCTTCGTTTCCAAATTTTGAATGAGTCTTGAACTGGTTCACTGCCTACACCTATAGCTTTGCTAGGTAACTCTGTCATCCTGAGATTAGTAAGAACTAAATCTAAAAGTTCACCATCATTATCATTACTTGAACTGTCATTCAAATTTTGTATATCTTTAAAGCAATTATCTCGATCATGCTCTAAGAGTAATTCCTCTTCGTCAATTACATCGACACAGTTGATGTTCTCTATGGTGTCCTTTCCTCCTTTCATTACAATTTCTCTGGTCTCAACTTCTTTGAATTCTATCTTTTTGGCTGCTACTTCCTTTTCTAATAGTGCTGCAATCTCAACTTCATGGAATAAACAATCATCCCAATTTCCTTCATGTTCACAAAAGACTTCTTGATCATAACGATGGTCATTAGTTGTCTCTATAACAACAAATTCTTCATCTAGTACCATACATGCATTCACAGACAAACTATCAGTTTTAAGAATACAAGACCTCTTGTTCTCTTTTGATGCTTCAAGCACCAATTCCCCACCATGGGATTTCTGGGTTTCAACAAATCTTCTTTGTTGTGACTCAATTCCTATGAGTCTTTCCTTCTCAATCAAAGAAATATGTATTTGTTCAAGTTTGTTCATCAACATAGCATTCCATTTCCATTGTAATAGATTCCACTTGACCCGTTTCCTTATTCTCCACCCATGTCTTATGTCTTCATTCACTTTCTCTTGGAACCATTCTTGTAATATATTTAGCTATGCTCTCATCACTGCAATAATTTTCCTACGCTCTTCTTGGATCATCTGACATTTATCTGAACCTTTCCTAAGATTCTCCATACCCCTTTTCATTAATTCTTCAAACTTAAATCAATATTCCGAACTCAGTAAAAGAAAAATATTTACCTCAATCAAATTCTAAATCTGACTCCTTTTCTTTTCCCTTTGCTTCCACAGCCCCTCTGATTTTCTGAAAACTTCTTCTAGCTCTGACGCAGAATCTTCTTCTGCTCTGATACCACTTTGATGCAGTGAAACTGAATATTTCTCAATTTGCGTGGATCCTATGGGTTATGGCCCAAAATTGATGCACTGAACAAATGCACACTTTAAATATTCAACGGAGCCACAAATTTTATTATATTAGAAAACAATATATCGAACTCTCCACAGAGATGGAGTTTATACTCTCTACATCTGTTATTTTAATGCGCAATTTTTAACTCTCAAACAGTACAAAATGTGGAGACTACAATTTATATAGGCCGAGATCTATATCTCTGATTTCCAATTTCCGTTATTTAATCTCAGACTTAATCAACGTAGTTGTATTCTGATGCAAATGTTAGAACTATTCAATAGCACTATTAAACAGTTGCATTATTTAATAGAACTATTACCATGCAGAAACGTCGGCATAAGGGAGCATATGATGTCTTGACAGGTCTTTGCATTACTGTTAACGCAACAGTAAATTTGTAGCCACTGCTATAAACCACGTATTTCACATTGTGGTTTCTACATCACTATTCCACTTGCTATTTACCCAGTTATTAATGACTCAGATAACTCAGACCTAACATCCCTTTCACACAAGCGAGTAATTCTTCCTCTAATGATTCTTGAGCTTCCGCTGCGTTGCTTTCAACCTATAAAAATTCATCAATCAAATCTTGAACCTCTGCATCTGTTAGAGGCATCTCCAAATGGCAATATTACATAGTAGGCAACATCATACAACTATGCCAATTACGCAGGCTATCATATCGTTATCATTGAATCACCATCTATCCTTACAGTGATCAATGGAGGTCAAAGCACTCGTAACACTGAAATTTCTCTTTCATTCATAAAAATGTAATTACATGACTCAGAAGCTCTCGCTGTCTGATTTAATCCCTCCAGTCTATGTTAACACTAACACACTCCTTCATCATACACAGGCTCATAATTAAATAATATTTACGTTGTTATGGATTATGTTAAGTCCCTGATTTTTTCCATAATTTACTCAACTAATTTCTATTCGAGGATCTCATATCCCTAAGATCTCTATGAGATCTTCACACATCAACCATCCTTGATATTCTCACATAGTTGAGAATACTTACAATTAAAACCCTCACACATAGATTTCTCACACAAAATTCATAAGAACATCACCCCCCTAATCAACCAAATGAACAATAATACTCTTAGGAGGATGCTCCTGCATCAAAAAGACTTCAAAAGAAACTAAATAATAACTCAAATCAACTCTCCTATTCTACTTGATTCAACACACAAAAAATTCAAAAGGCATGGCTTGCTTTGAAATTCAAAACTAATCTAATGAACTCAAACATATATGTTCTAAGTAAATAGCTTCCTATGAGAAAAGGAATAACCTATGATCTATTCAAATAACAATTACACTTCAATTAAAATGATTCTCACAAAAAGGGTTGAAATGACTACACTGTAAACACTTATGATATCAACACAAGACTTGCATCAATGAATAACATTTTGCCGCTGGGTATTTCACACAAAGCACAATGCTATCAGAACTTGTGTCATTGGTAGACGTACATGATCTTGTACGATAAGTACAAAATTCAATTCAAATTGAAAGATTAAGTTCAGAACACATTCATTCCTTTTCCTTCAAAGTTTAAAACACTTCCTTCTAAACATTCACGACTGTAGATATAATTTATGAGATCATGCATGTATAGAATTAACATTGTTCTTCTATTTGCAAAGAATTAACGACAATGTACTTATGGTTCCTTCCCAGATTTAAGAAAAACAAGGCAAACAACTTGAGTACAGAATAAATTACAAAAAACTTTGAGATCTATTTAGCGAATGATTGAAACATGAAACGTAAATCTATGAATTAAAATGCCTTTCCTATGATGTACGACGGTTTGAATGAATTTTTTATGCAATCCTGAATGAAATTGCATAGAATTTCATTTCAAAACCTCCTTATGCTTAGATTAGGCTTCGAACGAAGCATATTCGTGGAATAATCCACCCTCGTCGTCCATCTGTAAAAAAAAAAAAAAAAACCAACACTGGTACATCCACCTAGGGCTGATATCGAGACGACTTTGGCGAACAATCTTATATTATTCCAAAGACTATGTATAGATATTTTGAGGTGGGCACACAGTGCTCCATTTTATTCAAACCCTTGATAGTCGAGGAGCTGAAACCTTTGATGATTCATTCATTCCCTACCCTGCAAAATTTTCTAGAAAGCTTCAGCAGTTCCTTCTATCTATTATCTTGATCAAGTAGCAACACTAGTACATACATAAGTATATCATCCAGTAGTATATCCAGTAGATGATTCATATTATCTTTTAGTAGGAGTATCAAAGGCCATGGAAAGGTTATTTTTACCTTTCACCGACTGGCCATGGAGAATATCTATCATTTACTAAGGATTGGGTCATAGCTAGGTGGGATGGGTGGGTAAATAGAATTTTGATCACCAACATTTTTACATCGATTTTAAGTCCTAGATCCATGAAAAATTTCGATCCAGGGGGTGGTGGGACCTTACCACTTCCCAGAGAAAGTCTTAAACTAATTCAATACCTTAAGAATAATTGGACATAAAACTTACAGAAAATAGTTGTCGAGACAATAATTATAGTAAAGTTCAGTAAAACATCAGTTTAGACATAATTTGTAAATGCATTATGAATCGCCAGTTCTACCTGAGTGTATATATCTATACATCAAACGATGCATCTCCTTCTCTCTAATTTACATGCAAAAACATTAGGATTTTTAAAGAGTTCAACCGATGGAGACATAGTTATAACTAATTGTATGAGAAAAGTAAAATATGAAATTAGAAATAAGTTAAGTAATATGAAATCTCTCGGATGGATTCAAAAATATTGCAACTGATCTTATCCCGATCACAACACTCTCGAGAAACTGATTTCATGTTGAGTACAAGGAGACCTATTTTGGGACGTCGAGGATTGACTGGGAGCTTGTTCATGAGTAGAGTACAAAATGAAGTGTAAAATTAGGTACAAGATAATAGGTCCATAAATGGTTGTCTATTGTGTTTCTATATGATGTGTTGCTAGGATAATAGGTCCATAAATTCTCGCTGTGCATACTAAGACCTCTAAACCACGGTTTCCTTTCATCAATGGATTTCGAAATTACAGAGCTTGTTCCTGAGCCATAGGCTTCTTAGCAAGCATTTTCTGTTTCAATTTCCTGTTAATACAACACTTATTTCTTAGGATGAGTGCATCATTTTTCGAGACCAAGGATAGTTTATGTTTCGATATTGTTCAGTCATCAATCGCACATAGTGAAACAATATTATATATATATGAGCCTTATCCTTAAGCTTTGTATTCTTTTTTTGCAACTTAGCCACTAGTAAATGTTGTCAAGATAAATCCACTTTGCAGATAGAGGCGATCTCTATAGCCCTAGAGTGGGTCTAGCAAATCGAGATACTTTCTAATGTAAAGCTTTCTTAGCTAATATTCAAAATGCGACAAGAAAGGAGATAGAGGTACCTTTTCTCGATGCTATGTTTGAATTCATTGATGATGACCTTGATCCACGATCATTTTAGGATCACTCCTTGCTACTAATGGCACACGAATACCTGTAGATGATGAAGAGGCAACATTAAATGTAATCCAATACATAATAATAATTAAACATTAGCTATCTAGCATATCAAGGAGTACCAGAATATTTTCATAAAATGTTAGACAAATATAGAAATAAAACATCAGATTTTTTATTAATGAATGTAAAAGAGAGATATTACAACCCAATCGTTGATGTCCGAGGTCTCCCTTTGGTGAAAATCCAAGTCTTTCACCAAAGCTCTAAAAAATTCTTTCTCCCAAAAAAATTAGGCGTTATCACAATGCAAGAATGTAAAGGGAACGAGAGTTCAGACCAGCCCCACAATGACCCCCGAGTAGTGGAAGGATGGGGACCAATTTTTAAGAAGGGAGAAGAGGTTGGGAGCCCATGAAAAGAGGAGGAAGGTCCACTTTCTAAGGGATAAACCCCCATGGATAAGATCAAAGATCTAAAATCAGGGAGATCAACTCTATCACCACCGTTTAACAACTAACTCGCTGCCTTGTAACTTCTAGAGGTCAAAGCTTCTCCTCCATTTAAGGAAATAAGGGCGCTGAAAATGCTAAGCCAGAATTGTCAACTTGACATCAACGCGGGCATGAAACTAGAAAATGTGTTGGCCCAAAAAACTAGGGTTTTGACCAAGTTCCTTCAGTAATATTTCAAGGCAGTTTTCTTTGAGTATTCAGAGGATGTATTTACATATTTCTCCATGGTGGAAAAATTGCACGTGGTCTGTCACAAGGCACTTCAGGATCAGGGACAGTAAGTGAGCATGGTGACAAATTATTGTGTAACAGATGCCCCCTAAAGCATGAAGGCATAAGTTGGAGTGATGGCTGAAATGCTTTATGAAACAAGGGAAAGAACTTAAATGAACGCCATGAAACCTGATAAATAAAACATATTAAAATATATGACATATCTGGTATGAATATGCCTAACCACATAACTCTACACTAGGCATAAAATAACACATGAACCCATGGTATGGTCGCAACCATCCGTCCAAAGAGTTCACAGAAATGTATCTGCGCATGGACATTGCCATTCGTATAGATAGGATCATGTATACAATAATGAATACTCAATAACTCCCCGCAACTCGGATCAGAATCATATGCGATCTAGGGTCTTCACCACGATCTAAATCAACCCAATGTACGAATATAGCCATGCAAATAGATGTGCTGACGTCGAACATGGTAGAAACCACTTGATTACTGACCAATGAGGAAAAACGTTAACGGGCACGAGAGAAACCACCAATAATGACAATGGCCCTCAAGGTACAAGAACACAATCTACAAGTGTGAACAAATGTGTTGAAGTCGAACACTTGCATAATCATTCGATCGAAGGTCAATTATGTGAACTTGTCATCGAACACAAAGAAATTTCCATTAAGGCATGCAAGCTCCAAGGTACTGAAAAGAAGTTTCTAAACCACCTTCCCTGATAATGAGCTGAAGTCGATAGGAAGTGATTCGTCGAAGGAGGGCCATAATGATTCCTGGCATCATTGACATGAAACAATAAATATCTGAAGATGATAGGAGTGATTCAGGATTGTAACAGAGGAGGTCAGATAAGCAAAGGATGTTTGACAAAAAGGACTTCTCTTGAACACATTGGTGACACGACTCCGGATGTGGCAGCATTTGACTTAAATGGGATCAGAGGTCATGATGTCAAAAATTGGTGATCAGATAGGAGGAAAATGGATTTCCCAAACCCATAGAGGAAAAATGATGAATGAAGGATATCCCCAACCTGACACGAACTACAGATGAGTGTCATGTTCAAGAGCGACAAGCTGCCCAAAATACACATAAGATGTTCACTTTCAAATTTTCCCCCGTTATTTCTAACGAGCACCTCTTTATTTTTGATAGCCAGCGTGAAGAGGATAACATATGCTGAGTTTGTAAGTAAATTCTTTGAATGAATCCATCCAAGAAATTTTAACGAGCCAACCTTTGACTAGTAATTTTAATCCACCATTATTCGGACTTTAGAACATAATGCCAACCTTGGACATTGGTTAAAAAATTAACATGGCACCATACTAAATTAATCCCTCCACCATAATAAATTTAAATTCAAACTTAGGAGTTGGAGAGGGGACACTTGGAAGCCCCTGGCGGCAAGTTAATGAAGCTTCTGACATATTTGTTTGAGAACTCTCTAGGTCCTACTGTGATTAATTGTGATAATCAAAGTTGTATCAAGATGTCCAGTGATCCTGAGTTTCATGCTAGGAAAGTGCATATCAACATTAAGTTCCACTTCATTAGGAATTTGGTGCAGGATGGGATCATGAATTTGGAGTATGTATCGATAGATGAACAAGTAGCAAACATACTAACAAAGTCTCTACCTAATAAGAAATTGAATATATAAGAAACATGCTTGGTTTTAGATATTGTTGATTGTAATGATGATAAGAGATTGCAAGAGATTTGTTGAGGCTTTGACAATGAAGAATTGCCTAGGAGGACATCAGGCAGGCAATTTATGTTGATGTTTAGGTCCCAAAGTTCAGTTGGTAGCGTTTGTCGTAGATATATGACCTTGGATACACACCTAGACCCCTAGGTTGGTGGTTAGTAAGTAAGCCTGATGGTACCTAGAGAGGCTAAAATCTTTAGTCCACCTTAGTCCCACTTTGATAGATTTACTTGGTCAAGAATCTATTTCATGGCATTTTGGTGCCTAAATTGTTGAGAGACCATTGGATAGATTTCCATGGTCAGGAATTTAGTCCATGGCATTATGGTGCCTAAACTATTCATAGTTCATATAGTTTGTGATCATCCATTGTATTTGTATGTTATGAATACCTCCCTAGTTAAGAGGGAGTGTTGAAGAATGTAACTAGGTTCGATATTCATAAATGTATTATGAAATGTACTTGTCAAAAGAATAAATAAAATATTTTTAATTATTGTAACAATGACTACTAGGGGTTTTATTTGTTGTTATGTTCCCTAAATTAAATTGTCAATCAAGGTTCATAAACTTTGAGTTGCACTGCGTTCCAATTTAGGTTCTAAACAACTTAGTGCAAAATTGAGTATGAATTGTTAATTCTTTACTTCTAACAATCATAAAATGTTGAAGTGAAGAAGCCTATTACTCTATAATTAAATCCGTGTTCTATTCAAAACTACAATTACTATTCTACTTTAACCATAACATATTTAACTCGGGAACTCACTCAGAAATAAAACAGAAAATTAATGCTACTGATGTTTCAAAACCAACTAACAGTAAATCATTGCATGAGCCACTTAATAATCATTGGACAGTATCCAAGACATTTCACAGGTAATACAAATCGTTGTATCGATAATACAAATTACTACACAAGCAATCCAAGTTACTGCACCAATAATACAAACCAATGCTCACACATTCCCCGCGTTTATAAACTAAGGATAACTCAAACTAATTCTTCTATTTCATCTAGTTCAATCATTAAATCTCAAAAGACTTCAAAATAAAACTAAATAATAACTCAAATCAACTCTCCTATGCTACTTGATTCAACACACAAAAAATTCAAAAGGCACGGCTTGCTTTGAAATTCAAAACTAATCTAATGAACTCACACATATATGTTCTAAGTAAATAGCTTCCTATGAGAAAAGAAATAACCTATGATCTATTCAAATTACAATTACATTACAATTAAAATGATTCTCACACAAAGGGTTGAAATGACTACACTGTAAACACTTATGATATCAACACACGACTTGCATCAATAAGTAACATTCTGCCACTGGATATTTCACACAAAGCACAATGCTATCAGAACTTGTGTCATTGGTAGACGTACATGATCTTGTACGATAAGTACAAAATTCAATTTGAATTGAAAGATTAACTTCAGAACACATTCATTCCTTTTCCTTCAAATTTTAAAACGCTTACTTCTAAACATTCATGACTGTAGATATAATTTATGAGATCATGCATGTACAAAATTAACATTGTTCTTCTATTTGCAAAGAATTAATGACAATGTACTTATGGTTCCTTCCCAGATTTAAGAAAAACAAGGCAAACAACTTGAGTACAGAATGAATTACAAAAAACTTTGAGATCTATTTAGCGAATGATTGAAACATGAAACACAAATCTATGAATTAAAATGCCTTTCCTACGATCTACGATGGTTTGAATGAAATTTTTACACACTCTTGAATGAAATTGTGTAGAATTTCATTTCACAACCTCCCTACCCTTAGATTAGTTTTCAGACGAAGCATATTCATGGAATAATCCACCCTCATCGTCCATTTGTAAAAAAAAAAAAAACCAACACTGGTACATCCACTTGGGGCTGATATAGAGACGACCTTGGCAAACAATATTATATTATTCCAAAGGCTGTGTACATATATTTTGAGGTGGGCACACAATGCTCCATTTTATTCAAACCCTTGATAGTCGAGGAGCTGAAACCTTTGTTGATTCATTCATTCCCTACCCTGCAAAATTTTTCAGAAAGCTTCAACAGTTCCTTCTATCTATTTTCTTGATCAAGTAGCAACACTAGTACATTCATAATTATATCATCCAGTAGTATATCCATTAGATGATTCATATTATGCAGTAGTAGGGGTATCAAAGGCCAGGGAAATGTTATTTTTACCTTTCACTGACCGACCATGGAGAATATCTAGCATTTACTAAGGATTGGGTCATAGATAGGTGGGATGGGTGGGTAAATAGAATTTTGATCACCAACATTTTAGATCGATTTCAAGTCATAGATCCATGAAAAATTTTGATCCAGGCAGTGGTGGGCCCTTACCACTTCCCAGAGAAAGTCTTAAACTAATTCAATAACTTAAGAATAATTGGATATAAAACTTACATAAAATAGATGTCGAGACAATAATTATATTAAAGTTCAGTAAAACATCCGTTCAGACATAATCCATAAATGTGTTACGAATCACTAGTTCGACCTGAGTGTATATATCTATACATCAAACGATGCATCTCCTTCTCTCTAAATTTACATACAAAAACATCAGGATTTTTAAAGAGTTCAGTCGATGGAGAAGTAATTATAACTAATTGTATGAGAAAATTAAAATATGAAATTAGAACTAAGTTAAGCCATATGAAATCTCTCGGATGGATTCAAAAATATTGCAACTGATCTTATCCCAATCACAACACTCTCGAGAAAATTGATTTCATGTTGAGTACAAGGAGACCTAGTTTGGGACGTTGAGGATTGAGTGGGAGCTTGTTGATGAGTAGAGGGCAAAATGAAGTGTAAAATTAGGTACAAGATAATAGGTCCATAAATGGTTGTCTGTTGTGTTTCTAGATGATGTGTTGCTAGGATAATAGGTCCATAAATTCTCGTTATGCTTTCTCCCTTTGACCCAACAAAACTCCTAGGGTGGTGTCTGATGCATCCGTGAAAATGTGAAAATGGAGATACCAATTAGGTCCTCTCAACACTGGAGCAGTAGATAAATTATCCTTAAGTTACTGAAATCATTCTGATAGTCAATGTCCCAGAAAACATCAACATCTTTAGTAATCAATTTAAACATAGGTGTTGCAATTTTAGTAAAATTTTCAATAAACTTCCTATAGTACCCTGCATCTCCCAAGAAACTTCTTACCTTTATTTGTGACATTGGGATTGGAATATGCAATATTACTTCTATTTTTGCAGGGTCAACTTCTATCCCTTCGTAGGACACATGGTGGCCCAAAAAAATTCCCTTATTTTGCATCATTTTACATTTAATATTACTAAGGGCCAAATGAGCTTCTTGACAAAGAATCAATACTTTTTCCAAATTTTCCAAGGCTTGCTGAAAATCATCTCCGTATATCGTGATTCATCCATATATATTTCCACATAGTCATGTATCAGATTAGAAAAAATAGCTAAAATAGCTCATTGAAAGGTATTTGGAGCATTGCACAAGCTAAAAGGAATAATTCGGTAGGCATAGGTACTCCATGGATAGGTAAAAGTAGTATTCTCTTGATCTTCTGGGGATATTTGAATTTGATTGTAGCCGCTATATCCATCCAAAAAAAAAGTACTTTTTTCCTGACAATGTATCAAGTACATGATAAATAAAAAGGTAAAGGAAAAAAGTTTGCAAGGTAGCTTTGTTTAGTTCTATGTAATAGACACAAATTCTCCATTTCCCATTTTTCTTGGGAACTATGCTGTAGGGTAAAATGCTTGGATTTTTGGTTATCGAATATCCCTCTCAGGGCTTTCCGGTGCCCGAGATAGACAGTAATATTAGCTGTATATTTCACAAAGAAGATGCATATATGTTCATGTCAACTTAAAACAACTTGATAAAATGAGATGGAAGATTACCTCTTTTTAGATCCTGAAGTCCTTGAAGAGCGCTAAGCAACGAAGTAGGGATCCTCCTTCACTAGCTCCAAATCTCGACTCTGTGATCAATCAAAGCACCCGTGCAATATCTACCATGATATATTTCCTACCAATTAAGTTAACATATGATAAACATTAAGCAATGCACATCTAAGCCATTCATCTCATGCTACATAAGTAATTGGGAAACAATAACAATATTGACGCATTGAATGGACAAAACATATACAGTTCTATTGATTTATAAAAAGGAGGATTACAACCGTCAGTTGTACCAAGCTCTCCTCAGTCTTCCAATATCTCTCTCTCTTTCTCTGAATGTGGTGATGTCTTAATCAAAAAGTTCTCAATGAACCTCTTTGATCTTTGACCTTCACACTACAACAACAAATGCTCTGCTTCACACGTATTCAAAAAACCTTTGACCTTAGACTAAGATCCTACAGCTCCATTTTATAGGAGATGGAGAGGGAAAACCTTGCCTTTCTCCTTCCACCAGTTCTAAATAGAAAAACTAAGATGTTTCCTCAACTTTCCATGCTTTTGCCCTTCTTGAGAGTTTAGTTGTTTTTAGCAAGACCCAATAAGAGGTTAGTGTCCTGCAGTTTCCATTTTGCACTGACTCTCAATGAGAAAAAGTTGGAGTTTCAAATCATTCTCTGTGGGTTTTTCCTGTTTCAAACTCAAAACACAGGTAACGCTACCCTCTAGGCTATACAGAGCGTTGCCCTATCCACTAACACAACCTTTTCATGGATTAGGTGCATTATAACACACTTTGGCTGTTATAGGGGCACATTACTTTGGCAGAAGTAGGTTTAGTTTAGGCCTCTTTATTCCTTCCATACTTATCTTCTCCTCTGAGCTGATGAGGACGTTTTTTGACCTCTAACAGATGCCCCCTAAAGTGTGAGGTCAGAGATGAAGACGATGACCGAAATACTTTATAATATGTATAGTAGAGCTAAAGAGATTGGAGGACTGAGGAGAACCTGAAACAACAACATATGTCAGAAAATATAGTATCTGTCTTGAGTAGGGCATTCCCATGCTCAGTAGCTAATCAACATGATTTCTCTAGTTTAGAGATATGAAGAATATGTCCACCTATAAGCATAATGTGGAAGTGTCTGTCATAACAGGATCAGGCTGAACAAGCTGTCTCCATAAACAATATCGCAACTTGGGGAAGGAAACACAGCTGTAATGATGTAACCTTTTCCCCAAGGTATTGGTCGCTGCTTCACTTGAACTGCATATTTCTCGACATGTGAATAAAGGAGCTATCGTCAAACATGTGAGAAATCGTCTAATTACTAGTCGATAATGAAAACTGTTAATAGACGCGAATTTGGCCACCGATAATGATGATGGTCCCTAAGATGCACAGTACAATCTAGCGAGTGTGAATAAAATGAGTTGAAGTCGAACACTCGTAGAATTATTTGATTGGGATCCAATGATGAAGACTCCTAAACAAACACAAGATTACCTGCCACTGATGTCTGCAAGTATCTGGGTACTGATGAGTTTCTGGATCACCTTCCTAGATAAGATGTTGAAGTCGATAGGAAGAGATCTGTCGAAAGGTAGGCACTGAGGCGTCCTACATCAGTCAACACAAAATAGGAAAAAGATGATGTTGTTCTTGATGGAAATAATGAAGAGCGAATGTGGATAACTGACGACAAATAATTTCTGGCATAATGATCGGTTTGGTTGATATGAGGAGCAGTAGATAGCGAGATATGCTTGAACAATAGAAGGCACTGTAACAGGGTACTAGGCAGCTGAGGCTTAATGAACACCAAAGAGTTTTTTAGGATTTTACCAGTGTAGGAACACTGGGAGATGAAGGCTAAACTCATAAATGGTAGGGTTCAGCTAACTATGAAAGAGTTTCCTGGGAAGTGCCATTTCAAGATTTTTGCTGGCAAATCGACCTTTCATAAACGTAACAGAGGTAGTATCCATTTTGTCCAAAAATTTTCCCCGTCTGATTAGGTTTAACGAGTCCAGACGAGTAAACTCGGTGAATTTTTCATATTTAGAGAGTCTGAAAAATGTCGTAAAAGACAACTCCAGGGGGTACCTTTGTCATGTCTTGATAACTAGGCACGAAAAAGGGAGAATAGTAAGCTCGAAACAGTTCATTTTCCGTGAGTTAGTCCATCGAATCCGGAAAAGTGAGAAATCTATGTTCGATGGACGTCTACCTCATTTTTTTATGAGTAAAAGGAGACGAAGTAAACTCAATATTCTTTGTGAAATTTTAACGATTCTGATAGAGAAAAACTCGGTGCTTTTTTCAGTTTTATGAGCTAGAAAAAGTCCCTAAAAAGAAAGCTCAAAATCGACTTCGTGTAAGTTTAATGAGTCCAAAGAAGAGAAATCGAGGTTTTTTTGGATTAACAAGCAAGAAAAATACCATGAAAAGAACGCTCAAATAAGGGTCGAACATGGTTATATCTGCATATAGATCTTAATCACTCATCAGAACATTGGTAACTAAACTCAATAGTTGCGACACATACGCAACAAGAATTCATGACTTTTTGCAGACTAGCTAAGAGATTCATGCCCCAGAAATGGCTATAAGAAGGTTATAAGACTTTCATTTTCACTGTTTTGAATGCTGTGAAGGAGCTGTGGGGTGAAAAAGTGTGAAAACTTCAGCTTGTGATTACAGTCAATCCGGGCAACGATTCCTCTTCCCACGAGATCCAGGTAAGAGCTGGAACCTCCTGCTATCTTTTTATCTTGTTTTTATGAAGTTTTGCTGGATCAAAATGAGAAATTTGGCAGGCCCTAAAAAATTTTAGTGGCTAACGCGGGTCAGCAGTGCTGGACCCGCATTAAGCGCACATCCCGTGAAGGAGGGGCACGTTAGCACGCTCTGTTTTGCTCTATAGCCCGCGTTAGGCGCAAAGCATGTTTTAAGAACTTGGCATTTTGAAGCATTTTAGGAAATTTCTAATCGGTTGAAAATGTTGTGTTGGCAGGTATTCAACTATTTATCATGAGTATCTGGCGAGAGAGAGAACATGAATGGGAAGAAAGAGATATGGTCACCGATGCTGCAA
Source organism: Pinus albicaulis (assembly GCA_034641835.2). Lineage (NCBI taxonomy): Eukaryota > Viridiplantae > Streptophyta > Pinopsida > Pinales > Pinaceae > Pinus > Pinus albicaulis. The sequence goes on from CM076579.1 coordinate 1,669,065,066, forward strand.
GCTTGATGGCTCTTCGCAGGTGCAGTTTGCTAAAATATGCATGGCTGGAACTGATGAGGGGTCAAGAGGACCTACTGAGGTGGCTGATTCAGCAGTGGGACGAGCGTCACCACGTCTTTCGTATTGGGGGCAATGAGCTCTCAATTGAGAAGGACGATGTTTACTTTTTGACCGGCTTGTCATGTCGTGGACCGAGGCCTAACTTGACGGGGTCCAGAGCAGATCCTCGCTCTACTGCTGATCTTATTCTTGCTCATTACACACGCAACACAGAGGCAGTTAGCAACCGGGTGCCCATTGCATGGGTGGCTTCAAGACCACTGAGGTCTCTACTATGGATGATCATTCGCTTGGCAGGGGCCAAGAGTCAGCATGTGGCCACTAAGGCCCAGGTGTTGCTAGCCTTAGATTGTATGCAGCCTCAGGTATTTGACTGGTGTGATGGAGTTGTCTGTCAGGTCCGAGCAGAGCTTACAGCATGCAAGACCTGTACCCAAAGAGAGTTTGGGTACGGCACATTGATCGTTTCTTTCCTATTAGAGCAGGTGCCAGTGATGAGACCCAGGATGATTACAGCGTCATTGGGCCCACACGAACTGAGACAGGCTTGATGGGCAGCTTTGATCCCGTAGACTGGAGAGGGTCCAGTTCGTCACTGCTTTGATGATGGGTTCTTTTATTGGCTCAACTCGCAGATCATTATGATTGAGGATTATCCCTATGCAGGGATGAACTTCACCGGAGATCCGAAGCTAGTGTTGCCCCTTGGCACCCAGTGGGGGCTCGATGGTAAGAAAGGAATGAACAGTGTACTTTAGGAAGTATTTTGTTTTTGTCTTTTGAATGTTTATGCAATTTTTTTTTGTTTAAATAGGGTGAAAATATGTTTTGACATGAAGCTTGTTTGCTTGACACAGATGTGGCACCTGTCCACCCAGCTGGGGCCCCTCGTTATGCATGGCGAGGACTACAGCTACCTGGGGCTGACGCAGTAGCGGAGGATGCGGAAGTCGCCGGAGATGATGATACCCAGATCTTACATGAACTCTCCAGAAACTTGGAGGGTTTGAGCATGGGTGTACCACCTCTTCCTATGCGGGAGGTTCCAGTTCATCTACAGCGGAATACTGTAGGTGTACCAGAGAGATACTTGGTGCCTCTGAGGAGGATAGCCAGGGCAGTTGTATGTTATTTTGAGCATCAGGCTTAGCTGGTGGAGCAGTTGTATAAGTGTCATAACGTGGCTTAGTGTAGCCAATGTTTTGTAAAACACCCAAGTTTTGAGAGATTTTTTGACGTAACTATTGTACTGGACATGACATATATATATATATATATATATATATATATATATATATATATATACCGTAGGTAAAATGTGAGAGATACTTGGTGCCTCCGAGGAGGATAGCCGTAGGAAGTTGTATGTTATTTTGAGCATCGGGGCTTACCGTTGAGCAGTTTTTGTATAAGTGTCATAACGTGGCTTAGTGTAGCCAATTTTTTTGTAAACACCCAAGTTTTGAGAGATTTTTTGACGTAACTATTGTAATCGGACACGTACATATATATATATATATATATATATATATATATATATATATATATATATATATATATATATATATATATATATATATATATACTTTTGGAAATTTTGGTCTTATGTGTTTTTTAAGTTTCAAGTATTTTCTATGGGACAAAATATATATACTCATTTGTAAATCTTTTACAATAAATGTGACAAATGCCAATCTAACACATAGTTTGCCAAAGAATCGGCCAATTCATTAAATTCTCTAGGAACGTGCTCAAATGTGATTGTTTGAAAATGACATTCTAAAAGTCGTACTCTTAAAAAATAACGTAATAATACTGGATGACGTACACGATAATGATTGTTTAACTGCATAATGACGAGTTGGGAATCTAACCTGACCACTAAATTGGAGATGTCGCAAGACGCAGCCTCCATGAGGAGTTGGATCACTGACATGTAATCGGCAACGTTATTGGTGGCACTACGTAGGAAAATTCCCCCAGAACCAAGAAGTTCTGACTCAGGTGTGTAGAGAACCCAAGCAACTGAAGCAATGTGTCTAGTGTGATGACTAGCACCATCCGCGTATCTGATTTATGATAAGGAGGATGATGGCATCTGTGTGAAAGAAAAATATTGTATATGAGAAAAAACACCTCAAAAACCCAAAAAATATCTAGAGACATCAAAACAATAGGCAAAACTTATATACATAAAATTGCAAAGCATATGCCTAGTGCGTAACTAAGCAAAATACTTCTTCAGATAGAGCCCGTTGCGGGGCTCCGCGAGCGGTATTCCATTGCAGTCCTGAAGTTCATAAGCTCCTTTTGAGAGGACTTTGGTGACGACATAAGGACCAAGCCATAATGGTTGAAGTGTTCCTACCCCAAGAGGTTGTGTCTCTAATCATAGAGTAGTACAAGATCACCTTCCTAAAAAGAACGAGGCTTGACATATTTGTCATATTGAGCTTTGAATCAGCGTTTGTGAGCTTCGAGTGCTAGTGTGGCATCTCGATGAGTCTCGTCCAAGTGATCGAGCGAGAGAAAGCGCTCTCCTGTGGCGGTGGTGCCGGGTAGGAGTTCAACAACGAGTTTGAGTGATGGAATTTCACACTTGATTGGAAGTACTGCCTCCAAGCCGAATGGGAGTTGGAAAGGCGTGAAGCCTGTGGCAGTTTTGACTGACGTACGGTACGCCCATAACGCGGAATATAACTTCCGATGCCATGTGGTTTTATGGTTGCCTACTAGCCGACAAATCATGGTTTTGAGGATGCCATTTACGACTTCGAATTGGCCATTCGCTTGCGGATAGTAGGATGAAGACTGGTCTTGTCTAAATCCTAGCATGGAAGTTAATTCTGTCATCATATGGTTCTGAAAATGTGATCCATGATCAATGACTATTGAATGGGGTACTCTGAAACGACAGATAACCTGATTGAACAGGAACAAAGTGGTGGTTTCTCCATCGGCTTTGAAAGTGGGAATGGCTTCTGCCCACTTCGTAAAGTAATCGACTGCCACGACAATGTAGTTGTGTATGTCCACCAAAGTGGGGTTGCATGTAACGAAATCTATTCCCCATTTTGTGAAAGGACCGATGGAGATAACCGGGTGGAGGGGGGCAGGGTGAGCATGCATTTTCTTCGTGAAAATTTGACACGGATGGCACTTCTGGACAGCTATGATGCAGTCTTTAAACAAAGTGGGCCAATAATAGCCTGCACGCAAGATCTTCTGGGTAGTAGCTATGCCAGAAAGATGACCGTCACATCCCCCCCGTGTGAGAGTCATTTAAAACGCGTTTTGTTTCGTCAATAGTGAGACAACGTCGAAGAATAGTATCGACACCACGATGATATAGAGTATCGTTGAGTACGAGGTAGTGTTTCGCTTGGTGGTGAATATGACGGCGGTTGTCCAATGTGAGAGTTGGGCGGAAGCGTTGAGTTTGGAGGTAGACCAACATGTCTACGTACCAAGGATTAGAAGAATCAACTAAGAAGACGGATTCATCGGGAAATGGATCATGAGCTACATCTCTTGGGTCGATTGTGGGAAGGTCCGACAGTAATTTGGCGAAGACTAGAGATTTCTTTACTTTGGCAGTAGCGAAAACCATGTCAAATTGTGGGAGGATCACTATCCATTTGGAATATTTTCCTCCGATAACTTGGTGAGACAAAATGTGTCGCATGGGATTCTCCAAAGCAATAATAGTAGTCTGACGTAGTAATATATAGTGTCGGAGTCGAGTGGCAGCGAAGACCACTGCGAGGGAGAGTTTTTCCACATGTGAGTATCGTAGTTCGGGTTCGATGAGACCTTTTGACAAGTAATATATCACATGTTCACTATCGTCATTGTGAACTTGAACCAGAACCATGCCAAGGGAGGATGGTGAGGCTGCTAGGTAGAGGAGAAAGTCGCGTGAGTAATCAGGGGCACTAAGGAGTGGGGCTGAAACAAGTGCCTATTTTAAAGCATCAAATGACCATTGAGCTTGGTCATCCCACAAATATAGTGTTCCCTTCTCCAATAATCACATAAATCCTTTCGTCATCTCGGCATAGTTGACAATGAATCGACGTAAAGTTTGCCTTCCCTTGCAAACGTTGGAGTTGCAGGATGGATTGTGGTGCCGACAATTCAACAATTGCTTTAACCTTATCGGGATCAACCCTAATCCCGTGCTTGGGGACAATAAAACCTAGAAGACGTCCAGACTCAACCATAAATACGGACTTATGAGGATTCAGACGTATATTGTAGAACCTACACCGAGAAAAAATTTCTTTCAGATGAGCAAGGTGATCAGGTCGTTTCTTGGAATGGGCTGGAAGGTCATCCAAGTAGGCTTGTACAATATGTCAAATGTCGTGAAAAGTGTAGTCCATAGCCCTTTGAAAAGTTTCTCCCTCCTTCTTCAGGAAGAATGGGAGTTTACGATACACAAATGTGCCCCAAGGACATATAAAAGCAGTTTTATGTTGGTCATCTTTTTTAATCGCAATCTGGTTATACCCGAGAAACCGTCCATAAAAGAAAAGGACCTACATCCAGCACAATCATCAAGGATCTAATCTATGAATGGTGTAGGATAATTTTCTTTGGGACAAGCAGCGTTCAGATCGTGATAATCAACACAAACTCGGATGGTGCCTTGTTTTTTGTCTATGGGGACCGAATTGGAAACCCATTCCGTCAAAGGAACATGGTAGATGAAACCAGCATTCAAAATTTTTTCTACTTCAGTTTTGATGGCGGCTGCTTTGTGTGGGTGGAAAGGTTGGAATCGCTGTCAAATAGGTTTAGCATTGTCATAAACTTTGATTTCATGCTCGACTATAGACGAATCTATGCTAGGCATTTCGTTTTAAGACCAAGAAAAAAACATTGCAGAATTCTTTAAAGAGGGATGTGAAGTGTGCAATTTCCTCAGGATTGCAATCTGCTCCAATTTGAATGTTTTCCACGATACCCGTTTTGACCGAAATATCTATGAGCATTGTCTTAGAAAGATTGCCCATGTTCCCTTCCGAATCGATGGTTTGAACAGTCGTGTAAACGGAAGGGACTATCTCAGGTGGGTCAAAGGATGGGATTTGAGTAGTTATCGTGTCTGAATTGAACATCGAAGTGTGATGGTGGAATTCTCCCCAAGGTCGTTCTTCTAGAGACATGACCTCTCGAATAGCTTTGTTCGTAGGTAGGATTTCATCGAGGAGATCTTTAGAAGGAACTGTGATGGGTGGGGAGTTCGTACCATTGATTGAAACCATAGCCATGGAGGGTTCAGATGTAATTTGGATGGTTTGGTAAACCAACTCGGCTGGTGAGAGCGGCTTCTGATCTCCATAGGAATGAATGTCTGAAGGTGCCGGTAGAACCCATGGGTCGATAGAGCCATCCAATATGGTGGATATCATTGCAACTGTATTTGGAGTCTTGAGCGGCGGGAGAGGAAAACAACCCATTAGGGAAGATGCCTTCATAAGACCGGTACCAATACTGACGTATGAGTGAGGAACGCCTCCTATTAGGGGTACGGTGCTACTTGGTAATGTGGCATAATCAGGGGTGAAAAAAGATAACTGATCCACTGTGACTATTTTCCCATCCAAAGGAAAGAGGATGAGACGGAAAACAGAAGAAATAATGGCAGTCATGGCATATGACCAACTGCGACCCAACAATAGATTATAGTCAAGATGAAGATCTATGACTTCAACATCCACCGTTATCGTTTTCCCACTAAGTGTAATGGGAAAGCTAGCAAGGTAGCCTTTTGGGAGGAAAGTGTGGCCATCAAAAGCTTTGAGGGAATTAGACGGGGGAGACAAAGTGGGAGAACCCAAAGCGAGCCAGCAAGTAGTTGACATAACGTAGGTCGAAGCACCTTCGTCAATGACAGTACGATGGATTGGTCTCCCTTTCGACACAACTTGTATCTGGAATGTAAGCTGGTGTGAAAGGCAAGGTTTAGATTTATCCATGTCAAAAATATCTAGCGTAGAATCCTGGGGGTCAATCCCACCAATGGCCGAAAGTAAGGCTTTCCTTTGTGCTGGGAAAGTTTGCAATACTTCGAGAGCAGACATGGTTGATGGTGCTTGCGCCAAATATTCTACGATGTTGTAGTTTTGGGCAGCACGTGCAGAGGTGTTATGAGTCGTGCGTCGAAGTGTCCCTTTGGGGGGACGAATCACAGGGTCAGCAGTAGGTCGTTTGATATGCAGATCGTTGGGCGGCGGTGGATTTGAACTAGTACCAGGTTCTTGAGTGTCTATGACTGGATTTCCATAAAGTTTGGCTCATGTCTAGAGTTCAACAATTTCTATGCCATAAATGGCAGATGGTCCTTCACCAGAAGGATGTGAACCACCATTTCCCCTTTGCGGGGGTTGTGGCGGGTTTGCAACCATGTGTTGCTGTTGCTGCTGTGGATTAGGGAAGGGATTATTTAGGATGGCAGGTGTCCTCCCAGAGTCCTTGTTTGCGATAAAATCTGTGCATTCCTACAGCTGAGGGAATTTGTATGTCAAGTGGTCCTCCGCACAGATTTTGTAAGGAAATTTCATGGGTTTTTCCTTCCCTTTGTCGTTTTTAGCAGTGTTTTTTTATTGGGATTATTCTGATGGTCTGACTACTCTTCCAAAGAAGATGTATTTTTCTTGTTCTTCTTATTCTTTCCATTGGGTTTTTGTGAAGTTTGCACATAATTTACCTCAGCGGTAGGAAGAGTAGTTGACGAGTTAGGGGCATTGGCAGCCAAAGATGGCTGGGAGGTTTTCCCCCGAGACTGTTTTGTGGCTACGCCAGAGATTGTGCCAATGAGACCGTCGGCGTGGACTCTGGGTTTCTGAGTAGCAGGAGAATTTGGGTTACCAGGGGCATGGGGGAGCAAATCATAAATAATGCCAGATTGCGAATAGATTAAATCTAAATTTTGGGCACGACGAATGGATTGATCTTCTGTGACCGCACCGGACAGGCCAATGTCTTTAGCTAGGGTTGGTAAGAGAGATTTACAAAACCAATTAGCTAGGAGATAATCCGGGATTGGCGCTTTGACAAGCCTCCTCCTACGCCTACATTCATGAATGTGATCGGAGATGTGGGTGGCGGTGTCTTGGCGCAACGAGGTTAAAATTTCAGTACCGGTTTCAAATATGATAGGTAATTGAATTTTTTTTTCGAAATTTCGTAGCTAAGGCGCCAAAAGTGTTGATGACGGTGCATGGTAATTCAATATACCACTTGGTAGCATTGCCAGTGAGAGTGCGCGGGAACAGCCGAAGCCAGATGCTATCATCCACCATGGAATTAGATACTGACCATAGATGAAAGGTGGTGATGTGTGAAGCCAGATCTTCCCCTTGTTTCCTGTCGAATTTTGGGATGTCAGACGGAATCTTGTGCAGAACTAGAGGCGAGAGTGGGTTATGATTGATGGGATTGTTAGTCAGTTTATAGATGTCAGGGATGTCTAGAGCTGCTAAAAATGGAAATTGTGTGTTTGCTCCCTGATCTAGCTAAGGAAGTATTGGCTGACTATTTGGACCATATGGTCCACCCATCAATGTTTTACCAGTAGGATAAATAGGACTTTGATAAAAATTTCCTATGGGTGGAGGGGTAGGGATATATGGTTGTTGTCGATAGGGCATATTGTATTACGGGGCGAACCGTTGGTTGCCCCTAGTATAAAAATGCCCCCCTAGTCCAGATGGAGGTTGGGGTGGGTTGGCCCATATGGATGCAATAAAGCTGCCTAGGGGCATGCTACTGCTTGCATAGTTTGGCAATGGCATAGATCCTACACCGATATTTAAACCACTTAAGGGAATAGTATTAACAATAGGTTATCCGGTCTGTCCTAACGATTGCAGGGGTAGTGAAATGTTCCCTGTTATTTGTGTGCTGGTGACACTACCCCCTGGTATGGAGACCAAGGGGTTTGAACTCAGAAAAGGGTTCCAACCGAAAGGGTTGCTAAAAGGAACCGTAGTAGTCCCAATCGTGGGAGGGGAAACCGTAGGCCCCGACGTGGTCATGGTAGGAGTAGATCCCGAAGGACTCAACGAGTTACTCACAGTTGTGATGACCGTAAGGTTGGGACTAGGCATAAGTTGACTACTGGGGTTACCAAGTAATGGCATAGAACTGACAAATAGCGGGGAGGATGGTGGCGAACCTAGGATGGTTGCCATTGGTATCGACCCTGTGGATGTCGGTTGTGAAATGGATGTTTGTGCGGCTGAAGAAATATCTTGGCGTGGTGGAATCTGAATTGTGACAGTTGCTGACGGATCAGTGAGTGGAGGATTGTAATGAGGTACAACACCTTCCGTAAAAGGGTCCTCTGGAAATTCCGTATGATATGAGGCTATGTGAAAATCAGGATTTGTCAATGGAGACTGCTCTTCTGCAGAAGGCAGGGGTTCACCAAGGTTCAATTCTTCCTCTGGAGTCAAAGGAGGTAGACTTTACTGTCGTCGGGACAGACGGGGTGAGTCGGAAGACGCCACGGTGACCGGTTTATTTTTAACAAATTTTAATAAATTGTGATGTATTATAAAGTCTCAATGACAGTAACCACACACCTAAAAAAGAAAAAAGAAAAAATGACTCTCTAAAATCAATCAGCAAGCAGCCAGAATAGGGTGCCCTATCTGAGTACTACCATTTGCTGGAGATGAAACCCAGTATCACAATAGTATACAGAGAGGGTTGGTCGTAAGTACAGTTACGGTTACTCTAGAGCTTCGCCTGAACCTCAGACAATAGGTGTAAGCACTCTTGTGAAGACGAGTACCCTCCTAAAGACCGAAGACAGAGTAGGTCCGTCTATTTCAGGTACCACGATAGCCCATCCAAGTCACCTTCTGTAAGTCCCTAAAAATTTTGGCCACTAAGGATACCTTAAATCACAGACATCATCAGGGGGGTTACGGTCGTGGACAACATGCTATATGGGCATAACACCTAGATCTTGGATCTAGTTTCGACATCTCCGAAGGGAACCCCAATATATATCATGCCCACTGAATGCAGTGGAAGGCGGGCTACCTTATTGTGCACCCAAGTGTTGTCTTGGGCTTAACTCCAGTAAACGAGTGGTCCCGATAATATGAGTGCAGTAGGATTTCGCTCGTTAATGACTCTAGTCTCAAGTTTTGAGATCTTGGGTGATTTTCTCACTTTTCCTAACCAAGATCCTAGCCTGAACTACTGTTGGTGTGAGCTCATAAAATGTTATATGATTGATTTTATTATCGCTTGATTCTTAGTGTACTTGATTATTAGTCTTGCGGAGGGGTAGTGGACGTATGAAATGTAATGAGACTTTGACTCAGAAAACCATGCGAAAATATGCTCTAATATTTAATTCGATGAAGAGTATTTCTACCAGGAGAGGTTTTCTTTTAACATCCATGCACCAAACATTCAAATAACACAATTCAACTTAAAGATTCAGACATCAAATTATCTCTTTTTTACAGTCTCTTAATCAAAACTTTCAGAATTAATCCAACTAGATACAAAAAAAACTAAATTAAAAAAAAAAATCTTTCTCTAAAAAGAAGATGTATTCGACATTAAATTTTCAAATAAGAACAAATAAACAACAATGCCAGCTGGTAAACAAGCACAGGGATTCAGCAAAGGAGTGGTTATGATGGCTTAAAAAACTCTGCAACCAAAAAAGGGACACAACAGGAGTGAACAACAAATTTTGGCTTAGTAAGGCACTGTTTCTAAGCAAATATCGCGTTAATGCAGGGACTAACGCACTGTAATCAAGCAGAAGCCGCATTATAACGCTCTGGAACACTAGTAAAGGCAGCGTTAGCCAGGGTAAAATTCTTCAGATGGCCAAACAAGGTCTGAACTGAACTCTGTGAGCTTTTGAAATGTCTACTGGGCATCAACGCTAGTCAGAAGGGTATGTGAATAGAGGAAAGAAGGAGGAATGAAAGGAATAGCCCAGAAACTTGGGGTTAAAATCCCCAGCGAAGTCGAAACTAGATCCGAGATCTAGGTGTTCTGACCATATAGCATGCTGTCCACGACCGTAACCCCCCTGATGTCGTCTGTGATTTGAGGTATCTTTAGTGGCCAATTTTTTTAGGGACTTACAGAAGGTGACTAGGATGGGTTGTCCTGGTACCTGAAACATACGGACCTACTCTGTCTTCGGTATTTAGGAGGGTACTCGTCTTCACGAGAGTACTTACACCTATTGTCCGAGGTTCGGGCGAAGCTCTAGAGTAACCGTAACTGTACTTACGACCAACCCTCTCTGTATACTATTGTGATACCGGGTTTCATCTCCAGCAAACGATAGTACTCAGACAGGGCACCCTATTCTGGCTGCTTGTTGATTGATTTTAGAGAGTCATTTTTTATTTTTTCTTTTTTAGGTGTGTGGTTACTGTCATTGAGACTTTACAATACATCACAATTTATTAAAATTTGTTAAAAATAAACCGGTCATCGTGGCGTCATCCGACACACGCCGTTTGTCCCGACAACAACAAGGTCTACCTCCTTTGACTCCAGAGGAAGAATTGAACCTTGGTGAACCCGTGCCTTCTGCGGAAGAGTAGTCTCCATTGACAAATCCTGATTTTCACATAGCCTCATATCATACGGAATTTTTAGAGGACCCTTTTTTGGAAGGCATTGTACCTCATTACAATCCTCCACTCACTGATCCATTGGCAACTGTGATAATTCAGATTCCACCACACCAAGATATGTCTTCAGTTGCACAAACATCCATTTCAAAACTAGCATCCACAGGGTCGATACCAATGGCGACCATCCCAGGTTCGCCACCATCCTCCCCGCTAGTTGTTAGTTCTATGCCATTACTTGGTAACCCCAATAGTCAACTTATGCCTAGTCCCAACCCTATGGTCATCACAACTGTGAGTAACTCGCCGAGTCCTTCGGGAGCTACTCCTACCATGACCACGTCAGGGCCTATGGTTTCCCCTCCCACGAGTGGGACTACTTCGGTTCCTTTTAGCAACCCTTTCGGTTGGAACCCTTTGCTAAGTTCAAACCCCTTGTCCTCCATACTAGGGGGCAGTGTCAGCAGCACACAAATAACAGGGAACGTTTCACTACCCCTGCAATCGTTAGGACAAACTGGACAACCTATTGTTAACACTATTCCCTTAAGTGGTTTAAATATCGGCATAGGATCTATGTTGTTGCCAAAATATGCAAGTAGTAGCATGCCCCCGGGCAGCTCTATTTCGTCCATATGGGCCAACCCACCCCAACCTCCATCTGGACTAGGGGGGCATTTTTATACTGGGGGCAACCAACCGTTCACCCCGCAATACAATATTCCCTATGGACAACAACCATATATCCCTACCCCTCCACCCATAGGAAATTTTTATCAAAGTCCTATATATCTTACTGGTAACACATTGATGGGCAGACCATATGGTCTAAACTACAACAAAGGATGATATCCATATACTATCAGAAATGGGATGGATGAAATTTTCACCTAACAATTTTTGTAATTCATCCTTAAAAATTTCTTTTAGAGCTAGATTCATTCTTCTTTGCAGCTTCCAAACAGGTCTTATTTCTTCATTTGTGTAAACGTGATGTGTACATGTGTCTAGATCAATTCCTTTCATGTCCAAGTAATCCTAAGCGAATGCTCCAGACTGTTTCCGAACCACATTTATTACATGTTTTTTTTGTTATGTACTTAATTCTGTACCAATGCACAACATTCTTCCATCACTAATTTCAACAGGTTCAAAAATTTTTCGTTGTTTTATTCTAAGGCTGGCATATTGAATGATGCAAATATAACTAGATGACAAGTTTCTTTAAATTCATTTCTAAAAACATGATGATAGCCATTAAAAGAAACAATATAATTAATGCAATTAATATCAGACAAACTATTGCAAAACATGTTCTTCCGATTGTTCCTAAACTCCCCAAGATTGTTTTAAGGTCAATAAGGGAAACATACAATCTTCCTCCCCACAGGGCTTTTATAAGCATTCTTTAATTACAATATTTGGTTTTAGCTACAAACACATTAATATTTCATCAATATTTTGAGGTTTCTTTGGACAACAAATCTAGGAGTGAGGTAACAAACAAGTTAAATTTGTTTTTAGTGTTAAATATGCATAGAAAATGTAAAGGAGATACATAATGATGGCCTTCCAACCCTTAAATCATAGACTCACATGAAAACCACTGCATACATACTTGCCGAAGGCCCAAAGCTACCAACCACATTCAAATATTTTGAATTCTTCCACTATGATTTTGTGAACTCTCCCAAGAAAATTGGAAATAACCGTGATCTCTTCAAAGTGCCTAGATTTAGACTAGGAAGCTTCATCACATGCATTCAAATTCATTCACCAACAATCAACCTCTAATATTTATCTATGAAGCAATGTAAGGGTTTAAAAACTTGAAGTTATGAACCTCATATTTATTTACGAATATGACTCGATCTAAAATACCGAAAAATTATTTAAAAAAAAAACTTTATCAACTTTTAAATGCAAGAAAGTCTATTTATCACTTGTACAACAATCATTTCTATAATTTGAAACTGCAAAAACTTATTCTATGTTTTCTACTTTCCTTATTTATTTATATGATACAAAGTGTGCCATTTCCTAGAAGGATATACCATCCTTCACTCAAGCTCTTTAGAATATCCCTACACAATAGTTTTCCCTTCGAAAATTTTTGGTAGTTGAGGAAAAAAGTGAGGTTTGCAATATAGAACATTGTCACACACACAAAGCTAATAAGTGCATTTATAATTCTCATTATGACAACAGAATTTGCAAGAGTCAAGGTTCATAAAGTATGGCATGGTTTTAATGTTACCTAGTGAATCTAAACTGGCTCAATTTCTTCTCTTTCAGTAAATTCTTCATGTTAGCAACAATCTGTAAATATGCAGAAGCAAGGGTTGTAACATGGGTTATATTATCTCACTTGCATGCAGAAAATAAAGCACTATTTGTCATCATGGAGAGAAAATCTATGTTGGTTGAGTGCATGCATAAAATATCTCTAGAATACAAAGTTTAATAGAATTTCACACCTGGGTGAAAGCATGAAATATAAATATATATTTTAATAGTATGGTGGTATTAAAAGAAAATAAAGTTTACGTGATTACTTAAAGACAAAAAACTATATTTCTTCCATGAATTTGTTATGGTAGTAGTGTTCCAAGGATGGGGTATGATGCAATTTGTAGTCGTGATGACCTAAAGCTCATCTCAATTGCTATAAGAGCGTCCATCGACATTTATTTAATATGAAGGATAACATCAATTTTATGCTTGTTAGGACACCTTTGTGTTGAACATAAATTTTCACACCCTTATCTATAAATAGTTTTATATAAAGATAAACAACTATAGTTATACATCTAAAGTTTCCCTTGAATAATTTCTAAAAAAACAAGAATTATGTTCACCAAGGTATTCCCTTCAATAGTTCCTCAATCTAAAAATGATTTATATTCTTTTAATCCTTAGGTATTCCCTTCAATAGTTTCTCGATCTAAAATGATTTATATTCTTTTAATCCTTATAAGAAAACTCTTGGTGTATTAAATAAAACAAGAATGTAATGCATTTAATTATTAGATGTAGAAAGGATATTGATCATAAATTTTCTTATAATACGACCGGAAATTTTGTAATCATAAAAATATTCCCAAAGTACCATTCATGGTGGATCTAGCTTATTGATCACATTTGCATGGAGCCAAAAATAGATATTTCCACACAAAGAAGGAAAGGGGAATACTATTAAATCTAGAGGGATTTAATGACAGTGGACTCAAAGTACTTCATTGTTTAGGTATACCACCACCAATACTGCTAGAATGTTGAAGAACTTTTTCCTTCACCAATGTTGTTAAGAGTAGTACTTGTACTGTCCAAAAAATGTGTTATATTTGATTATAATTTTAGAAAGGAAGCAAGGCTCAAAAAATTGTCTCTAATGTTTTGCAATGTGCATAGAATATCCATCATAGTAGGTCGTTCTTGAGGATATTATTTCGTGCAAAGAAAGCCAAAATTTATTAGTTGAGTAAGGAAATTGAGATCCTTATCTTCTTCAGTCCATATACTAGTTATTCTCAATAGAACCATGTCCACAACTTCCTTTACTCGGTTTGGAAAACCACTTCCCACCCATTTTTTCAAGTTTATTCCTTCCACAAACATGTCATCAATGGGCTTCTTTCTAGTGAGCATTTCCAATAACATTATTCCATAGCTATAAGAATCACCTTTTACTGAAACTTGTCCAACAATTCCATATTATGCATTCATAGATCCTCACCTTAACACTGCTTGTTGGAAATATGATTCTTATGTGATTCTTTTGTCTTAATATGTTGTCCTTGATGGCAACCCACTTGATGAGTTGACTTTTGATAACAACCTATTTGTTAAATATGTCAAAATGATGTTTCTACAGGTCAATTCAGATATGATAGAGAAAGGAATTCCAGTAAGTGCCAGAGAAATGAAAAGGGTAATACTTCACAATGTATACGCAGGTTTGGTGAAGGAAACCCGCGTACATACACAGGTTGGTATACAAGCAACCCGTGTACAAATCCAGAATTAGTATATATGCAGTTTTTATGAATAGAAGTCACGTATACACACGAGTACGAATAAGCCAAGCCGCATATGCCTTTTGCGCTCTAAACTTATGATACCAAGGGGCATTACAATGGTTTTGGCCCATAGTATTGAGCGTTGTGTCATCTATTTGATTCCGTCCAGGAATACCATCGACACTTGTGTGGTTTTGGCTCATGGTATTGGTAAATTCTAAATCTATATAAGGAGAAGAAGATCGTAGTGCAAGAGGGTGCATATGTAAGGGTTTTTACTGAATACTTCTCTCTGAAGTATATCTGCATGGGATGGACTCTGTTTATTGGTAGATCTGAAACTATGATGCACCCCTGGATACAATGATGGATTAGGATCTCTAGACCTGAAATGACTATGTATTTGATCTAATGATGAGATGATTGGATCTGTGACCTAGCGCATGTTTGCTGAAGTGAAGTGAAGAAATCTGGGTAAGTCTATAGATCTAAAACTTTCGCAAAATTAATATTTACAGATCTACATGCTAATTCACCTAATAAACTTTTTCGTATACACGCTGATTTGTTTTAGCCAGTTTTCGCCATGGAATTCAAGGTTTTCCTGCTTGTTGGAGAGGTTATATGTTTATCGTCTACTATATTTCAAATTTCTTGTATGTCAATGAAGTCTTCATGTAGATTGGGTTGTTTGTCTAATGTATACGCTGCTAATTTGAATATGTACAAATATGATAAATGAGTGATTAAATATGATTAATATTGCCAATTAATATAGTAGTGATCGTAAATATATCCGACCGAAAGCTCAGATCCGTTCTAGACTGATCATATTCTATAAATTCATTGTTCTTAGATCTATACATAATTTTGTGCGCAGGAAAGCGTGTATACACGCAAGTTCAGTAAAGTGAAGTAGCGTATGCATTTTTAAGATAATGAATGATCAAGGTTGAGATTGATTCTGCATGTTGCTTGTGAAATCTGGGTTTATTATTGTGTTCTAGTTATAGTGATCTCATTGATCTATTTGAAGTTTGGGTTAAGTCTATTGGTGTTGACATTTATGTTGATTT
Organism: Pinus albicaulis; assembly: GCA_034641835.2. NCBI lineage: Eukaryota > Viridiplantae > Streptophyta > Pinopsida > Pinales > Pinaceae > Pinus > Pinus albicaulis. The sequence goes on from CM076579.1 coordinate 1,669,080,852, forward strand.
GTGTTGAATTTGTTGTATCTAGTTTATGAAATGTGGTCTGCGGTGGGTCTTAGGGTTGAAGCCTTCAATATGGAAGTAGAAGATTACTGCCAGTAGAAGTTGGTGTTCTGATAAGGGGGTTGTAGCTCCCTTCCAATAGAGGTTGGTAAATGAGATCAGGGGGTTGGAGCTCCCTTCCAGTAGTAGCTGGAGAATGAGAAAGGTTGCAGCCTTCTGCAAGTAGATGCCTGCGTAATGATATGAGTCTGCATCAGTACAATATTGTAAGCAATTTTCCATATAATAAATATTGAAGACGGAGATGGCATCAACGGTGGTTTTCTCCTGAATTGGGTTTCCACCTTTAATCTTGGTGTTCATGTGTGATGCTCTTGTGTGATCATTTATTTTTTTATTACTACACTTATTTACTCGTTAACTATCTGATGCATAACTGATGGTCTAGGTTAAATATTGCTTCTGATTGTTTACCTAAACAGTAAATATATGTGTATATGCTATTTTTTTTTTGGAAATTGATGTACATACGTTGGTTGTGTTAATCAAAGTCGCGTATAGAAATCAGTAAAGAGAAAAAGAAAAATATTGTGATTATTGCAAAATACCGATTCAACCCCCTCCCCCCTCTTAGCATTTTTCCAAAATGAATGAGCGTTAGAGCAGTCTTAGTGTGTTTACCGTTTAAGGAAGATCATCTAAAATGAGCAATCAAGATGGGACAACATCTATTAGACCTCCACTCTTCAATGGAAACAATTTAATCTTCTGGAAGACCATAAGAAGATACTATCTTCAGCCTCTTGGAGCAGATGTATGGGCTATAGTTGAAGGCAGTTACCAATATCCAGCCTTAGTTCCAACAGATCCAACAACAAGGAAAAACTATGAAAACAATGCAAAAGTTTTCAATGCTTTATTGGGGAGTCTAACTGAATCAGAATTTGTCAAAGTTATGTAGTTAAATACAACAAAGGAGATATGGGACAAAATAATTATGAGCTATGAAGGTGATGCCAAGGTAAAAAGCGCTAAACTCAAAACTCTCAGAATTCAATATGAAAAACTTAGAATGCATAATGATGAAAGCATTGCATGCTAGTTTCTTTTTACGTCTAGATGAGATTGTAAATCGTATGAGAAATCTTGGTGAAACCATAACTGAAACCACTCTTGTAGAAAAAGTTTTAAGATCTCTAAATCCTAAATTCGAGTCAAAAGTATTTTCTATTGAAGAGAAGCAGGATCTACAAACTCTTACTGTTGTTCAACTTCATGGGATCCTAACTGCCTGTGAAATGAGAAAATGAGGTACATCTAAAATAAAAGAAGTTGTTTTTAGAGTTGCTACGAAAGGCAAGGAAATGGAAGAACAAGAAGGATCGGGGTATGTTTCAAAAGAAGATGAGATAAATTTTGTAAAGAAACTACAACTTGCCACTAGGAGGTTCAGAGGTAAGCTTCCTTTCAAATGTTTTGCTTGTGGAAGAGTTGATCATTATGCTGCTAAATGTCATCATAAAGATAAGCATGAAAATGGAATGGAATTGGAAAAAGGAATTAAGAAATGTTTCATCAATAGAAAAAATTATTATACGCATGAAGATAGTGATGGTCTATCAAATAGTGAAGAAGGAGAATCTGATCAAGATATTAGACTACTCATGGCATTTGAAAAGAACACTAGTGAAACTAGAGATACATTTATGGATGCTTTAGGAGAAAATGATTTTCTTGAAGAAATCAATCAACTCAAAATATGTTTGGAAGAAGAAAAAATAGCCATAGACACTCTAAAGATTCAGCTTATAGAAAAGGAGAAGCACAATGAGAAATTAGAATGTGAAATAGTAAGTCTAAGAAAGGAAATTGAGAAATTGAAAACCTTAAATCTTAGATTTGCTAAAGGATTTGAAACCTTAGATGAAATTATCAAGGTTCAATGCTCTCCTCTTGTAAATACAGGTCTTGGATATATCGGAGAATCTTCTCAGTATTCAGCACCAAGCTATATAAATGCAGTTAAATCCATCCAACAACATTTCATCACTTAGCAAAAGAAAAAAGAGAATACCTAGGGAAAGCATGACCACTTCAATTCAAGGATGAACAATAACATAAGTATCAATCAACAGGTAAACATCAATATAAGGTTCCATGATCGTAGAAATTTATTCTTTAATGGAAAATGTTTCTCATGTCATAACTTTGGTCATAAAGCTGCTCAATGTGTTGCATACAAAACCATCATGACTAGAGAAGCAAGAAAGAAAAGAAATGAGGCTGGAATAAAGAAGAATACTTATAACAACATTTCTCCTCTTCAAAATGAAATTGAATGTTCTTATTGCAATAAATTTGGACATGAAGAATATGAATGCAGGAGCAAACTTCAGCCAAAAGAGCATATGCTCTCAAACTCCAAGGTATGGAAAAAGAAGGACTTATAGGTTGAAAGCTGTGGGATAGCTTTATTTTCATAAGGGGAAGAAAATCAATGGTACATTGATAACGGATGCTCAAAACACATGATAGGTGATAAAAATAAACTCCTTTAATACAATGCATTAGAGAAGGAAAATAATGTTACTTTTGGAAATGACTCTCCTGCTATCATTAAGGGTAAAGGTTCTGTTTTTCTAAAAGAAAATGTGAAAGCTAACAATGTTATGTATGTGGATGGATTAAAGCATAACTTTTTGAGTGTGAGTGAAATGTGTGATCAAGGAAATGGAGTTGTCTTTAGTTCAAAAGAATGTGTAGTTCGTGAAATTGACATAGGAAAACCATAATAAAAGGAACTAGAACACCAAGAAATCTACATATCTTGAAAGGTGGCCAAGAGCAATGCTATTTAGGTAAATCTACAGAAAATTGGTTATGGCATAGAAGATTGGGACATTTGAGCTTCTCTCAAATAAGAAAATCTAGCAGACTCAAAGTTGTTTGTGATCTACCCAAGATCACTCTGCCTGAAAGTACCATATGCAAATCATGCCAATTTGGTAAGAAAAACAGGGTGGAATTCAATACCAAAGAAGGATCAACAATTAAGCCTCTTTAACTTATACATACTGATCTATGTGGTCCCGTAAGGAAAAATTCACCTCGTGGAGAACAATACTATATTCTATTTATTGATGACGTTTCTAGAATGTGCTGGATCAGTTTATTGAAACATAAAGATGAATCATTTGAAAAGTTTAAGATATTAAAAACTTTGGTTGAAAATGAATTAGATTTGAAAATAAAATGTCTTAGATCTGGCCGAGGGGGAGAATACATATAAGATGAATTCTTTAATTTCTGTGAACAATATGGCATAAAAAATAGTTTTCTATAGCTAGAACTCCACAACAAAATGGCGTGGCAGAAAGAATGAATAGAACAGTTCAGCAAATGTCTCGTGCTATGCTTGATGAATCTAGAACTCCCGATACCTTTTGGGGAGAAGCAGCGCATACTGCAGTAAATATTCTCAACAAGGCTCATGTTTGTGTGAACAGTGATAAAAATCCCTATGATCTTTGGTATGGTAATCTTCCCACTGTGAAGCATTTTAGAGTTTTTTGAAGTAAATGTTTTATCAAGAACAATGATGAAAAACTTGGTAAGTTTGAGCCCAGAGCAAATGAAGGAATATTTCTTGGTTACTCTTCTAGAATTAAAAGCATATAAATGTTACAATAAAAGACTTCGGAAGATTGTTGAATGTATTGATATTGTAATTGATGAGTCTCTCACAGCTCCTAGAAGGGGAATAACAACAACGAATGAAGATGATGATGATGTATACTTTCCCTCATCAAATAAAAAAAATATAGAAGGAGAACCCTATGAAGCACCGGAAGAAGATATATTAGAAAAGAATCCATCCGGGTATGTTCAAAAGAATCATCCAGAATCTCAAATATTGGGAGAAAAGGGATCAGGTGTCCAAACAAGAAGAACTCTTGTAGGATCCCCTAGCTATCTGGCATTATTATCCACTATTGAACCACAGAATGTAAATCAAGCTAGTAAAGATGAATGTTGGATTCAAGCCATGAATGAAGAACTTGATCAGATTGAAAAGAATCACAGTTGGGAATTGGTTCCAAGAACTCATGATAAAAATGCTATTGGAACAAAATGGATATTCAAAAACAAGTTAAATGAAAATGGATATGTTATTAGAAACAAAGCTAGACTTGTTTGTAAAGGATATGCTCAACAAGAAGGTATAGAATTTGAAGAAACACTTGCACCTGTAGCCAGACCTGAAGCCATAAGAATGTTTCTTGCTTTTTCAAGTTTTACACAATTCAAAGTTTATGAAATGGATGTAAAATCTGCTTTCCTCAACGGTGATCTAGAAGAAGAAGTTTATTTAGAACAACCAGAAGGATTCATTATGGGAAATGATGAAAACCTTGTTTGCAAACTTAAAAAGGCTCTATATGGTCTCAAACAAGATCTTGGGTCATGGTACCATCATCTTGACAAATATCTTCAACAACAAGGTTTCACAAAAGGATTTGCTGACATTAACTTATACACAAAAATTTAGAATGATAAACTATTAATTATTGTTGTGTATGTTGATGGCATAATTTTTAGAAGTAATGAAGAGTACATGAGTCAGAAATTTGCTTCAGTTATGCAGCAAGAATTTGAAATTTCATTACTTTTTGAACTAACATATTTCCCTGGCTTACAAGTGCAACAAGAAACATATGGCATATTTCTATCACAAGAAAAATATCTCAAGCAAATACTAAAGAAGTATGGGATGGAAGACAACAAACCTGTAAGCACTCCAATGGTAACTGGATGTAACCTCAGTTCTCAGGATGATTCTCCCATGGTAAATCAACCAAAGCATAGATATATGATTGGAAGTCTACTTTATTTGACCAGGACTAGACCAAATATTATGCATGGAGTTGGGATTCTTGGACGATTCCAAGCTAATCCAAAAGAGTCACACCTTCAAGCTGTAAAAAGAATATTCAAATATCGATAAGGGACTCAAGACTTTGGTCTATGGTATCCAAAGAATGTTGATCTCACTCTTCATGCTTACATATCTGCATATTGGGCTAGAAATATTCATGATCGAAAAAGCACTAGTGGTGATGCATTTTATATGGGGCCCCGATTAGTATCTTGGTTCAGTAAGAAACAAATTTCTATTGCCTTATCTACAATAGAAGCAGAATATGTGGTTGTTGCATCATGTTTCATACAACTTATTTGGATGATGCAGACATTACAAGATATTCAAATCAAATGTTCAGCTCCCATCTCCATCCTATGTGATAATACAAGTGCCATCAGCATCTCGAAGAATCATGTTATGCATTTCAAGATCAAGCACATTCCTATCAAGTACCACTTCTTAAGAGAACAAGTACTTGAACAATAAGTCTAATTAGAGTATGTTCCCTCTAAAGAACAAGTTGCTGATATATTTACTAAACCTCTTCCCAGGGAAGCATTCGAATATTTCATACATAAGCTAGGAGTTGTCTCCGCCTCTCTTATTTCTACTTAATTTCAGAAGATTAAAATCAGTACGTCGGTTTAATGAAGGCGAGTCGCATACATACCCGTGTTTCTATGCATAAAGCCGCATATGGGTTTTGCTGACATAAAATCTATGGGCCAGCTTTCAGAGCAGTCTGTGGTATTGTTGGGTAAAATCTATTGTTCTAATATTCATCTTACAATACCTTTCTTTGATATTTTTCTCCTTGATGAAGATGCTTTGATGAATTTGTTGTTGAAGGTGTTCAGGATGCACAATTTTAGGGGAGCATTTGCCTTGCTGAAGAGGATGCATTGTTGGCATTATGATTGGTTGTTGTGTCATGATATCCTGTTTGAGATTCTTTGGTTGAGACCTATGATGTAAATTTTTCATATTCAATCATATAAGGACTTGTTAGAGAGTCATGTATTTCATTGAAATTCATACTTTGTTGAGTTAAAGAGTCATGTATTTCATTGAAATTCTGTCTGCATGTGCTCAGGGGGAGAAACCGTCCATCCTTTTCTCTTGATGTCAAAGGGGGAGAATGTTTGGTGTTTGGATAATGTTTATGTATCCATGGGAAGTGGTGATCAAAATCCATCATGGTTGCCATCAAGTCCAAAGGGGGAGATTGTTGGCAATATGATTCTTATGTCTTGATATGTTGTCCTTGATGGAAACCTACTTGATGAGTTTCCTTTTGATAGCAACCTATTTGTTAAAGATGTAAAAATGATGTTTCTACAGGTCAGTTCAGATGTGACAGAGAAAGAAATTCTAGTAAGTGCCAGAGAAATGAAAAGGGTAATACTACACAATGTATACGCAGGTTTGATGAAGGCAACCAGCCTACATATCCAAGTCGGTATACAGGAAACCCATGTATACAACCAGAATTAGTATATACGCAACTTTTATGAATAGAAGTCGCGTATACACGCAAGTACAAAGAAGCCAAGTCACATATTCCTTTTGCGCTCTAAACTTATGATACTAGGGGGAATTACCATGGTTTTAGCCCACAATATTGAGCGTTTTGTCATCTATTTGATTCCATCCAAGAATACCATCGGCACTTGTGTGGTTTTGGCTCATGGTATTGGTAAAGGCTAAATCTATATAAGGAGAAGAAGATCATAATGAAAGAGGGTGCCTGTGTAAGGGTTTTTACTGAATACTTCTCTCTGAATTATATCTGTATGGGATGGACTTTGTTTATTGGTAGATCTAAAACTATGATGCACCCTTGGATACAATGATGGATCAGGATCTTTAGACCTGAAATGACTATGTATTTGATCTATTGATGAGATGATTGGATCTACCTGGCACATGTTTTTTGAAGTGAAGTGAAGAAATTTGGGTAAGTCTATATATCTGAAAATTTTTGAAAAATTAAAATTTACAGACCTATACGCTAGTTCGTCTCGATGAAAGCGTGTATACACGCGGATTTGTTTCAGCTAAAGTGCGTATGGAAGTCAGGGTTTTCTAAAGCTTATTGGAGAGGTTATTTGTTTATTGCTGCTATATTTCTGTTGTCTATCAATGAAGTCTTCATGTCGATCTAGGTTGTTTGAATATTGTATATACTGCTAAGCTGAATATGTAAAAATCTGATTAATGAGTGATTAAATATGATTAATGATGTTGACTGAATAAGGGTTCTGTAAATCTGAAAAGGTATCTAACTGAAAACCTCAAATTTGATTCTGAGACTGATCATATTCTGGAAATTTAGTATTCTAAGATCTATACGTAGGTTGGTGTGCATGAAAGAGCATATACACGCGGGTTCATTAAAGTGAAGTAGCGTATGCATTTTTAAGATAATGAATGATCAGGGTTGCGATCGATTCTACATGTTGATTCTGAAATTTGGGTTTATTACTGTGTTCTGGTTACAGTAATCTCACTGATCTGTTTGAAGTTTGGGTTAATTCTATTGGTGTTGACCTTTATGTTGATTTGTGTTGAAGTTGTTGGATCCAGTGTTGATCCAGGGTAAAATCTTCATATCCTTAACCAAGACCTTTTACTTCGGCTGATAATTAGAATTGCATTTAATTAAAGACATTAAAGAACTGAAATGAACAATTGTAGCTGTAAATAAGAGGAACATAAATGAACAATATTAGCAATCATAAGAACACATCGTTTGATGACGGAGTTTGTCCAGGAGGGACTACATCTTCGGGCCTTGGTGTCAAGATGGTGTAGGCCGCTGCATTATGTGTTGTAAGAAGAAGATGTACATGGATGTGTTTCACTATGACATACAAGGAAAAAATGTCCTCATGCAGGAGTGGCTTGACTTATTTAAGAGATTTTCCACTGCGGAACTCTCATACATAAAGAAAGACTCCTATCAGTATGACCATAGCTGACATGTAATAAATAAGAGTATCCCGCCAATCCTAGAAAACAAGGGATTTCAACAATACACATATGAAAAGGAGCATCCCGCCAATGTGGCATAAAAGGGACTCATACATGACACAAATCCATAACTGAAGGTACATAAATAACAACATAAGGCAATATCCCACAACCCATGTATCAACCAGGATCTGCAAGACATAATGCATCTCAAAGAGAAATAAATGAAGAAGTACATGGAATCCACATCATATACCTCATGTTTCCATTTGCTGAAGGCTGAGCTACTCTGTGGCTGAATCTGAAAACACCATCAATCTTGTGGTGTCGAAAAAGGTGAAAATGATTGCTCACATGCGGAAATCTGACACCTGCATAACCCACTTCCAAAAGTGGCTGAAAAATTGAAAACTTGGATGCGGAAACTGAGTATGCCATGAGACTCATGTCGTCAAGTAGTGCTGAAATGACATAAAATTTGTCCCATTTGGACAAAGTCAAAATTTCGCCCTCCTGAAATTTGACCTCAATCAGTGCCTCTTTTAAAACTGTGGTACCTTTTTAATCAAAATCATAAGAGTATAGAAATTCGTTGCATTTCATCCAGTTCTATGTCCTTCTTGAACAAAATAACATTGATACCAGTACGTACTCCATCTTTCTCCTCCTTGGCACAGCGCACTTGTCAGTATAAATAATTTTTCCCGGGTGGATATACTTCAAACTCAGGTCATTGGCACAATGGTAAAGGAAAGGTGTATGATGAGGATCAAATCCTTCATCAACTGTATGTATTTAATTTGAGTAACGTTTTCAGCAACGCATATTTTAATTTGAAACAAGTGTGGGGTTGAGCCGCATTGGGTGGCCCACCCCACATTGATAAAACTTTTGATTGCTCTAACTCCTTCATACGAACTCGGAATTGAGTTCCGTCTGCTCCGTTGGATTCAGAATTTCGAGATCTACAACTTCAACTTGGTTCGAGAATCTTTCAAACACTTTGATTTTTGAGCCTTTTACTTAGGCCACCTGTACCTGTACCTGCTTAGTCCACCTGGATCAATCCTCCCTCTTGAGGAAGCTTGGTCTCTGGCCCAGCTTGTCGACCTTACCTATCATCAACTGTCTGCAACTGTCGTTGAAAGGCGCATCCCCACATGACTCCTTCACCTGGCGTACTTCGGAATCAAGATGCAAAGCCATCATGTACAACTGCTGCAATGTGATGTCTGAAAAGGCACATCCCTTGAAGACTCCTTCACCTCTCGTACTTCGGAATCAAGATGCAAAAGCCATCATCTGCAACTGCGGAAATGCAAATGTATGAAAAGGCACATCCCTTGAAGACTCCTTCACCTCACGTACTTTGAATTCCAGAATGCGAACACACCCAAAAAATTTACTGTGACTCTTCATTGATCTCAATGTGACCAAAAATGACAAATATTTCCAACACACAGTTTATAACAATATTACTCGGTGGTGAAACTGATAAAAAAATGGAAATCATGCCTCAACAAAGTACAAGGCAAGACCTCATGGGTCACATTTAAGTGATGTAGGCACTCACTTTCTTTACATGAAAAAATATCAGATGACTCTTAACTATGACCAACCTGAAATATAGTCACATCTCAAGTGATGGCAACGCATCATCACTTTAGAATCTAACACCACGACTTATAAAACAGGCCAAAAAAATGTCATGGTAAGCAAATGGTGATGAAACATCATCCTTTCATAATAAAAATAAAATAATGATTAACCTTTGTATGACAAGCTAAAAATAGAAAAACAATCTGAAGAACCACTTCTCATTTATTAAAACAAGTGGATCATTTCCCTATGGAAAACTTGCTTGTCGATCAACTCTTTTGACTTGTGCATGCATGGGCACTTTGTCTTTACAGCGTTGTTGTGGATGAAGTTTCCATCATGTGGCTCTTTGGTGGCCACTTCGATCGCAATGGGTGCAAAAGCTCTTTTTCCTCCAAACCTGCTTAACTGATTTCTTTTCCTGTTGGGGAGAAGCCTTTTCATGCCTCTTCCTCCTTTGTGCTGCCATCCTCTTCTAGCACTCAGAAATCACATGGTTATTTAAACCAAAAAAATAACAAGTTTTACGATGCCATATTTTACGACCGTGGTTATCAACATTCTTATTGTCAAAATGCACTCTGGAATAATGAGACTTAGTATACCTTCTAGGGTGGTCTCTGGTGCGATCATGATGATGGGAGCTCGCCTCAGTTCCTTCACTACAACGTGCACTTCCCTGGAACAATGGCGAAGTGTCCCTATCATTCCTCTTCCTTGGAGAGTTCATCATTATTTGTTTTCCCTTGATTTCCTTCGAACATCCTTCGCCAGTGTACCCCAAACCTGCATAACGAGGTCGTTTCACAACCTCTAATGGTTTGGTTATGCCTTGGCCACGAATGCCAAGTCCTCCTCCTTTGTACCCCATTTTGGTGAGGAGTCTCATGCCGGTACCTATGATGGGTATCTCCACACTTCCAACGGAAATTATATCGTGTGAATAAACTGAAGAAAAACCAACACTGTTTACCTTAGGTGTTGATTGTGAAGAAGATGAAGAAAGTTGTTGTAAGCCCTCGTTGCGCTTCACTTCCGTCAATGGCTTTGACACGACTTGTAGCTGAAGCTGCAACTACTGTGTCTCCTCCTTCTCTTTCTGTAGGAATGCTTTTAAGGCATCATGATCTCTCTGAATAGTTTCGTTGTTGCGTTTCAAATATTCCCACACCTCTGTCGTGGCTTGCAACTGAAGCTCCAACTGCTGCTTCTCCTCCTTCTCTTCATGTAGGAACGCCTTCAAGGCATCATGATCTGCTTGCAAAATTTCATTGTTGTGCTTCCAATCTTCTCACGCTTCTGTTGTGGCTTGCAACTAAAGCTACAACTGTTGTTTGTCCTCCTCTTTGTGTAGGAGGGTCTTCAATTCTTCATTCTCTGCTGCTTGTTTTTTGTAAGCCTCATAAAGTATGTCCGCTTTCTCTGACACCCTAAAAATGGTTTCATACATGTCCATGACATTATCCATGGCTCAACTCAGCGAACGTCCAATTTTCACGCCTGCAATCCAATCAGCAAGAATACCTGCTCTGATACCACTTGATCCAGGGTAAAATATTGATACCATTAACCAAGACCTTTTACTTCGGCTAATAATTAGAATTGCATTTAATTAAAGATGTTAAAGAATTGAAATGAACAATTGTAGCTGTAAATAAGAGGAACATAAATGAACAAGATTAGCAATCATAAGAACACGTCGTTTGATGATGGAGTTCGTCCAGGAGGGACTACATCTCCGGGCCTTGGTGTCAAGATGGTGTAGGCCGCTGCATTATGTGTTGTAAGAAGAATATGTACATGGATGTGTTTCCCTATGACATGCAAGGAAAAACTACCCTCACGCAGGAGTGGCTTAACTTCTTTAAGAGATTTTCCACTGCGGAACTCTCATACATAAAGAAAGACTCCTATTAGTATGACCATAGCTGACATGTAATAAATAAGAGTATCCCGCCGATCTTGGAAAACAAGGGATCTCAACAATACACATATGAAAAGGAGCATCTCGCCAATGTGGCATAAAAGGTACTCATACATGACACAAATCCATAACTGAAAGTACATCAATAACAACATAAGGCAAGATCCTACAACTCATGTATCAACTGAGATCTGCAAGACATAATGCATCTCAAAGAGAAATAAATGAAGAAGTACATGGAATCGACATCATATACCTCATGCTGCCATTTTCTGAAGGCTGAGCTGCTCTACGGCTGAATCTGAAAACACCATCAATCTTGTGGCATCGAAAAAGGTGAAAACGACTACTCATATGCGGAAATCTGACACCTGCATAACCCACTTCCAAAAGTGGCTGAAAAATCGAAAACTCAGATGCAGAAACTTAGTACGCCATGAGACTCGTGGCGTCGAGTAGTGCTGAAACGACATAAAATTTGTCCCATTTGGACAAATTCAAAATTTTGCCCTCCTGAAATTTGGCCTCAATCAAGGTTCCGCCTGCCTCTTTTCTGGCTCGTGGTTCCACATGCCTGCAATAAAAAAATCATAAGTCTAGAAATCCGTGCATCTCATCGGATTCCGTGCCCATGCTTGGCTGCAAAATAACATTATTACTCAGAAAATTCGTGCTCCATCTTTCTCCTCCTTGGCCTGGCGCACTTGCAGAAATCTGAGTTTAAATAAGTTTTCCCCGGGCAGATATACCAATAAGGTCGTTTGGCACAATGGTAAAAAGGGGAAAATTGTTAAACAGAGGTCGCGGGATCAAATCCCGCCCCCCAAAAATATGCATGCGTAATTTTATTTTGGCACCTTTTTTTTTCAACTTAACCGCATATTTTAATTTGAAACAAGTGTGGGGGTTGGGCATTATAACCCAGGTGGCTCGGAACTTGGCCTGAGTGGGTCGGAATGCGGTGGCCGGGTTTGGTCCAATTTGCATCCTCCTTAAGGCTGCCCAGTCACCAAGTCAAACCAAAAATTTTACTACTCCTAACTCCTTCATACGGACTCAGAATTGAGTGCCATCAGCGCCCTTGGAATCAGAAAGACAAGATCTACAACATGAACATGGTTCGAGATATTTTCGAACACTTTGATTTTTGAGCCCTCTGTGCTAAGCCACTTGTACTTGTACTTGTTTAATCCACCTGGATCAAGTGTGAAAATTTATTAAACATGGTCTACAGTAGGTCTGAGGGTTGAAGCCTTCAGTATGGAAGTAGAAGCTTCCTGCCAATAGAAGTTGGTGTTCTGATCAGGGGGTTGTAGCTCCCTTCTAGTAGAGGTTGGTAAACAAGATCAGGGGGTTGGAGCTCCCTTCCAGTAGTAGCTGGAGAACGAGAGAAGGTTGCAACCTTTTGCAAGTAGATGCCTAAGTACTGATATGATTCTGCATCAGTACAACATTGTAAGAAGTTTTCCATACAATAAATATTTAAGACAAAGACGACAACAACGATGGTTTTCTCCTGAATTAGGTGTCCACTTTAAATATCAGTGTTCATTTGTGATGATTTATTCTATTATTATTGCACTTATTTAATGCTTAACTATCAGATGCATAACTGATGGTCTGGGTTAAAATGTTTACCTAATCAGTAAATATATCTGTGTATACGCGAGTTTCTATTTGGAAAGTCGCGCACATACGCTTTTTGTGCTAATAAAAGTCACGTATAGAAATCAGTAAAGGGAAAAAGAAAAATATTGTGATTATTGCAAAATACTGATTCACCCCCCCCCCTCGCTCTCATTATTTTTCCCAGCATTTCTAGTTCACAATGTTTAGTTAAAATAAGAAACTCATAACATTGCTTAATATGCTATCTAATTAAAATACCTTGAGTAATGTGCCCTATTGAACCTTTGAGTGCATGTGTGGAAGTGAAAGTTGAATCCTCATAATTTACAAAATATATGGTAGTATATATCTTCTTTTAGAAACACATTATTAGGTTTCAATCACAGTAGTCTTAATTATAGCGTGGTAGTGATGCTATGCAATGCCTACTATTATATTAAACCTCTAAATCAAGCTCAACCCACTTTTTCTCCTCCATCAATATATAATCACTTCTCCAAGCTTCCATTTACCATCAATGGAAATATCAAAGCCTTGACTCGGAGGTCTGAATAAGAGGTTATGACTTTAACCAAATTATGATGCCTTACTCTACAAAAAACATTGCATTCCTTATCGAAAATCTTGTGACCCCTTCATTATCAATATTAAGAAGTTTAACAACAATGGTTGTGCCATCATTCAAAATCTGATAGTGGGTAAAACCCACAGTCCCTGTTTCATCAAAATTTCATCAAAGCTGTGTATAAATGCATTCACATTTCATGACCAAATCAATCCCACAATCTGGCAACTCAACATGCTCTAATTTCTTTTTAACTGGCAATTCAAATACACCTGTGTACATTAATATCTCAATTAGAGATTGAGATATTAAATAAAAATCCTCTTTTAGTTAAGAAACCACACGCCTCCTATCCGGATTAATAACGCGGGAGATTTTCTTTCAAAGGTTATAAAACTATACAATACACTCTCTTATAACTCTTTTACAGGTGGGAGCTCTAATTTCCGTTGGCCGAAGGTTAAAACCCATGTTGCATATAAACCCATCGATCTTCACATGTGGAGTTCTCATATCATGTTAACTCCCTTCTCAACCCTCGACTTATAGTCAATTTGCATATATACGCTTGTTATGTTAACGATTTTCTGTGATTTGGAACACAGTTCTTAATACAATAATACTCGACCATAAACAAACATATAATAAGGTCGGACCACGCTAACCTTTAGTGATACCATTCACTTTATAACCCGGGACTTCATATGATGCTTGGGCCACATATATATAAATAATCTTATGTCAATGTAAACAACACACACATACCTCTGTTAAACCCACAAACCTTAGTTAGGACAGCAACAATCAATATATATATGGGTGGGCCCCAGCGCTAACGGGCCTTCCACATCCAACGGCGGATAGCACGTCGCATTGCTTCGGATGATCCGACGTCCCCAATCAAATATCGCGTTTTTATTTCTCCCGAGTTTTAACTCATCAAGTTCACGTGATGAAAGTGGTAATCAAATACCACTTAGGGACATATGTCCGCCAGTCTATGATATCGCGTTATTTTTGCAAAAACAACTTACTGCCTTATAACTTGTGCGAAAACTGCCTTTCGCCTCCAAACAACGTTCACTGTTCACTTCTTGGTTCCACAATGCTCTTTGCCCTCAGGGTTCTGTTGTGCTCTTCAACACCTTACTGCAATTAAACTCTGCCCTCATTGTTACTCCTTCGCGTGGCCATACCAACGAACTTGGGATACAACCATTGTGCAGAGACATAATGCCTTACATACACCACGGTTTATGCATTATGGGTTCAGCAAGGTCAATATCGATTCTGCAGATCGATACACGAGTCCTTGATTCATTCAGTTACGTACACATTCACAACACTTATCATGAGGTCTTACTTATACCTAGTTCACGGAGGTTCGAGCTCAGCATTCCTTTTCTCTACCAAAGCCGCGCAGGGACACCATTAACCCAATTCAACATTCTATTCACACAACTAATTATAGGGTATTTCACCAGACTGTTTTACGCAGTTATCTATGAAGTGTAAAGCCATTTCACATAGATGCAAAATCTACCAATGCTCATAAGTCCTGAGCCACTAGCTCGTGTTCCACCGAGAACTCAAACAGTCTATATACACGTAATCCAATCACAAGGTTTCTTAATTGCCACGGGATTTCAATTATTCTTCATCGGAATACATACATATATTCACACTGAATTAAATCAACAAACGCACAGAGAGTACTGAAACCAATTCTTCCATAACATATGCATGAGGTTACTTATAGAAATTCCTTTACATAGGCTAGATCTTCAATATGCTGGCCTCCCATTCTCCTACTCTACCTCTCTGGCTCTCTAACACTATGCAGTTCTATGCAGGGTATGCAGATCTCTGCCTATTATGCCTTTTAGGCCTATTTTATACAAAAACCACAGAATCGACTCAATTCCTCTGACTGCTCAAAAACTCTTCAAATTCCCAAACTCCTGACTTTAGACTAGACCCTAAACAGAAACTGACTATTTCTTCATGTGCCCACTAATCATTCGGGCAGTTACATTTTCCTCTAGATTTAACTAAAAATCCCTCAATTTATTCAATAATTACATGAGCAAGCAAATATGAGACCTCCTATGTCTATCTATATACAAAATATCATCTTGGGCCTAATGCCCCTGCATCAAAATCCCTTTGTACACTTTCCAAAAACTACCAATTTTTAACAAGTTGGCATCACTATAGTTATATATTGCAACAATGAGTTCTATATAGGAAATTCATCAGTGCCACACATTTAAGGATGCCTTGGTATATTTAAGAATATGCCTCTTGCAATTTCGTCTCCACATGATTCCCGGAAAGAAACATAATCCAATAATGGATGAAATTGCAGCAACATGTATGATAACTCTTTTCATGTGCAAAACACTTCTAGGTTTGTGAGAAAGGAATGGTGAAAAACATTCCCAAGGTCCACAAAGACCAAGATTTCTTATAAATTCTATGGCAGTGATATTTTTGAAAAATCCACCTTTAGGGACTTCTCTTGAAAACTTGTTGAAAGAAAAATTCAAGTAGTAGAGCATTTTGAGATTTTCCAATGACATGGGTATTCCACCTAACAAATTGTTGGAGGATAAATCCATGTTTTGAAAAACTCAAAGTTCATCTAATGAAACTAGAATTGGACTTTCAAATGCATTGTATGAAAGATTTGAATATTCTAGTTCTTTGCAGCTCCCAAGTGCACTTGGAATGTTACCAGTTAGTTGATTTGAAGAAATGTCTATAGCCTGAAGCATTTCCATCTTGCTTAGTTCAAAAGGCAGGAGGCCATGTAATAAATTGCTTGAAAGGTTAAAATAGAAAGCCATATTTGCAAGTCCTGCAACCTATAGAGGTATGTGCCCATTGAGATTGTTGTATGATAGATCTAGTAGGCCGTGGAGTTATAAAAAGGGTCTCTTTCAATTCTAATTACCTCACATTAATATGTCAACCCGAGAGCGTTTTTGTCATTACAAAGAGTGACTCAATCCGAGGCTCATTTGTCGTATAATGCTAGTAGTACAAAGGTTTAAGAAATACAAGTGAGTAAACACATGCTTAACCGAAATCAAATTACTTTAAAGAAATAAATCACACACTCGTAAAAACTAATAACTTATCGTCAAGGGTTTGGCAATGATAACCCATCCCTTCTAAACCGATGGAAAGGAACTAAAGCATAGATCATGAGCCCGGGAGCTGTGACAAAGGACTCGCCAATGCTCACTACAAATTTCTCGGGATCATCTATCACACCAAATCATCAAATGCGCATAAATAGAACAAAATAGCAAATAAAGGATTAACAAAGAATTTCGAAATGGAACAAAGAACTCGAAATGGAACGGCAATCATCAACTAAGTCCCATGCTATAACCAAACTCAATCTATACACTCTTTGCAATCAAAGAACATTCTCGTTACTCTAAAGGCGATTCACAGATCATAGTAATGGAAACGCAACAACCGACAACGAATTATAATAATAATGTGACAACACGAACATTAATATGACAGCCTTCGTAAGATAACAAGAAGAACATGTAATGAACTCTGAAAGGATTAGTAACTGATGCGGAGTTAACACACGATTCTATCTCGTAGCAACCTCAATGATTCAAACTTGAACAGCATATAATATGAACTTGTAAAGCATACCAATTTATCAAATAACAATACTAACAAACCACACAACTTAAGGAAGGCCGTAATGGTACGTAGCAGTGTCCTTCTGTGGTCGCCCTTTAGCCTCCAAGGATACACCGCTTAAGTTACGCACGTGAAGATGGAATAATCACCAAGCTTTCATTAACGATTGATCAAAAATACATCGAAACTGCCAACGAAACTTAACACAACTAAAACCGATGTCTTACGTAAGATTACATAAAAACGTATCCTATCTCTCCATTATCTATCATATCTCTAAACTAACAAAGGTCGTTCTTTTATAAAGACGACTACAGAGATGTCCAAGCAACCGGATAGTAAGCCGATCCCTCAGACGTGAGATCCCGAGGATTCGCCAACCGTTTAACTCTTCATCCCGTCTTTCCTTTGCGCCGAGCCGGTGTCCTCTCCTTCTTTCCCGAGCCGATTTGCCTTGATCTCGTTTCTCTTTGTTTGCATTCTGCTCGCCCGTAGAGACAATGCTTATCTCCACTTTGTCCTTTCCTTTGAGTGGCAACTCTTCATTTTCCTTTTCCGTATAGAAAATAACCATTATTAGTGGCTAAGTTATGCACACCAATTCTCACATGTTATTTTATAGTTCCTTATTGCTTTCCAAATTCATGATACAAAAGGTTCACAAATTCTATTAAAAAGCCATCAAAATAATCATCAAAATCATACCTTTTTGTTACTCCACACACCCCCCCGCTTACCTTGTTTCATGTCCTCATGAAAACATTGTAGTTGACATGTAATGCAAGCAAGAGAGAAGGCTGTGAGAAGGAGTCTCATGTGGAGGCCTACAACCATGTCAGTGATTAAATAATCAAAGAATCGACCCGGCTACTGTGCATATCATATATAGAGCTCGGTATCCTGGTGTGATGCCAAATAATTGGAGCGCGAAATCTATACCCTAACCAAGATGACCCCGTTCGTAATGCTCGCCATAGAGATTCAAACTAGCGCCTAACTCAAAGTTCTCATACTTAAATGGTTCTCTCGAGCCGGATGTGTGGATCGAGACTGATATCGAAATTTGGCCGTATTAATGGCCAAGTCTTTGATGGAAAGGAAATACTCTAAACTCTTCGAATGAGTGCCTCATGCATGGGCCCTAATGTTTCAATGACACCCTGAGTCCTTAAGTATGGTTTATGAGCCGTCCATAACCGTATTCTGGCTCCTAGGTCACTCTAACTCGTAAATCTAGACCATTTTCTTGACTTCCGGAAGGTATCATGCTTCAGCCACTTAATCGATTAACTCGAATGAAATGAATGCTTGGAATTGGATATCTCCAATGGAAGGGCTGTATTTGATCTGGCTTCCGACTTAGCACAAGGTCGTGCAAATAAAGTTCACACAACAATCTCTCGGACTTTCACTCCATATCGTTTACAACAACCATAAAATCATTCACATTATTGATTACATGTGGGTACCCGCCTTAACAACTTTTATTTGTAATTGCAATACCGCTCTAATAAAACAAGAAAGCATAGTTTTTATGTGGCCTCCTCCATGCTAAAAAACATTATTGTATAAAGGAACACAAGTCATTCATCTCGTTTGATAAATCGCCCTAGTCTACAAGTTACCCGTGTGACTTCCTCTTTGTTCCTTCATCCACCCTTCAAAGCCTCGGGCGTTAGATCGGATCGACGTCCCTTAGTTGCCGCCGCAACTCTTCATATTTTCTGGGAACTCGTTCCGCTTCTTTTAAGTTGCTCAGCCTTTCTTGTCAGGCTTGTTTCATCATCTTGTGCAAGGATTTTGTCTTTGATCTTTTTTCCATACGTCGTTGGAGGCCGGAGTTTTACCCGAACTTTCTTGTTATGTCGCTTTGGAGTTCGAACCCTTATTACCCCCGAGGGTGGTGCCTCCGTCTCGAATTTGCTTATCATCCTTCTGCTTTAACACGAACATCCGCTTGTCTCGATCCTCGCTGATCATGTGGAACTAGCTTGATCCTCATGGTTTTGGTCACAGTCGTTTGTTGGCCCCTCTTCTTCCTCTTTACCTTCTTCCCTGTCTCTTTCTAATCCTAATTTGTTGTCTCGAGCCATTATCGCATTTAACAATTTAGTCCGTTCCTTCCGCAACTTAATTTCCATCATTTCCTTTCAAGGAATGGTACCTGTCGATGCAGGATCGGATCACACCCGCCAAGCTAAATCTTCCTCCCGGGGCCCTTCCCCACGTCTGCCTGGGTCGTTTCCGGGGTGTGAACCCGACCGGTTCTGCTTCTTCCCGAGCAAATGTCGTCGCTTCCTTCTTCCTCTAGAATTTCCTAGACCCGGGGGAAACGTAGTGTTCCCGGCTCGCATTTTCCTCCTCTTCATCATGAACAAGGCATGTTCTCTTCCCCGGGGTTTGTCAGTGGGGTCCTCCTCAACTAGAAGGTTGACCATACTACCATATTGGCTAGGATGGCGCTGCTCATCTCTCCAAGAGGTCTTGTAATGGGCTATCTTCCGTCGTTCTATTTCCTCCTCCGTTCGCCGCCTCTCGCCCCCTCCCTGATTGTTCATCCTCGATTACCACCGGTTGGTCGGGCGCTTCCTGAGCTTTCTCCAGCCTCGTATCCGAGCCAACCTAGTTGGGATTTTCAGCTTATCTATGCTTCCTCTCATCCGAGCCGATTGCTCCTCCTGCTGTTCTGGTATCAACCATGCTTACGCTTTGCCGATTCTTGGCGTGTCTCGGGTTGTCGTGATGTACTAGCAACATTTTCTCCGTTTTGCTCTGCTGTTCGGTTGGCGTATAGAATGTCTACGCTGGGATGGTTCGTCGATCCCCTTCAATCATTGCAATGAGTTCTTCCCAACAAGCCTGGGTAAGACTATACCAACAACAAGTCGAATCAACTCGTGGTGACTAACAATTTCCTCTACGTACTGTTTTTCCATACTTTGTGCATCACACAATGAGTTTGAGGAGTGCTTGTACCTGACAGAGGCATTGCTTTAGAACAATGGTGTGTTTAAGATGTCGTGGTCTTACCACGTCTTTTCTTCTTCCTTCGTGTAATGGGCTCGTACTCATTCTTTGGGCTCGTCTGTGGTTCTCCTGTGGTCACTATAACTCCTTCCCCTTTATTGTCACTCGTCTTCGTCCTTGAAGATGTCGATGACCTTCGTAATCGTTCCTTTAACAATGTCCACTGTCCCGTAGGGCTGTAGTCCCGAAACTTCGCAATTATGGCATCGTTGACCGCTATCCGTTTCTTAATGTGGAGTGGTCATCTTGTAAATTCGCAAGAACTCCATTGCTACTGCTTTCATTAGCTTCCTCGTAGGCGATTGAAATAGTTCAACCATCCCTTCTTTCCAGATTTCTCTGGCAAGCAGCAGAAATCGCAATATGAGGCTCACTTCGAATTGCTCTACCTCCCATGATTTCACCGTGAATTTAAATGGAATGTGAATAAAAACGTTTTCATTTAGTTCACAGAGAGCAAGGTTTCGCGAAAGAAAACAATGTAGTATGCAAATGGGCAGAAAGAAACGACTCTCAGGTGCAAATAAAATAAAAATATGCCATGCCATGAAACCATGCCAAAACCGTCGTAAACCAATTGTTCCGAATGGTGAATTGACACGTAATACAGGGAATGATGAGGTTAACCTCCCCCCGCAAAGGTGATTAGTCGGTCCCAGCCCGGCAAATAAAGGAGCTAAGACCTGGCTCGTAATCAAGTCTGAAGGAACATCATGTGGAATTATGCCATGTTGAAAAAGGACAACGTGATGTCTAAATCGAGGGAGGATTGATCGCATATGACGAAGAGGCCGCCGTGTTATGATATGAGGCCGATAGGTAGGGCGTGTATCAACACTTACCAAATCTAAGCTGGCCATGGCTACTCAAGGCTATGATTGCAATTATTATATATATTCATGCGATGTATAAATCGGGAAATAACATATGATTAATGCCTAGATATAAGAAACAAAAGAGGATTAATATCTTACCCATTGGTGTAAACAAGGTGACTTCGATACCATTAACATTACTCGCGCCAACAAAATCCATAACCTTGGCAGAGTTGTTTTTCACCCTCTGAACCATGATCCT
Source organism: Pinus albicaulis (assembly GCA_034641835.2). Classification (NCBI taxonomy): domain Eukaryota; kingdom Viridiplantae; phylum Streptophyta; class Pinopsida; order Pinales; family Pinaceae; genus Pinus; species Pinus albicaulis. The sequence continues at coordinate 1,669,102,236 of CM076579.1, forward strand.
TTGTGTATACTTAGGAATGTTATTATGTCAAAATGTAGACCATTATGATGGCTTGGTGACCCGCTAACCATAATGCCATTCACGAGGAAGGAGCGAAACGTATGCCGCTCGTGATGAGACCTCTCGTTCCAAGGTTTGTTTAATCTGTATACCTTTTGGACCATATCCCCGGTATGGTGGCCATAATGGGAAAGCCACTTCACTTCCATCCTCATGATCATGGTAGGTCAAGCCTAATGAGACCCCCATCCCGCATTTGACATCATGTTTCACATATGTTTTTCTTATTTTTTTATAGAATACTTTGCCTTATTTATACACAAAGGGTGGTTCAACACTCCTGCTATAGGAATGGAAGAAGTCTTATCATCTCAATAGGAAGATATAAGCTCTTTTGCTCTTATTCCCAAGTACTAATCAAAAGAATTTATGAATCAAAGATGATAAAGATAACCAATCGTGGCAAAATTAGTAAAACCATGTCAACAAAAGGTAAGAAATAAGTATGTCCTTCCATTGGTCCTCTTATTAATGCAGCCTTATAGATATAGTTTATTTATGGCTTGGTGTGATTTCGATATGTTGTGTTTTTATATTTCATCGCACAAATACATACCAGGTTTCAAGACCAGAAAGAAGACGGCAAAAAGCATTCTCAACTTAGATCAGCAAAAGAGAGCAAAAGTATGCTAATGAGAAACCAAGAAAGCAAAATCATAGAAAAAAGGAAAAAATAAATGCCGTTCCTTTGGGAAAAGAACTGCAATAATACTATAAAACACTCAACATGCCATTCCGTTGGAAAAAGGCATAATGCTAATAAAAGAACGATGTTTCTCAAGAAAAAAGAAATCGCTGGTAACCAAAAGGAACAAATAAAAAATGTAACAAGGCCGTTTGAAAGGAACAAAGAGATTGTCGTTCCTTTAGAAAAGGAACAAAGAAAAAAACAAAAACAAACCAACATCATAAAAAACATGCATATGCTATTAGAAGAGCAAAAATAAAAACTCTTAGAAGAAAAAGGAAACAACAAAAATGACAAGAAAATATTCAAATCAAACTTATGTACAAGAATCACTCAAAAACAAAACTTATGGCCAAACTGCAAAAAGAAATAGACCCTTAATGAATTACGTGAGGAAGATTTCTCTTCCTCTCCTAAGATTTCCGTATCAAGATTCTAACAGTAGTCACAAGTGGGGCATGATTCTCGAGTAAGTGGTTTACGATAGAGACGGACTTATGGCCATTTACTTCGAATGCATATGCGAACCGTCGTCGCTAGGAGTAAGGGTTCCGTTTCTTTCATGTACTTTCCGATTTCGTATGGTCCCAACCATCGAAGTCCGGTTTTCCAGGGAATTCAAACCGAGAATCGTATAACAAAGCCCGCCTCCCTCGTGGAAGACTTTGTTTTTGATGAGCGCATCATGCCATTTAAATGGGCCGTCGTTGAATCAATGTCGCATTCTCAGAGGGCAGAGAGTCTAATTTCGTCTAGTTCATTGATCTCATTAGTCGATTGATCAGGCCTCACTTAGATCTAGGCCAACTTCGTGCCGTCCGCAAAGGTTTGGATTTCGAATTCTATGGGAAAAATGGGTTGTTTTCCAAACACTAATTCGTAAGGTGAGTAACCTAAGTGGTGCTCCTCCATGTGGTTCTATATGCCCAGAGGGGCCGTAGTCTAGTAGCCCAATCACGCCTATGTGACTGCATCTATCTGCAGAGGGCTGTCGAGCTGACACAGTAGTATATATAAGTAGGGGTTTACGTATTGTTCTAAGCTCTAGTTCCCCAAGATGGGTCACCAATTTGTTACGTGGATTAATCCTCTTGCGGACAAGAGTGATCGCCCTAGTACTCCAGTGAGTAACTAGAAGCAAAGATCCATTTGAAAACCTTTTCCTCTATGTTAATTGCATTTCAAGATTATTATAATAGTAAAGTAGAGAGGAAATGCCCTACCTTGAAATCCAAATGTTTGATGTAGCCCTTTGTCCCGTCACTCCAAAGTGGTTTCTCCAATGAGTAGAACCTGCAATCAAAGACAAGGCAAATAATCAAAGCATCTGCAGCATATAATAATCAAAAAATATATTCCAACTTAGTGATCAAGGAGTCTAAGTATTGACATTATTACAATAAGCATAGAAACAAAGCAACAAGAAAAAGATATCCATATGTATTATCTTGAATAGAAATAGTAATCTTACAACCTGATGCCTTGATGTTATACAGATTTCTCCCAGGGTCATGAACAATCGTTCTCCTTCAATCTGATAAGCCTTCCTATATAAATACCAACATGGAGTTATAGACACAAGGGTTTGATCATTCTCATGCCAACAACAACTCACTTGTGTAGAAAGTATGCACTCTTATGAACTCTCTTCATCTTAAAAACTATATAAGTCAGTTTCTATGATTCACAATCTACATGTGTTTACCCTTCAACCTGAAACTTGAGCTCAATTTATAGGGAAATAGAGGTAGTTTTAGTTCCATGAAGAGGGGGATAGATTCCTCTCATGAAGGTATTTGAGCTCCATGGACCAAGGGATAAGCTCCATGAGTGAAGGGATAAAGCTCGAACTGGTTTCAACTCTAGAAGATTCCAGTTGGGAGAATATTCGACCAACTAGACTTCTAGTATTTACTTTTTTCTTTTATTTTCTTTTCACGGGGGTGCGCAGGTTATAGTGGCAAAAAGTGAGGGATTTGCCACATTTTATGAATATAACATCAGCGCATGCATAGGGAAAGGCTAGAAAAACTGCGCAGGTAGACTTTTAAGGGTTTTACAGAGCTTTTCTCCAATTCCAAGACTTGATTTAGGAACATTAATGTTTTTTAACTTCTAAGGGAACATGATATAGATGGTGATAGACCCATATGAACAGTCAAATTTCATGGTGAAAAAATGACGTGTAACACCAAAAAAAACGCATGGCTACAACTAGTATCATGCATAAGAGCATCATAATTCAATGGCCATATTCCAATCCTCTTAAAGCCAACCTTGATATTTGATGGTGTTAAATCCCTTTTAAACACTTTACTTGCAAGCTATGCTAACTCGAACCTTTTCACCTCAACCCCTAGATTCTTTGCCATCCATGCAGCACGCTCTGACATGAAATAGTTCTTGAAAGGGCCAAACACACTAACATCAAGGGGTTGAAATATGTGAGTGGTATGAGAGGGTAATGTTAACAGGTCCATGCCCAAATTGTTTGCTTCCTCAATTGTTTGCAAATCAATGTGGATTACATGGCCATCTAATATCAATTAGTGATTGTTATTAGGTGAGACATCACTTGGTACAAATGCAACAAAGTGAGAAAGCCCATTTTAAAAAAAAAAAAATCTTTAGTCATCCATGCATGGGGATGTGCAGCCATGTATGCACCCGGTTCACAATTTTGTATATAGTTTTTCAGTTGATTTTTACCTTTGAATAGATAAAATCCTGGGATTGAAGCACCAATTCCATTGATACATCATAGAATATTTATCCACTCCTTTCTCTTAGGAAAAATATTTTGCATGTTTGTGGTCCCTCTCTTGGAAATTACCTACAAGCCACAATTCCTTCCTACCTATAAACATGTTTCATCGCAGTTCCATATATGGTCTACACCATAAAAATGCTTATTGTATGCACTATAAAGAGTCTCATAGAACTTACATACAACTTCAAGGCACAAATTTAATTATTTGTCTCTGTTAAGGCCCTCAGTTGTACATAATACAAGGTTTTTATGCCTTTTTTAAACCCCAACCACCATGATTTACCAAGAAACCCATATTTGAATGGGTTTGGCCTCCCTTGAAAAATTTGAGCAAATGTGGATTTGAGTTGTATCAACTCTAGCCCATGTTTCAATTGAGCCATCTCCTTACACCATTCAACCACCTCGGCCTCCTCCTCTTTAATCATAACTGTAAAAGGCCCTTTATTTTTTGTATGGGTGAGCCCATTTATCCAATAATGTATTGATGAGGGAGGAATACCATGTTTTTTTTTTTTTCAGATGCCCGAACTGAATATCCATTAAACTCCATGTCGTCAATTGCAGCGAATATGTATTTTTTTCCTAACCTCTTATAATGCTGATGTTTTTAGTTGAACTTACCCCTTAGACTATGGTTGATGGTGGCTTTGTGGTTGATGGTGTGACAACATCATCTTTTGCCTCATGGTCATCCTCAACAACATTGTTGGGAGAATTTTTCACATTCACATCACATGTCCTATCCTCATCTAATGAATGGAATCGTAGTTGGGAACACCTGGTCACTCACCTGCCACTTATCCTTATATGAGAAACATAAATAACTCTTGCCATAGATGCAACTACCCGCAGAATTATTGCATGCATTTAGATAAGAATAATTGAAATTATGCTTTCATACAAGCTAATAGTATTTATGCTTTCTTACAGGAAATCAACAACATGTATGTGAGTAGTAGCTTAATAAATTTTCATACATATGCCTTTTCGACAACATCCTTGAAAAATCAAATCTACAAAAGAAATTTGGTGTATGTCTTCAAATATATCAGTGATTGTATTTTTGATAACTTGTTTTTACACTTGAAATACCATGATTGTATTTGCACTTGGAAAACTATTGCCAGTGTGTTGAAATTGACCTAGAATTGGTTGTATGTCTTCAATTATATCAATATATGTTTTGGATAAAATGCTTTATGCATCATATGAGGAATTTCAACTAAAAAAAATGACATCTCTTTCCTTTTCTAGTTAATATCATGTTGATTTGGTCTAGTTCTTTTTTATAAATTGTTGTTTGAATTATTTTTTTTAGCCTCATGTTTGTCAATATTTTTATACCTAATCATCACAATCTCTAGGCATGAAGGAAGTTGTAGGCTTGCCTTGCTAATGGAATTTAGAAACTCAATAGAAGCTCTAGGCTTGCCTTAGTAATGGCTAGTGATTCTCCTATTGTGGGAATAGTTCTGAGTTTGTCAATATTGTTATTCCTATACATAATACTCTTCAGGAATGAAGGAAGCTCTAGGCTTGCCTTAGTAAAGGTTTGAATGAGCTGCTAATTTCCTTTAAAAATGTTGAGCTTCATACAGGTTGAGTTTATACACGTTGTCTTAGGGAAAAAATAAAATCCAATAAGGTGCACTATCATGAAAATTAGGTGCTTATACAAGTTGTTTATACACACCTATTATTCATGAAATTATTTGGTAGTGCTTATGGTGGTGAGACTTGATCTACAAGGACTTTATTTGGGTCTATTTTCTTTTGCACTAGATAGGATTGGTGCATTGGTCTCAATCTGGGAACACCTGGGAAGATATTCTCTAATATGCTGCCCTGATTGAGGGAAGCATGTTAAGGCATATGAGGATATGATAGATTATATATATATATATATATATATATATATATATATATATATATATATATATATATATATATGATACAATCAATATTACATATTACTCCTATCCTGATAGGTCTTTATTTGATCTTAGGTCTCTATTGACACTAAGCTTTGTTACGAACCTATTCAATATATGTAACTCCCCTTGCATTCACAATATGTCCTTGCTTTAAGGGGTCAATTTTCTTTTTAGCCAAGAAATATACTTGGTGAAATTTGTTATCGTTTTAGATGCCAGATCATGAAAATCACTCACCTTCACCTTTCACACTTTGTTAGATGCATTAACATCAATTATTTTCAAAGGGATATTATGTAGACAAAGACTATAAAATATGTATAACTAGAAATGACATTACAACACGAGAAATTTCTTTAGTTTTCTAATAAATGAATTGAGTTCCTAAACCACTTCAACCATCTATAGTTTTGGATTCCATCTCCACCATTGTATCCAAACCTTGGATTGGTTCTATGAGTTATAGATAACTCCCCTATCTGTCTAGTATAGAGCCGAGGATATCCATGTTAATAGATTGTGATTTCACTCTACTATTCTTGTTAAGAATAAAGGAAATACTCCTTACTGGAAAAGAGGTTTAATATTTCTTCCTCCACTACATTCCTCCATAGGATACTAATAATTGTTTGCTCTTATAATTATTACTAGTTGATCTACTAGACAATTTCTTCTTCTTTAGACATGCTCCAAATAAATCTTCTCAAAGTTAATGTTGTAACTCAATTCTTCTCAATAAAATAATTTTCCTAATTCAAATTCGCCTTAGTTTTCTTTATGTTAAATTGTTGTTAGGAGTCTATTTTCTCCTTTAATTTATTTATTCCCATTGTGAGCTCCATTTTCTTGATAATGTGGCTAATACATTGCTCTCATTATATTGAATCTTATCTAATTATATTCTATTGGTTGAGAATCTTGTTGTCTCCATCATCAAATTTTTTTGTAATCCCTAGATTGTCACTATTTTGTATCCTTTTGTATCCTTCTATTTCACGTGGATTTCATTCCTCTTCTGAATGGATGAAATTTGGTTCACATTCTAAATGGTTTTACCAACGAAATTCTGAGAGTAGATGTATGTAGTTAACCCTCAAAACTCTTTGTTGTGGAGTGAAAGAGCTCTTCCCAGCCAAAAAGAGTTCAAGAAAGAATTCATGCACTCACTTAGTTCTATGGAAAGAGAATACCAATTGTTTCAATATTATAGACTATTATCTCATCGAATTAAGGTATTTGAATCAGAAAGTAAAAGAGGTGGTTACTCTCTAAGTGGTGAGGATGTTGTTGGGACTAAATTAACTAGAATGCTTTAACCTGTTGCCTATGCTACTATCTGAGCTTACCATGCTCTAGTTTATTCTACATCTGTGTATGTTGTTGAGTCAAATTCTCAATTGCATCTTATATTAATCAATTTCTTTTTTTTCAGTCAATGAAGTAAGCTAGGATATGGATCTGTTGTTGGTGGGACTAGGTAAGACCTTGAATTATATCACTAGAGTAGAAAATGGGTTTATTGAAAAAATTAAGGAATGTATTATGGTATAGAGATTTTTAAAAACTAATTAAACTATGCAAAAAACATAAATAAATAAAATTAATATACTGTGAAATGTTATGTGATCGAGAAATGAAAATAAAAATGTAAGAGAATTGGGTAGAAACTGAAATAACTAACCTAAATACATTGTGAAATGTTTTATGTTCAAGAAATGAAAATAAAATTGTAAGAAAACTGTGCAGAAACTGAGATAAATAACCTGAATATATTGTGAAATGTTTTGTGATGGTTTTTCTCTAGGGCTTGTGAATAGTTTGAATGTTAAATATGCAACTTTAATAATGGTTGAACTTATTTTATAGTTTTTTCCCTTAAATTTATTAATTGGTGGAAAGGATTGACATGGATTGCAATGGCTTCATTTTGAATGTGTGATCTGGAATGATTTAGATGTGATCCAATTGTTGGGAATTTGTTATGGTTGATCCATGTACTTTGATCTATTTTAATGCGAAATTTAATGGATTGGGTGTAATTTATTGAATTTAATGGGTTGGTTGTCATTTATTAAACATAGTGGGTTTACTTGTTGTATAACACAACATTTATCGTTGACATAAGTCAATTTTATTATGTGAAGGTATGAATATGCATTTGGGATACATAGGTTCAGTTCAAATAAGTGGGGGTTGAAGTGACTGCTACTTTGTACTTCTAGAATAGGCCATTTTGGAAGGATTTATGGTTTTTTTTGTTTTCTAGTTGGTACAATATGATTCATATTGTTGATACTTAAAAGCATATTTATGGACAGTTGTGAGCCTAGTGAATATTTTGGGAAATTTTGGACATAAATTCAAAGAAATTTTCACTTAATGTTATTTATTTTTATTTAAATATTGGTTGCACATATCTTATTTTTTGGTGCCTTGGTGGGACCAGTACTATAACAACCACTGGTCCTACACAACATTAGAAATCTCTCCCCTAGAATGAACACTGAAATCAAGGTGTAAAAAATTAAAATCAGTTCAAGCCATCATGTAATATTCCCTCTTTCCCCTTCACATGTTGGTGGGCCTAAGTAAAAGTAGTGTCTTTGTACCTATTCATGTCTTGGTTGGTAAGTCTCCGAATGAGTGAGGAATATCAAGTTGTAAAAGGAAATCATGCATGTGGTTTTAGCTTGTAGTCTTCCCTCTTCACGTGTTAGTCAGCCAAAGAGTCAAATGAGTGGAGTATATTTGAGGACGTCGTACCTATTCACACATTTTTCAGTGAAAAAATGTCCAACGTATGGAGAAACATGTCATAAATTGGCATAGCACATCGAGAATATTATACTCCATTGTCCAATATATACACCACATAAATAACATCTCTCATCTGTCTCGCACCTTTAAACACACATCTTGGTAATGCATCTATTGTATCCAAAGTACCCACATAACACCATTTCTCAATGCATCCACTGCAATTTTAAATGGAAATCGTGTGTGTTTCGACAAAAAGTTTGAATTCCATTGAGGCTTCATATTATTCTTATTATTATTCAGTTTATCAGTTCATAAATTTCTAGATTTCAATATCAATTTCTAACCTAACTATATCCACTCAGAGTCCTACTTAATGAAAATTTTAGGGGCTAATATTCGCAAATGGGCTAATTTTCCATGCTTTTTCCAAAAAAAATATTCACTAATTTCCTTTTTTTCTAAAAAATATTCGCCCAAATTTTATAGTATAAAATTGTTTTACATTAAAAATCACCAATATTTTATATATATACTACATAAAATTATTATAAATTTGAATATTTTTACAAAAGTATTGACAAACATTTTACAGATTGCATATTATGGACTAGTTAGAATTTCCAAGGTTTCTAAACTTTAAAATAAAATTACATCCTTAAAATTTTCCATGGGACTCCTAGTGCTTCCTCTTCCATGGCCTCGACTTCTTGTACTCCTTGGGATGTGTTTATTAATCACTGTCGTCCCAATGGTAAAACAACCACCAAATAAATGTACCAACGCCTTACTTCCAATGGATTAAGGAGAGACTTTTTGGACAAGGAAGATATGGAGAAGGCAAAAAACATTTCTCGCTAGATAATAGAGGCTATAAGTGGTGTGTCTGTTCACATTGCAATTTTTTCACCAAGGTATGCTGAATCTTGGTGGTGCTTGGATGAACTTATCCTCATGGTAGAGTCAGGGAAAGCCATTCTTCCAGTTTTCACAAGGTTCAACCTTCAGTGGTTCATCATAATGTCAAAGACAGAGCATACATTGATGCTCTGTGAGATCTTGAAAATAAAACTACACGTGATCCTAAAACTAGTGAAGAGAGGTCACATTACAGCTTCATAAATAACATGCAATAATACAATATTTCATTGATATTCAAATAGCCCTACATCATAATATTTTTCCATGTCTTTTCCTTTTTCTTGCATATTTCCTTGCCTTGCATCATGTCTTTGTATTTCCTTTGTTGTCATGGAGTCTTTCATTTTCCTTACATCATAACAATTCAACCCAACCAAACCAGTCTTCAAATCAGCATTACACAAAACATGTATGTAAGCATACCTTGCACCCAAACACAACAAGCATACCAATATACTTTACAAATATAACAACCATATATAGTATACCTTGTTGCTTCTTTTCCATAACAATATATGCAGTCGACTCAAAACGTAATAAAAACATATGAAAACGGGCTAACGAGTTGTTCTCCTTTACCTCCAAGGTATAACAATGCATGTGTCAATAAAAAAGTGCCATCATATTTTCCTACTCTTTTTCCCTTTGTTTTTCATATTGTTCCTTTTCCGTCACCTTCATTTATTGTTTTCAAATATCCTTGTAACATACCTTGCTGCTCTAATGCCTTTTCCGCTCATTTGTTGCTCCTTTTCCTTTGTTTCTCTTGTGTCACTCCTTTGCCATCAACTTCATTTCTTGTTTTCAAATATCCCTGCAACATATGTTATGCAACCAACTCACAAATAGAAGAAAAGATAGATCAATGACTTATAAATTGGCCTCTTTGAGGGGGAAACCTCCTTTACATTACATAAATGAAAAATTCTTGGATGATTCAAATGACAAAACCTCTTTTCTATATATAGGATGCTAAGGGGTCACAATGTAATGAAGACCAACATAATAATAATAATGTAAGGGCACAAAAATAACAAAAGCGGGCTTCTATGGGGCATAATAATCAAAATATGGGGACTACATGGGTACAACAATAAAAATAAGGGGCTACATTAACAATAAAATGGGATACACTAGTATTATAGAGACCTAACATGCCACTCTCCTTAAAAAAAAGTGTTGTCCTCAATGCTTGAGTAGTTTTGGATGCTTCTGTATAAAATTCTCATCCTCCCATGTGGAATCTTCAGCGGGTAAGTTCCTCCACTTGATGAGATACTATGAAATTGATCGATTCCGTAGCTATCAATTTCTTGTTTCCATGGATGCTTCAAGTTCCAATATGATTTTTCCTTCCTCGTCAAGTTCTGGAAATATTGTTTGAACTGGGATATTGTCACCTATAACCTTCTTTAAGCATGAAACATTTAAAACTGGGTGCACTCGGGAAGATGTAGGAAGCTCCAATTTGTATGCCATAGTAACAATATTTTGCAACGTCGCGTAAGGACCATAATACTTTGTTTATAATTTATTATCCTTATTAGCTTTCTTGAGGGACATTTTTTTGTATGGTTGTAGCCTTAAAAATACCCTATCACCTACATCAAAACTTCTTTCACTATGATGTTGATCCTTTTGTTGTTTCATTTGATTCTAAGCCAATGTAGGGGTCTCAATTACATTGGAATGATTGTGTAATACTTTTTGGATATAAAGGAGAAATAGATGACTACAATGTTTGAACATCTAGTGAACATAAATGTGTAATTACGCCCCATTTTTCTTTATTTAGAACCTTTTTCATGCCATTAGATCTTATTATCTTTCTCGGTTTCCCTGCGATAGCCCTTAATTCAAATTCATTTCCTTCCCAAAATAATTTCAAGAAAATTTCTTGAAAATTAAAAGCTATTGTACCCAAAGATTGTAACCATTGGAATCATAGTACAACATCAATGCCACCCATTGGAATAGAAAACATTGGACTATTCAATACATATTCTCCCATGGATAGCTTGATATTATGGCACTTTCTAGATAAATTTATAATTCTTCCATTTTCAACCATTAATTGACACTATGGTGCTGGATATAAGAAGAAATTCAATTCCTTGGCTATCTTAAAATGAATAAAATTATGGGTACTACCCAAATCAATCAACACTAATACCTTTTTTCTTCTTGATATGTCCTTCTATCTTAAGAGTTTGAGGAGTTGTAATTCCTTCCAATGCATTGTAAGATATGGCCAGATTCATTTCTTCTTTATCTTGGGTTGGTTCCTAGTGTATATCCTATTATTTTGACGTTTCTTGTTCCTTTTCTTCCTCCTTTTCACTATCTATCTAAAATAATTTCTTCTCAGCACACTTATGAACTTTAGTGTATCTTTAATCACAACTATAGCAGAGCCCTTTTTCTCTTTTTTCGTCCAATTGTTATGGCATCAACCTTGTAGGATGTGGAAGGCTCGGAGCAACAACACTTCCATCTTTATAGTTATGAGTGGTAGACTTCCTTGTTGCCATAATTTTTGTTTCAACTTTTCTTGCCACCCTGAATGCCTTCTCCAGTGAATAAGGTTCCCAAAGGAAATCCTAATGTTGGATATTATCCTTTAAATTATCTATGAAGACATCAATCCTATGCTCATATGGAATATCATTATCCTTATATTCAATTTTTTGAAGTACTCAATTTGTTCCACCATTAAACCCTTTTGTTTGAGATTTACCAATTGGGTAAAGAAGGTGTTGCTTTTCATAATGTGCTATCATTTCCTCCGTAAAAATTGACCAAGTGACAACTAGTTTACGAGAAAAAAGCCATCAATACCATACAAACTGGTTGGGTTCTAAATATAAAGATGCAATTCATACCTTTTGTGTGTTTTTCACATTATAAAGATCAAAATATTGCTCCATACGCGATTATACGTTAGTATGAATCTTTTGTCAAAGTGTACGAAAAAAGACCACTTTAGCTACGCATAACTTATAGCCCTAACATCAAATATGGTTGCCAATATCTTCAGATCTGCAGTTAGTTGATCAAGACAAGTGCTGCAAAAAACCAGATCTATGCATAAAGAGACATTAAGCAGTAAAAATAAGGTTTTTCTCCATACATCCAATAGACAAGACAAGAACAATTTTTTGAAAGAATTTTTGTATTAAGGGCACCTGGGAGGAAAACAAGAAGGTGTTTCCAATTCTCCTCAATGGGATGGGTTCTTGGAAGTCCTCAGCACTTCAGATCTAGCATTTCTCTCTCTTGTTGGTGTAGAAAACCCAGAAAAATATAGAACTCAAAGGGAGCTCACACAGCAAACAATGGAAAATATGAAAATGATAATGGCTCAAAGTTAGACCAAGAGTATAGATCCAGAGTGATCTAATAGGCAACAAAAGGTGAAGAATGGTAGGTGTTGGGGTTCCCATGTTTTGGCCAGGTTGATAGAGACCAAAAGATGAGACAACATAGAACCACTTTGGGACCTTAGGATCTAGCCCTCCTAGGTCCAGAGAGGGATCTCTCTATGATTATCAAAGGATATATGTCTTTGAAGTTCTCAATTATGATTTTAGGCTAGTTATAGACTCAAGGTTGTTTGTTTGATTGTTCGAGTTTGGTTGTTGAGAATCAGGAAGGAAGGTTTCACCATAAGACAAGGATGGGTAAAGAAGGAAGCTAGACAAAGATAGATGACTCAGGGAACATCAAGGCCATTGGGCAATGGAGTCAAGAAAGGTTTTACTTATGTTCAAATGTGTAAGCTTCAATTGGGCTAGTCATCTAGAGCATTTGGATCTCAAAGATTGATTGGTGGGATGGAACACTAAGTGATGAGAATGAAGGATGGAAAACCATCTGATTCTGTCTATAGATCAGGCCAGAGGTCATTTAACTCCAGGCCTGCTTGGACAAAACCATAGGCAACACAAGGGATCTTGAAAAGGTTTATATGGAAGGGAAGGTTATGAAGAGGCAGCGACAGGCTTTACACCTCCCAATGTTCCTAACCTCTTTCAATTAAATCTTAACAAAAAATCTGAATACTGATTTTATTAACTTGCACATCAGAGAGCAGGCAATAATCATCCACTACACTGGTTTAGTCAATTAAAAACAATATTCAGACACACATATGAGCAGAAAACATTAAATACTGAGAGAGCTGGGATATAAGGTACCTAACAAGGGTAAATATTATATCATGCATTCAGATGTCAGTCAGAAGAACATGAAATGAAATGGAAGTAAACACAGAGATAAGAAAAACATCACCAACTGCTGTAGATCAGGATCCAATGAAAACTGCTTATCATGTTAAACACAACACCAATCAGGTACATCACTGTCCAAAGCTTTTACATTCAGCCTGAATACATCATATTTCTCAGCCTATCATACAACTGTCACACAGGAAACTTGGCTCGGGACAAAATGCTTGCAGTTCACTGATAAAACCAACAACAACCTTTACATTATGTTCTCGGGGATCTTTTATAGGAGAAGAGGAAGCAACAGAGGTAGGATATACAATAAATGAATCTCATTAAGACAGTGAGGCGGAAGTGTTCACGCCCATGCGCTCGTGGCTTTATGTGGTGCTCACAGTACTCTCTATAACTTGTTTGGGGGCTCTGTCGAGCTAGGAGTGACCTCGATATGTTCTTTAAGTCCTTTAAAATTGCTTGGGCTCTGCGCTAGCCTTACGGAATAAATGAACTGGGTGGAAGGTCTGCTGGTCGCTCCATACTTCCTAACTACGTACGCATCTTAAATGGTTGGACGACACAATTAATCTTGCTCGGGCAGGAGATATGGAGCCTTTGTAGGAAGGTTTATCTCGAAGGAAAGGCGCTTTGCTGTTAGGTGGCGCGGTTATGGCTTTGCTGGTGGCTGTTTGCTTGTTTGGCAGTGAGGAATGGCCTCTCTGTGTTGCCTGCACGATGAAATAAACTTATCACAGAGCCCGGGAAGTGGTGGAGAAATGCTATGGAGGCGGAGGAATGGTGGCAGAACAGTGGAGAAACAATGGAAAGAATGCAACGTGGTGGAGAAATGGTGGATTTATTATAATGCTAACAAAATGCAATGAAACGGTGAAATCTTATGATTAATAGGGTTCGGGGATAATATGCAGCGCAGACCGTTAGATTTAGGTCTGGGGACAAAGATGGGGAAGGAGGCCTTTAGACATTTCTTCACATAGAGGAAGCTAAAAGGGGAATCAGCAGAGGGGAAACTACCAAAGGATAAAAGACACATGGAGGCCTCAAGGAGACTGTGTTTTCAGAGGAAATGCAATCCTTGAAGACTCAAAAATGATTTAGCCCCCTATTTGCTTGTCAAAAATTTTATAGGGGGGCTAATAGTGGCTCCACATGGGGATGGCTTCTTCTTGAAGTAGTCAAGAATTCAGAAATTGATCTCTTGGTGTAGGCCAGATGCCTGCTGCTATAAGCCATCTTCCTTCTTTCTTTGGATTAGGGTTTGCCACAATATATTAGTTACACGAGTCAACGAAACATTTTCCCAACCAATCACTGCAGACTAGAACTCTAACAATTCTCCCTTGGGTGCATTTGAACCTAGCGGACCCTTTACATTTCATTTTGCAAAATAAAAACAAACCTATTCTAATTCTACCCTTATTGCTCCATGAGGCAGTTAGGCTTGTTGGCCTCATATATTTCTCTACCTAAACTACTACGTGTTGGGATTAAAGTTGTCCAACGGTTTCTTCACCTATATTCTAAGACGGAAATTTAAACACGGCCAAGCCGGGATTAGGCTATCGACTTGTTGGGCGAAACTTGAAAGAAAAATAAGCGAGAGAAGGTATGGAGATACGCATTTTGAAACATCCTTCTTTCTTCCTTGTGACTCGGGTTTTGAGCATGTTTGAGTCACTTCTTTCCTTTACTCAGCTCTGATTTTGGGCATATTAGAGGCTGGATCTTCGATCTTCTTGATCCAGTTGCAGGCTCGTTAGGACCCGACTATTCTTGTTCCTTTTGGCTCGGATTTTGAGTTTATTAGAACGATCTTTTGCCTCGAGAGGTTCATGTTTTGAGCATGTACGAACCTCTCTTCTCATTGTTTGTTTTTTGGGACATTCTTCTCTTTTGTTTGAAAATGAAAATTTGCAGCAATTATATACAATGGAAATGGCTGGAAAGGAGACTTAGCGAAATAGTGTTTAAGCATCACGCCGTGACGGGACCCCAAACATCTACTGCCCTCGCGAAGTTCTTACGAAAAATGCATTAGGACCCACCGAGTGGCTTGAATGATGAAGGGACCTTGCCTGTTGTCGAATTTGCCATGTTTTCTTTATCTCTCTTCTTGAATCCCACTTCCAGGACCTTGTCCCCGACTACGAAATTTGCTGCTTTGGCTCTTTTTTCAAAGTTTGTCTCTTCTGCTCTGCCTCTGGCTTGACTCTTGTCATAAACTTGCTCCCTCGTTTGCTAAAGATGGATTGTTTCATTAATTCTCCTTGTCTCTTGTCTTCTTGTGGACCTCTTGAATAAGCTTACCCTTGCCTTGGTATCCCAAGGCTTGTAGAAGCATACATCCCATAAACCCGAGCTGGAGAGGGTGATGTGCAATAGACTTCTTTGTAGTGAGCCTGTTTCCCACAAAGCATGTATCAACTTTTGTATGCAAGACCTTTTGTTCTCTTCCGGCTGACTTCTTAATGATTGTACTTGACTTATTTGATGATTCGGCTAAACCATTACCCTGGGTGTAATAGGCGAGTTGAATGTCCAAGTGCAATTCATTACTGTGGCCGAAATCATCAATACTTTTGGATCGAAAGCGTGACATTGTCGGTGATTATTTTCCTTGGGCAGCCAAGCCCAGGATAAGATGGAGTCTTCTAGGAACTGTGTGTAACGAGAATCGGTGGCATTCTGGTGGGTATGGCTTGATCCACTTAGTGAAGTGTCCCGATGTGATCGAGA
The DNA here is from genome assembly GCA_034641835.2 of Pinus albicaulis. Taxonomy (NCBI): domain Eukaryota; kingdom Viridiplantae; phylum Streptophyta; class Pinopsida; order Pinales; family Pinaceae; genus Pinus; species Pinus albicaulis. Next base: position 1,669,118,349 of record CM076579.1, read on the forward strand.
TCCATTTGTATGAGAAGATGAGGGAATTGAATTTCTCCAATGAAGTCTAAGCCCCATTGCATGAAGGATTATTCTATGGTGATAGGTTGCGGGGGGAGGGGGAAGGAGCTTTCTTTTGCCTTCAAAAATTTGGCATTTGTGGCGGGTAAGGACCATTTTATGAACATCACTAAAGGTGTGAGCCAATAGTAACCGACCTGAGTATCTTATTTGCGGTGGCCTTCCAGCTCGGGTGGCCTCCATTCCCGGCATGGAATTCTTGTTTGATTCTTTCGGCTTCGGTCTCGGGCAAACATTTAAATAAAAGACCATTTGGATTTTTCCAATATAGACTCTCATTCATAATGCGGTAATTTCTAGCTTTGAGTTTTGAATCGCGCTGTTTTGGAGCGATTCGGAGGGGCATTGAGGTGTGTGAGCATGTAAGGATATCAGCACACCAAGGAGAGTTTTGGCTTGCTCCTCCACGGTCGGATGGGACAATTCTTCTGCTCATCTAGGGTATTCATCATGTTAATATCAAGGGCACATGGAATTAGATTGACCATCAATTTGGGCAGACCTTAACCTTTGATCGACTTGGCGGGCTTGATTTCAATGTCATATTCTAAAATTGTAGCAATCCATTTGCCCCTTCCCATACGGTCTTAGGACAAGATATCTTTGACCACTATCTTTGGCACATAGGCGATGGTGTAGAGATACGGGAATGTACACACCCTCAGTCTTTTAAGGCCTTAATCGGGGCATAGTCTTTTCCATGATGTTGTATTTTAAGGCGCGTCTCTCAAAGCTGCGAAAGAGAAGGCTATGAGGTACATTCCTTACCTTAAATTTTTGCGGCAAAGCTGTGTTGTGTGTGTGGGGAGGCAAATGAAAAGATCGGAAAATATTTTGAAAATTCGGGGCGTGGAGACGGGGCTTGGGTGAGTGCAAGTTTTGCGGCTCAAAATATTTTTTGGCTTCAACAGCCCACTTGATCTGCATCTTTCTTGCTTGTTTCGAGTCATTTCCTAAGATGCTCGGCGAGGTTGGGGATAAATCTTCTAGAAAGTTGATCTTCCCAATGGAAAATTTGTAGCTCCTTGATGTTCCTCGGATGTGTAATTTGAAGTATTCCCTCAACTCTGCGGGGTCCTCCTAATCCCTTTCTGAGGATATAATGTGACGAAGCTTACCTTCTTGCGGCCAAAACAGTCTTCTTAGGATTTAGGAATGACCAGTACCTTCTACATTTCAAAAACTTTCTCGGATGTTTTAAGTGTTCCTCTTCTATTTTAGAAAAGATAGTTAAGTCATCCAAGTAGATAACTATAAAGTGCAATCTCATCGAAAAGAAATATCCATTGCTCTGGAAGGTAGCTCCGACATTCATCAATCCAAAGGCATTTTCACATACATGAAGGTGCCCCATGGAGTGGCCAAAGGCTAATTTTGAGTTGATCTTACGGGAGTACGAACTTAGTTTGTATCTGAAAAAACCATCAAACGAAGGAGATTCTTTAGAGCCCACTACCTTGGCCAGGATATGCTCCGTTCTAGGCAAAGGGTAGTTATCTTTCGGGGAGAGGCTTCAATTGGGGTTTACGAAGTCTATGCACGATCCCAATCTCCCTTGTTTTCTTCCTTACAGGCCACTAAGTTTGACACTGATGGAAACCTTACGGGGACAATAATGCACATGTACATCTTTTTAATTTCCTTTTCTGCAGGCAATTGTTTCGGATTAATTCTTGATTTTTTATGCAAAAAGGCCACGGTTTTCCTTTATTGGTATCTTATATTTGTATAATGTGTATCTTAGGCCTTTAAGTCTTCATAGTTCCAAAGCCACAAACATCAATTCCTTAAAGTCAATGTATCTTTTCTTTATGTATGCGGTATAGACTTAGCCGGTTTATCATTTTAGGTTTTTGTCTTCGGTGCACATGTTTCATTCTTCTACATGCGATTATGTTCTATTGTGGGCTTCTTTGCAACATCATCGAAATCAAGAGGTCCTACAGGGTGCCTAAGCCTCTAGGTATGTTCTTATCTTTGGCTTGCGGCACCTCGAATTCTTTTCTATACGCGTTTTCCACGTTTTTATGCGGTGAGTCTCAGTTTCTTGAGAAAAAAGAATTTATTTCCATACTAGAAGGTGTTCTAGTTCATACAGGAATCTATCACTGGCGATTTGTCATCATATTTTGAGAACTTTGAATCGGAAGAAATTCAAACTCATTTACATTCATCGAAATCTTCCAATCTGTTTGTCTCCTTCAAAAATGCCGGTATTTTCATTGTACGCTGCTATGGGCACAATTTATGCGAATGATGATTTGTTGGTCAGTGGGGCTTTAGGATAAGAGCTAGCTAGGAAGGCTAGTCCATTTGCAATAAGCGTTTTTGACCCCTAGGAATGGATGCTAAATCATAATCAATGAACTTTTTCGGCAAATCTAGAGTATCATTCCTATATGCCTGCCCTAAGCTTTGGGGTGTTTTCTGGGAATACTTTCACCCTTCATGTTTGTTTGATTACTAACTCGAGTCTCCTCTCACGATTATCCTTGGAGCTCCTAATTTTTCAGATTTAAGCCCAAGATTAGAGCCTCATATTAAATGTTATTCATGCATTTGAAATGCGAGGTTGGCAGCGTGGCTCTTGTGTGGTCATTTTTGGTGTTTGTGACCACACTCTGCTCCCATTTGCTTTGTCTAGTATGGGACCCATCAAAGTTCATTTCCCACGGGGGTTCTTTGTTTACTCCCACTTCACTTTCTCCCTTACGGTGCCGGGTTCGCCATTAGGTTGAGTTGGAGGTACGAGCTAGATTGTAAGGCTGTCTTGTTGTTCGTGAGGGCCATCGATGTCGGGGAGGTGGTTGGTAGAGCATTCTTGTTGCATTTACCTGTTTCACTTGGGTGAGAGGTTCTCTGAGATCCTATAGGCTTCATTCTTGATTTCCTCTTTGTTTCAGTGTGCTTCCCATGGTTTTCTAGTCATATTCTTCGAGTGGCCATTATGTAGGTCCATAGGCTCGGTGTTCTCATTTGTATGCCTAATGGGACTACGGCTCTTCTAAGGATTCATCATTACAAAAAATGAAGAGTCCGGATCGGTATGCACGAGTATAATGGTGAATTTTAGGTTTCTCGGGGCTCTTGACTGGGAACTTCATTTGGGACTCTCTATACGAGTCTTCTTGATTGGCCAAATATAGGGATAGTGGCATATGAAGCGTAGTCCATGCATGGTGCCTTGCGACTTGGCTCCCCACATGATCTACATAACATGCCATACTTGGGTGGCACGTACGCCGCCACTACATCCATGACCATACATTTAGCGGGGATTTGAGTTAAGCTCACACATAAGTCTTTGATGAGGCCTAGGCATTTTACTCTACTAGAGTCGAATGAGTATAAGTCTTTGTAGATGCAGTAATTTCTGAGCCTAACTTCTCCATGACTACATAGGCATTAGATTGTGTATTGTAGGTCCTTCATGGCGTGTGGAGTATTCTATCATGAATGTTAAGGCGATATAAAAAGGTGGAACTACCCCTTCTGAAATTTCCCCTCAATCTTGGGACCGAATAAGAGGCGGGATGATCATCAGCTCAATTCTGGTGTCATTATTTATACTCAGTTTAATGCTTTCAAATACGACGCTATATACATCTTGAGGAGAGCCGGCTAGGATAATAGTACGAGATTTTGATTTTTGCAATCTCACTTTCTAAGCTGAAAGTGGATTGACTCTTGGAGTATTCAACTACGATTTTGTTGCAACCACCTTAGTCATTTGAATGGGTTTGTGTTTTCTCATTATGTACATGTGTAGACACGGTTTTATCGGGGGCACTAGGCGGGGTGCTGGTGCTGCGGATTTGGTTGACTTTGTTTTTTCATTGTTTTGGTTGCCTTTACGGTGGTTTTCTCGGAACTCTCATTTGTTGATTTATCGTTTACGACGGTTACTTTAGAAGGTTTTTAGGGCCTCTTTTTGATGGTCACCTCGGGAGTTTTAGGTTTGGGAAGTGTCTTGGTTTCTTTTACTCTGAGCTCATATTGTTCTCGACCTGTAACATGGCATCTTGGTACCCAGTCTGTACTCTTGGTTTCTAATCTTTCCTCATCCCAATATGAAGGTGAGGGTTGATCATCTACGAGTCACGGTTCGGGAATTGCGTCCTCTGTTTCAAACATGTTTATCACATTCCCTTCGGACTCTTCTATGATTCCCTCGTCCTCATCGAAGAAATTTTTGGAAGGGGGGGAATGACTTGGCGATACGACTCTTTAAATGCATTGGGGTGTTGTTGTTTCTTCTAAAGTTTTGGTTTTGGTTTTGATTTTGGTTCTGTGCGGTATTAGCCATCTTTTCGACCACTTGGCATAGCTTATCCACATTCTTAGACAATAGGTCAACCCTTGGATGCGAAGTGGAGCTATAGTGTCATCCTTGTATGTTACTCTCTTTTCGACTCTCGGTTTGGCCCTTTTTTCCATTAAATTCGCCTCTATGTTTCACGCCTTTACTGCATGTCTTCCAAAGTGGTGTACTCTTTGTCTCTAAGCTCATAGGCCATGCTCGACATCAAATCCATGGGGTATTTGGCCGGGGCCATATGTGGAGGCTTCATGTGTGGGGGAAGAGCGTTGTAAATACTATTGAATCTAGTGGTGTAATCATGAACACTTTCCCCTAGTTTCCCTCTTAAGGGACATATGATACACTAGGAGGCGGCGAGGTTTACTGCAGTTCCCACTTGTTGATGAAGAGTCTGGTATAAACGGGGAGGTCTTGGATACTACCAACGTGGGCGGGTTTTTAAACCACTTTTTGACCTCTCCCCCCGAGACTCTGTACCAAAAATTCTATTTGATTGTTTCATCATCAATTTCCATATAATCAAAGAGTCCTCCATTTTATCTACATGTTGTTGTCTTTGTTGTAGAGGCTCTTTGGCGAGGGTGTGGGATTTTGATTGATAATCCTTTGGTAGAGCGGTAAAGAGGCTGAGGTAAAACTAGAGGTGCATACCGGGCTGCCATGATGATGTTACGGTGGGGTGTAAGGTTGGCTTGAGCGGTGGTAATTGGATGACGGGGGATGAGGACCGGCGAAATCATTGAGCGGATCTAGGGTGAGAAAGCCCCAAGTTGTGGAGAAAGTGGAGATCGGAGTGGTGTGGAAGGAGGTTCCGTTGTCCCTAGTGTACGGCTGGTCGGAGGCTGCTTGAATGACCTAGTTCTAGGTAATCTATTTTGGAGGGCTAGGTCGGAAAGAAAGGGTCCTAATAAATTGCAAGATCTTCGAGTGCGAGAATTGGCTCTATGAATGTTGAAATGGTTGATCTCCTACTCACGAGGTGTCCCTTTAAGGATTTTCTCGGGATTATCAACTATTTCGGGTGGGTTTGGATCGGGGAAAGCTCTTGTATGAATGGATGCAATGACGGTGTTGTTTATGAGTGTGCTTAGCCCTACTTGTTATTTTCTGCTGTGGTTAAGGTTGTCTTGAGGCCTCCTATTGGAGTCTTCATTATGTAGGGCGGTCTCCAGTGGAGTCGATGTGGCAAGGATAATCGGCGAGCCCTCACGATCACCGATGGAGTCTTTAACTTTTTAGGAATAATGGAGTCGCCAGGTGGAGGGTTTAGGATGATTCTAGGGTACACTGTCCACCATAGTGCTCAGGCACTATCACCTTTCATGAATCTCCTCTAAAGCCACAAGCTCCAACCAGAGATTGACTGGGAGGGCATTTACCAGATATGTCACCCCTGAAGAGAGGATGAGATCTGGAGGCTACCTGGCCCTATCCAGGCTCTGTCTAAGAGTATGGTGGATATTCAATAATGGAGGCTGATTCAAGAAAGGTGTGACTTACTGTCAACCTAGCCAGAGCTCTAAGCTTCTAAGGATGTTTGAAATGAAAGCACTCAGAATTCCCCAGCAGAGTCGCCATCATGTTGGGGTTCCCATGTTTTGGCCAGGTTGACAGAGACCAAAAGATGAGACAACATAGAACCACTTTGGGACCTTAGGATCTAGCCCTCCTAGGTCCAGAGAGGGATCTCTCTATGAAAGTCAAAGGTTACGTCTTTGAAGCTCGGGTGTTATGATTTTAGGCTAGTTATGGGCTCAAGGTTGTTGGTTTGATTGTTTGAGTTTGGTTGATGAGAATCAGGAAGGAATGTTTCACCATAAGACAAGGACAGGTAAAGAAGGAAGCTAGGCAAAGATAGATAATTCAGGGAACATCAAGGCCATTGGGCAATGGAGTCAAGAAAGGATTTACTTATGTTCAATGTATAAGCTTCAATTGGGCTAGTCATCTAGAGCATTTGGATCTCCAAGACTGATTGGTGGGATGGAACATCAAGGAATGAAAATGAAGGATGGAGAACCATCTGATTTTTTCTATAGATCAGGCCAGAGGTCATTTAACTCCAGGCCTGCTTGGACAAAACCATAGGCAACACAAGGGATCTTGAAAAGGCTTATATGGAAGGGATAGGTTATGAAGAGGCAAAGACATGCTCCTAAACCCCCCAATACTCCTAACCTCTTTCAATTAAATCTTAACAAAAACATCTGAACACTGATCTTATTAACTTGCACCTCAGAGAGCAGGCAATAATCATCCACTACACTGGTTTAGTTAATTAAAAACAATATTCGGACACACATATGACCGGAAAACATCAAAGACTGAGAGAGCTGGGATATAAGGTACCTAACAAGGGTAAATCTTATATCATGCATTCAGATGTCAGTCAGAAGAACATGAAATGAAATGGGAATAAACACAGAGATAAGAAGAACATCACAGTGACTATTGCATCGAACCATCGAGTATATGCATCTCGATCATGCTGAAAAGGAGCTGTGAGAAACAATCAAGTCAAAGGGCAATGAGGAGTCCCTTTGCCTGATCGGAGGCACCGAATAAGAGTGGAAGCTGAAACCAAGGTACACCGCCCTCTAGACCTGTCTTCTGGAATGAATGAGATGATGTCGATAGAAGGAGGTCTGCCAAAGGTGAGGCAATAATGGATCCTCAACTAAGGTACGAGAGAAAATAGTAGAGTGACTGACAGACTGACACCAATGATGATGATGAAATGGAGGGGACTGAGTAGCGAATGGACGACTTCCCTTATTAGAGCATAAAGGGCATGAATGACGAGGCAGCGACTGACACAATATCATGAGGGATAGGGGACAGTGGGACTGAAGGCCATAATGGGCGACACGAGAGAGGGACCAAGCAATGAAGGATGGAGGACTATAGCGGGATGCAAAAGGGACTCGGGATAGACTCCATGAATGCGATGATGACTCAACTCAGATGCTCTAAACAAGGGCGACTTGATGGTGCTGCCACACAGTAAAGGTCCAATGGGGGACCATGAAAACATAAGTACAAGATGGTAACTCACAACAAACATCAACACGAGCATGGATAAGTATGGAGGCCAAATGGTGCCCCTAGTATGAGTGTTACAAGTGAAGAAATTCGATTTTAAGGAGGGTTATGGTTGAGGGGCATAGGTGCCCCAAAGCATGGTGTGGTCATGCCAAAATGTATTTAGAAAAATGGGAATCTAAACACATTTTAATGATGTGGTGTGCCATTTGTTTTCATTATGGTTATGCAGTTTGAGAAAGGAAATGGAGGATTACCAATCTCTTTTAGTACTGCATATATGAAGCAAATGGACTTTAAGTTTTCGGGTTGGCATACCTGGTGTCACTATCCCAAAGAGAGGATTTGGAGATAATGAACTGATGCTCTCTTAGAAAACCCATAGGTTGGTCAACAACAATGTCTAAGAGATTGGGTTGTTGATGGAAGATGAGGGAACGATAAGGGGTATCATCCCTAGAGTGATCTGAAGTGATATGGGACTCTAGAGGTTCTTCGAAATGTGGAAGAATAATGGTACTAAAGTCAACACGACCAGATACACTAGGAGAGTTTTGGAGAATTTCTTCTCCTGGTCTCTCGAATATGGGTGCCCCCTTACCCAAATATTGGGTTTCAATGTAATGGCCACAAGGTGCATGTGGTTCGAACGCATGGGTTCGATGTAAGGGGGAATGGATAAAGTCAGGGGTGGGGATTTCATCCATAATGTCGTCATCGGGATACAAGATGGGGTGACTGGTGGAAGAAAGACCACCTAACGCGACGAAGCTACCTGACTCATCATCATGAGAAGAGAGGTTCACATGCGCATCGTCACAAGGGGTGACGGAAAAGTAAGCAGATAAAGGATCTACCGATGTTGAGCCCAGGGTGATCGCTGAAGGAAGGTCAAGCGAAACAACAGGGGAGGATTCAGAGGGAATGTTCCCCGAGGGTCTCATGGATGATGATAGGTAGAAAATGGTGGATGAAGGCTCCATCATCTCGACATCAGGAGGGGGAATGTCAATGGGAGTAGTCATGTCTGGTAGTTCTGCTGAAGAAAAATGCGCAAATAGGGGAGAGGTGGGCCTCGAATTGGTGGACCGCGGCTAGAGAGGTGTGGAAGTCCTCGAGGCAGGGACAAAGATGGGTGTAATGGCCATGGAGATCACACAAAGCATAGGGGTGGTTGGTGTGAATAGTCTTAGGGTTCTTGATTATGGTCGCGGAAGGAATAGAGGCTTCCAGGACCGTGGACTCAGGGAACACGACATTAACCATGGGCTTGAGATGAGGCAAGTCAGGATAGGAATGGGTGGTGTGACCGAAAACATCACACAAAGCACACTAGATGGTATGCTTTGGAGGCCGAGGAGGGGTAGGGTTTTTTGGGGCAGCCTTGTCCTTTGATGCCCCCTTGCGAGCTTTTCCCTTCTTACCCGAAGCAGTCGCAACAGGAGGTGGTTCTACATTGAGGTATTTGAGAACCTTTATTCTGTGGGAGAAGTCTTGAGGACGGTTGAACCGGGGTCGAAGCAAGATAAGGTTTGGGTTTTCCGAAGGTTAGGTGGAGGATCAGGTACCGAGGCAGGGAATCAGTCGGGTTAGGAGGTAGAGGGTAGCCATGACGAATGCCGTGGACACTCACTTGGTGGGAGCTAGGAACGGTATCGACCGGAGGTAATGGCCAGGTGGAGACTGATGGCTAAATGGCTAAGGCTTGGAGAGCTGTTCCCGGGAGGATAAGGAGCTCATGACTACCAGCTGCAGGTGAAGGGCTAGGAGCAGGTTGCGGAGAGCGTGGTTGTTGACTAGCCGAAGCAAGTTGCTTGAGAGCAGCCCGAGACAATTGCATCATGCAAACATTCGATGAGGTAGGGTCAAAGACAGGAGGAGGAGGAAGACCAAGGAAGGTTCCAAGCAAAGAGGAGTCTTTGTAGATGCCGTGAGAGACACTGATCAAAGAATCGACGGTTTTCTTATTGGCTACAGAAGAGATGGTCGTCTCAGGGGAGGTCTGAGATTTTGGCTCATGATATGTCAACTGGTCAATGGTGACTATCTTTCCATTATGAGGGAAAGACATCTTGTGGAAAACCGCAGATGGGACAGCAGACATAGCATAGGTGTAGCTCTGCCCTAAGAGAATGTTGTAATCTAGAGGGGCGTCGATGACTTTGGCCGTCAGTAAATAGTCTCGCCATGAGAGTGATAGAGACGATTACGGAATAGACGATGGGGTAGGAGGCATGGTCGTCCCACGCTCGAAGGGTGATCGTGGAAGGGGCCAACTCAGGGAGATCGGAGTTGTTTCCAAGCCCAGAGCGGACATCTGCAATTGGATGCCCCCTCATCGATGATACATCGAGAAATGTTAGCTTTGGGTCTTTGGCGGGATTTGGAAGGCTCTTGAGACGGGGAAAGAGGAGGATGCTGCGATTGATGGGCGTCGAAAACGATCATTTGGTCATCAGCAGGATCCACAGCGCCCATGGCAGATAGTAGAGCCTTCTTTTGGGAAGGGCATGATTGGAGGAGTTCCAACATGGAAATGGCAGCAGGAGACTGCGCCAAATCATCTACTATGCTATACGAATGAGCGGCTCGACCAGGAGCAGCATTTCGGCGTAATGGTCCTTTAGGAATCTTGGTAGGAACCTCAACTTTGGGTTGAGGGATATGTAAGGGACCATTGGATGTTGATAGAGGCTCTGTAGAACCTGAAGAAGGGGACTCGGGGACAGAAGGAGCGGGAGGCTTGGGGTGCGAGGGGACCAAGTTTGAAGGTTAAGGTAATGGTCATGGGGTGGTCCGAGTTCATCATGAGGATGCAGTGGTGGAGGAACCGAAGGGGAAGGTTGAGTGGCCACGTCAGGTCGGTGGTTGGGTATGCAGTCCACTGCTTGTGCATCCTGGCAGCTTAGGGGGTGGTGGCTAGCATTGCGGGGTTGAGAGAAGCGAGGGGAAGCGGAGGTGCTTATCTTTGGAGGAGAGCACGGCGCGGATACGAATAATAAGGGGTTGGGTAACAGTATGGTGACCAAGAGGTTGGGCCAAAAGAGGAGGCATGTTGTATCCTAGATACGTGCTACCGGGAGGGGAACAAGTGTGGGAGGTGCTGCCCCCTCCCCGAGGAAAACCATAACCCATGGGAGGTTGGGCATATGGATGAGAGAGAGCGCCAACGATACCGTCGGCGGCATGAGGTGCCCCCGGTGCATTGACACCACCGGGTCTGGGGAGATCAGGTAGAACGGTATAAACATAACCTGTCTGAGCGTAGATCAAGTCATATTTTAACGCCAGTTGGAGGGCGGCTTCTTCGGTTTGGGGGAAATGCGATGCGACATCTTTCCCGATAGGAGGCAATAGAGATCTAAGGAACAAGTCCATGTAGACATGGTCTTCGAAAGTAGGGGATTGACATAGGCTCTTTCGTCTCCGCCATTCCTGGACATGATCGGATAGGCGGGTCACAGATGATTGACAGAAAGAAGTCAAAAGTTCGATACCAGTGTCATAACGAAGGAGAAGCTGGAAGTAAGATAAAAAAACCCGGGCAAGAGTCGCAAAGGTGGTATGAGAGGAAGTGGGTTGATCAACATACCACTTAGAAGCTGCACCTGTAAGCATTCGTTGGAACAACCGAAGATGGACAGAGTCATCGTAATGGAGGTAGATGAACACCACATGTGGAAAGATCAAACATGATCTGAAGGATCTTCTCCAGCAAGGCCTTCAAACTTTGGGATGTCAGAAGGGAGCTTTGTCGGCATAGCAGGCCAACTAGCGTCATGGTGTATAGGGTCATTTTTTAACCGGTCCAAATCAGGGAGGCTGAGGCCTGCCATGAAAGGGAGCAAAGGTGCAGCCGAGGTAGTTCCTGTGGCGGTTCCACTAGTAGTAGGCCCGACAGTAGGGTCGGGATTACCGCTAGCGTTAGGCCCTGGACCAGACATGGTGAAGGTGACAAGGGGAGAACCAGAAGTAAAAGGGGAACCCAAGGAATCAGAAGAGGAGTCGGAGTGTGGACTCGGGGGAGGACTAACTCGACGATGGCGGGACAGAGTAAGTCGACCAACCGAAAACTGAGGGTGAAGGCCAAGAAGTCTCCGGGAAGTGCGCCTTGGGGGCGCAATGGTGACAACACAAACACGGCACAAGGGGAAGAAGAATGACCAACAAAGGCAGGGAGGTGCAGGATCAAGTGATTACAATGTCGAAACAAGGGCAGAAAGGTGCAGTGTCAATTGATTTTACAATGTTTTAAAGTCTTTGCCTGGCGATGTTAACCAGGCTCTTCTTTGCTTAGGGTGAGTGTGTGGCGTGCGTTAATTTTAATTTTTAAACCCTTTTCGTTTTGAGAGCAAGAGAAAAAGTGTGCTGCGTAACTGAAAATAATGCTGCAAAAACAGTATATAATGCTGAAATAACAGAAAATTAACAGCTACTATTGCATCGATTCAACCCAAAAAGGTGGGTCTCTCAAAACTAATCTAAAAGAGGTAAAAAATCTAGTCAAAACACACTAAAAAGAGGCCAATAGATCTAGGGTCGAAAGGGACAGGGATCTAACGGAGAAAGCTGCTGAAAAGAGGTGCAGATCACAGCCAAGAGGCAGAGGCAAGGTGGCTGGAAAAAAGGAGGAAATCAGCAAAAAGCGGAAAGGACAGGGAGGAGGTCCTAAAGGGAGGTCCAAACAAAACTACAAGAGGTGATTTGAAAGGAAGAAGAGCTGATTTAAAGGGATCTAAGAATGAGGTATCAGATCTGAAAAAGGGAAGGCTGAAACTCTGAAAAATCAGACACCTGAAACAGCTAAAACTCTTCCACCGAAAGTGGAGGGTATTGAAGCCCTAGGGGGCTAGGTTCCCACTTATATGAGCACAAAAGATCAAAAACAGGTCCAAACGGGTGGAGACAGAGGCTGGAAAACCCTGACAGAAGCTTCAGCAAAACCCAGAAAAATTGCAGAAAAACAGCAGAAAAATTGGCAGGTCGCAGGTTCTGACCTATTTTCTGTGCAGGTTGCAAATAATGGGCTGAAAAGTGCGACCTAGAGGTCCAGGTCACAGTTTCTGGGCTGAAAAGTGCGACCTGAAGCTCCGGGTGTCCCGGCGGCAGATTTCCGAAAAAGGTGCCGTCTCAGTTGCAACTGATGTCTGTCACCTGCGCAATAGGTCCAGAAACACGCGGAAGTTAGAAATTTTAATGTTTTAGGGTTTTATAGGTGAAAAAAAACATAACAATAGGAAAAACAACAAGCTAAAAGAAACCCTAGGGTCTGAAGTAGCTGGATATGCAGGAATATGAAAAACGACAGCGGTCGTAATTGAAAACCCGTGTGGAGTCGCCAGTTGTTAGTATGAATCTTTTGTCGAAGTGTACGAAAAAAGACCACTTTAGCTACGCATAAATTATAGCCCTAACATCAAATATGGCTGCCAATATCTTCAGATCTGTAGTTAGTTGATCAAGAAAAATGCTGCAAAAATCCAGATCTATGCATAAAGAGACATTAAGCAGTAAAAATAAGGTTTTGCTCCATACATCCAATAGACAAGACAAGAACAATATTTTTGAAAGAATTTTTTGTATTAAGGGCACCTGGGAGGAAAACAAGAAGGTGTTTCCAATTCTCCTCAATGAGATGGGTTCTTGGAAGTCCTCAGCACTTCAGATCTAGTATTTCTCTCTCCTGTTGGTGTAGAAAACCCAGACAAAGATAGAACTCAAAGGGAGCTCACACAGCAAATAATAGAAAATTTGACAATGATAATGGCTCAAAGTCAGACCAAGATTATAGATCCAGAGTGATCTAATAGGCAACAAAAGGTGAAGAATTGTAGGAAAAACCCTCCTATTTATAACAAAATATTGGGTCATTCTAGATCTTGGTGCATGATTAAAATAACATTAACCAAATCTAGATCCACCTTTTATGGAATATTTAATTATATTTGTTGGAGGGAAAAAGTATTTGACTTGGGTCAAATACCTTTATTTGTGAACAATAAATAAATAAATGATTTATTTATCATTTTAAGGAAGTGGTTGAAAGATAATCAAATAAATAATGATTTATTTAATTATTTATGGGTGATTTAGTAATATTTAACAAGGAATATTATTTAAATAAGATTTAAATAATTATTCCTAGAAAATAATAAGATAAATAAAGATATATCTAATTAATTTCTTTGTTTTGGGTTAAACATGACCAAGAATAATAATTGAATTATTGTTTAATTAATTATTCCTTGAGGAAAATCAAACAAATATAGGTTTGTTTAATATTTCCTTTTGGGGTTTCCTATTTAGACCATAAACAACCTAATAAATGTGTTTTATTAAGTTATTTTACATAGTGAAAACAATTTTACTCAGGTTAAAATTGGTCTTACGTGGTGTACTTGGGTCCATCTAATGATAGTAGGTTAGTCTCCCAAAAATGGTGTAACAAGTGGAGTACAGGTACAGGTCCTTATCGAGGGCCTGGTATGCCTTTCAATCCGCAGTTGTCGTTCTTGGCTACCTTGGAGTTACTGGATGTTTCTAAATTAACCAATGATCCGATTCTTCACAATCCTTATTGGCCTCCGGTTCCAACCAAGTTACTCAGCGACTGTCCTAAGTTTGAAGGTAAAGCTGGAGAAGACCCCCAAGCTCATGTAATGACCTACCATCTATGGTGTTCGTCCAATTATTGGGTATATGATTTAATTCATCTACGTCTCTTCCATTGCACTCTTACCGGTGTTGCCGCTAAGTGGTATATAGAATTACCATGTGGCATCTTTCAAGACTTCAACATGTTAGCTATGGCTTTTCTCACTCACTTCCATTTACCGGTTCGTTACGAAGCTGGGACGCATCTCCTAACTTCTTTGAAGCAAGATAAAGCCACCCACATATCCGATCATATTCATGAGTGGAGACGTCATTGTATACTGATCAAGTTTGATATACCTGATCAGCTACTAACTCATTGGTTCACCACCTCCTTCGTTAGCAAAATCGCTCAAGACATTGCTATAGGGGCATGTGTGATTGAAGAACAAGCCATCGCACATGCCCAGTACCTGGATCTGGTGTACTCTCAGTCTGGCACACTTTATGATATTTTGACTAATGCTCTGCGGTTGGGAACCTCTAAAGCACCACCTACCCCAGTGGTGGATGGTGTTATTGGTTCCGTTTCTCAAAATTCTTATAAATCCTCAAATGGGAAGCAGAAGTCCAATTCTTCCAATAATTCTGCTCTTCCCACCCCTCTATATTTTGGAAAAATTGTAGAGGTCAATGCCGTTCAGGCTAATCCTACGGAAAAAGCCTCCAAAGGAAAGAAGAAGGGCAAAGGAAAATCCAAACCCGACGCCCCAAAACCAGAGTCTTCTAAACCTCGTAGTGATGACAGTTCCCAACATAAACTGAAGTACCCCTGCCTTATCTGTGAAGAAGACCATTATACCAAAGATTGTCCTCGACGATCTGAAGTTAGTCAACTTCTGAAAGGCTCCAAAGGAACTCTAGCAGTTCTCAAATAACCTTTCCCATATCAGCAGACCCAGATGGTTGATCAGCCTTCACCATATGCACCATTTGGGTCCCAGGTCTTTATGATGAATGGTGTTGCACTTGTCTCAATCGCTACGTGTTCTAAGGATTATGACGGATCACGCTAGGCAGCTGGGAAGGAAGTCATGGATGGCCCACCTCCCCCACCTGTCTCTGGTCCTTTGGAAATTGAGAAGCCCAGTGCTGAACCTATTGTGAGGCCACCTTTTAAAGTTGTTCTGCGAAGATCTTCCTACAACCCAAATGCCCATGCCGCTCAGCACTACAGTATTATTGAGGATTTGGCACAGGAGCCTTCTGCCATGTCTGCATTGGAAGTACTTCAAGGTTTCCCATCGCAACGGAAAGCTCTATTGTCTACAATCGATGGAATTGATCCCGCTGATTCTAATCTTCTCACTTTCGACCTAGAAATTTTTTTCCCCCAACTTCCACATCAAATTTCTCTCGTTATACAAGTCGGGATCAACGGCCTCAACATCCATAGAGCCGTTGTGGATGAAGGTGCTTCCACCTGTGTTATGTCATCCGCCTGCTGGAAGGCCATTGGCTCTCTGGCTCTTACATCATCTCCCAATGCCTTAGAGGCATTCAATGGTCAGGAATCAAAACCCCTGGGTGTTCTCAAGAGTTTTCCGATTACGTTACAAGGGAAGAAAATCAATGTAGAAGTAGAAGTGGTTGATGCCAAGCTTAACTACAATCTTCTTCTCGGCAGCAGTTGAACTCACACCATGCTATGCGTGCCGTCCACCCTCTTCCGACTTCTTAAGTTCCCTCATGAGGGAAAATTCGTTACTGTGGATCAGTTGTATTTCTTCACCTCATCCTCTGAGAACAACATTCCTTACATGGATCAGATTCCCAATCCCCCTGACAGTGTAGGACCCAGTCTCTTTAAAGACCCTGTCCTCATGGGTATTTTTCCTGCGCCACCACCGCACATTGTTCAAGTTAACATGGTCTCTAAGGCCGATGACCCTTGGATCATCCCTTCGCCTGAACAAGTGACCTCTTTCGGAGAATCAATGCCATTAACTCCAGTTGAGATTAATTATTGTGAAATCGTTGCTGCATCTAATCCTCCTCCCAAACATGCTCCTTCGAGCATGGCTCTGGATATATATTCTCAATCCCCTTGGCTTGGCGATGCAGATTCGCATGACCCTTTAAGAGAATTTTTCCCTTCCGATGAAGCTATTGTTGAAACCATGTCTCTTGAAGATCTACCGTGGAGCGATGGACATCATCGTTCCTCGTTCATGCCTGGCCTGGGGGCAATGTCTGATTGTCTAGAGCGCTTTGCATCTCAGGTTCCCACCCCGCCTATTCAAACACCGATACTGACTCATGAGGTTCTTTCAGAGGGAAACCTGAGTAATATCACTCAAATTATGCCAATCGACATCTTCGTTAAACCGGGGGTAATCGAGAATATTCATGTGGGAGTGACTTGTTCTCCTAAAGAGATACAAGTTTATACAAACCTTTTTCGCAAATTCAGAGATGTTTTCTTGTGGTCCTATGAATAGATGCCTAGGATTTCTCCCAGCATAGTCGTGCATGAGATTCCTACCTATCTGGGCGTGAAATTAGTATGTCAACGCCTACGCCCAGTGCATCCCCGAAAAGCCGCAGCTATTAAGGCAGAAGTTGAAAAAATTCTTAACGCGGGCTTTATCTATCCTATTCCCCTCACAGAATGGGTTTCGAATATTTTCCCTATAGATAAGAAACAGGGCACTATACGCCTCTGTGTTGATTACCGAGACATCAATTGGGCCTGTCCTAAGGACAATTACCCCACTCCCTTTATAGATCAAATTATTGATGAATGCGCAGGGAGTGAGATTTATTCCCTTATGGATGGCTTTTCAGGGTACAATCAAATCAATATTTTACCCTCTGATCAACACAAGACTGCCTTTATCTGTCCATGGGGAACCTTCGCTTATAAAAAGCTCTCGTTCAGGCTATAAAACACTGGGTCCACCTTCTAGCATGCTATGTCTTATGATTTCCATGACATATGCCATATTGTTCAGCCATATCTGGACAATTTTCCGGCCCATTCAGCTCAGCGTGAGGACCACCCCGAACACCTCCGCCAGATTTTCCTCCGCTGCAGGCGCTACAATATTAGACTCAATCCTCATAAGTACGTATTCTGCAAGGATTCTGGCCGTCTTTTGGGATTCATCGTCTCTAAATATGGAATTCACCTTGACCCCCTCAAGGTCGAGGCCATCGTCAACCTCCCATCCCCTTCCTCGTTACATCAGTTGTAGAGTCTGCAAGGGAAAGCTAACTTCCTACGATGCTTCATTTCGAATTATGCGGAAGTGGCCAAGGGCTTTACGCGTCTTTTGAAACAAGACGTTCCCTTCCATTGGGACGAGATTTCCCAGCAATATTTTGATAAGCTTAAAATGTTGCTTGTCAATGCTCTGTTGATACATCCTCCCGACTATCATCGCGATTTCACCCTTTATTTGGCCGCTGCGTTTAGCATGATAGCTATGGTTTTATATAGGATGACGACGATGGAAATGAACACGTATTTTATTATCTATCTCAAAATATTCTCAACACGGAGACATGCTATGCTCATGTTGATAAATTAGCACTCGCTGCAGTTCAGGTCGTCCAGCGATTCCACCACTACATCCTGTTGCATACCGTAACCGTGGTTTCAGACTGTAACCCCATGACGTATATTTTGTCTCGAAAATTTCTGGGGGGAAATTACTCCAAGTGGATTGTAATCCTTCAGGATTTCGATTCAGATTTCACCACTGCTAATTCGATGAAATCATTGGTTTTCGTTGATCTGATTTGCTCTCTCCTGAAAAAATCCGTTCCATCAAAATCTGAGGATCATATTCCAGATGAAACGCTCTTTCTTATCAGCACTCGTGACCCATGGTAAGGTGAAATTATCGTGTATCTTCAAACATCCACATTCCGGTCTGAATTGAAAAAGTATGTCTGACGTTGGATTTGGCATCAATCTCAACCATACCACATTGTAGGAGATACCATGTACTGTGTCGAAGTTGATTTCGTGCTCCGCCGATGCTTGACCCTGGAAGAGGCTGAAATATTCTTGAATGACTGTTACAGTGGCGCCTGTGGTAGTCACATGTCCGGATATGACACCGCCCAGAAGATTATGCATGCGGGTTACTTCTGGCCGTCTATATTCAAAGACTATATCGTTGCAGTCTGGAAATGTCATGTGTGCCAGGTCTTTCAGCGCAAGATGCATGCGCCACCCCTACCCTTGCATCCTGTCATTACTATCGGCCCTTTTGCTAAATGGGGCATAGATTTTATGACATGTAACCCTCACTTGGCCAGGGGGCATGCTTATATAATCGTTGTCGTAGACTACTTTACTAAGTGGGTCGAAGCGATGCCTACATTAGTTTCCGACGGTAAGATGGCTGTCCAATTTCTTTTCAACCATGTTATCACGCATTTTGGAGTCCCTCAGGCCATTGTTACCAATCATGGCACCCATTTTCAGGATTACATGATGGCTGAGATGACGTCAAAGTTGGGCTTATGCCATGATAGCTCAACGTCGTACTACCCCCAGGCGAATGGCTAGCTTGAGGCTATAAACAAGGTTTTGGTCACAATGCTTCAACAAACGATTGGTATCCACAAATCCAACTAGCATCTCCAATTTTTCGCAGCTCTCTAGGCCTATCGAACGTCTGTAAAGAGCGCAACTGGATTCACACCTTTTCAATTGGTTTGTGGTTTCGAAGCGACTCTCCCAGTTGAATGTAAAATTCCTTCTCTAAAGTTGGCTGTGGAACTATTTCCTGACACTTCTCCGGAGGAAGAACATCTATTGTATTTGGAACGACTGGATGAAACCTGCTGCTTAGCTACCTTGTTCATTGAGGCACAGAAAAAGCGGGTCAAATCTCACTTCGATCAATCAGTTTCTCCTCGTTCTTTCATTGAAGGAGACCTTGTCCTCCTATATGACCAAGCACATGATAAACTTGGAGCAGGAAAATTCCAGCCCATGTGGCATGGGCCCTATATAGTTAAAAAAGTATTAAAAAATGGGGCCTATGAGCTTATCGACTACAAAGGAGTTCCCCTGGCTCAGCCTAGCAATGGGTTGTACCTCAAAAAGTATTATGCTTGAGTTATTCTTGTGTGGTGTATGTGTACATAAGTGAGTGTTTTCATTTTTGTGCATGCGTGGTGTGGTGTGCTTTGTAAGCATATTTCTGCTGATTGGGTCTTCCTGATTGTCCAAATGTCTATTACTCTTTTGTCGGTTTCGCAGATGGTGCCTCCCGCAGTACGAGGAATCTGTCCTCAGCAGCCTGGGTAATCTACAATCCTGCTGGTGAGTTGGTTAATTTTCAAGGTGTTTGTCTAGGTCCTACCACAAATAATGTCGTGGAGTATAGTGTCATTTTATAATTATTAAACGAGGTTGTTAACCTTGGTATTTGTGCATTACTTGTGTATCTAGACTCACATCTTGTAGTATTACAAATTAACGGTCATTATTCAGTTAGAAACCCATCCATTTTACGTCTGTATCTACATCTTCATTTACTGGAAAGAAATTTTGATTACATTACATATCAACATATACCCAGACACATGAATGTGTTAACAAATGCAGTAGCTAATTTGGTTTTAGATAGACATTTGCGCAAATTATAAAAACATCATCACATGTAAAAAGATCCATCCAGAAATATATATATATATATATATATATATATATATATATATATATATGTCTATAGTTTGCAGTTTGTGTACATCACATAAAGTCAAAAAATATACATGTCTGTCTGAAAATAGCCGAAGACAACATGTCTCTCAAAAATATGCATAAAAAATCCCTAGATGGCTAATCAGCGTGGTGCTCGTGGTAACATGTCACCGCACGCACCAATCACCTCAGCAGTGGATGGAGGCAACTAGGCACCCCCACAGTGTGTCACTGGTAAGCCAACAGGAATTTTTCCAGCCGTGCATAGTCTGGGGTTTCCTGGGAAATACCCTCCAGGTTCTGGATCAGCTCACTCCCTTCGCCGCCCTCAGCTTGAGTGTCATATACGAGAGGGGTCCTCTGTGCAATGGGCGACATGCCTGCGGGCATCTCTGGGCCAACATCTACATACACATAGAACTGTTGTTAGAATAGGCATGTATCACAAAAAAAATTATAAATGCATAAAAAAATAAAAAAGAGTCATACCCAGCTCCTTGTCCCAGTCCTCCCCCTCCGGAAGTGGAAGATCTGGGTCTCCCGTGAAATCGGTACCTGCATAGGGCCAATCCTCAACTACAATTAGCTGACGCTGTAACCATACAAAAAACTCAGGCCTCAAGGACATTTGCTAGCCCCCTCCTGACCTGGGCATAAGTGCTACCCATCTAGCCATCCTCGGCTCCCTCAATGATGGCTCGGCGAATATCGCCCCTTGGCCCTGGAAAATTGGTAATCGTTCCAGAATGAATGACACCAGAATGGAACCGTACCCAAACTGTTTCAGTTTGGCCTTCTTGCCTTTTGTCAGCTGTCGTTTGATGTTTGTTGTCACGGCAATGGCCCAATCAAAAAGTGTAGGATTCATGCATTCGTAGGCTAGTAGGAGTTGTGCTTTGGTTGCCTCGTGCGGGGCCTGCGATCCTGCAGCCCACGTAATGGTGTGAAGCACTACTCGGAGTGCTAGATCACGGATAGTGTGGATGTCTACTTTCCCACTACCTGATCTTGTTTGTGCCCCTGGGCACACTCTTGCCATTACCATATCCATTTTCTCCCCAGAAGGTCTGCTGCCTTTCATGATTGGCACTGGGCCTCTACGAAACAATCCGATTATGAAATAAACATCAGAGACTTCAAGTGCCAGTACTTGGTCTCAGAGTTTGAATACTTCTTCATTCTCGTCCCATATGCTAACCAAATACTGCAATAGCTCAGGTTGAGTTCTTAAACATGGTGTGAGGAAGAACTTCTTGAGACCACAGTCCTGGAGGGCGTTCATGCAAGCTTCATTTTCAATGGCCATTTCGTCCTCTTCCCCATGTTCCCTCTCCTTCCACTCAATCACCATTGTGCTTGGATATCTGCACCAACATGGTCAAAAACACCTTATTAGATCTCTGCAACACTTAAAAATTCATTTGACTGGCTCACATTTTGGTAAATTAACGTGGAAATTTGAGTTGTGCCATTGGCGTGACCCCTTTGCAAAAAGGAGCCAATTGGTGCGGGTCAGTGCCCGATACCCGCGCCAATTGGCCGAGCCCTAAATTTGAAAAAGGGTTCCTCCAAAGGTCAAATACACAATGGAAATTTACAAAAAATGAATCAAAACAAAGCTAAGGGGAGTGCCTCTTACCTGGAATGAACGAGAATCTGGATGATGTACTGGATTGGTCGCAATAACCGCCGCAAGTTCGCACACCAAAAGCTCACTGTTGCTCTCCAAATGAGGTAAAAAGTAAAAGTAAATATGTTTTTACCATTTGTGGCATATTTATAACTTTTGAAGTCAAAATTAGGTTTTGAAAGTCATTTTTCTCAATATTTTAAAATATTTTGTCGAAAAATGGATTTTACGCTCGCTTTTATGTGTAGCAACAGGATTTTACACAAATTGGACAGTGATACGAGTTGTATTTTATACTTTTTCGGACTCGGTAAAAACACGAAAAATTCATTTTTGAAGTCATCTTTCAGCTCTTTTTTTACTATCTAAACATGAAAATATTGTCGAGTCCCTTGTCGTTTCGAGCTCGTTAAAGTGGCTGCAAAATGACATCTACCTAGTATATGTTTACCCCTTTTTTGGGTTGGGATAGATTATTTATGAAAAAGGAATACCCTAACCTATTGCGACTAGGAGGTTTTCTCAGACATAGTTTTCTACCTTTTCGGATCTGAGGAACTATTTACGAAAAGGGACTTTTGGAGTTTATTTTTCTGTTGTCTTTTCAAACTCTCTAGACATGAAAAGACGTCGAGTTCTTCCTTTGTCAGACTCATTAAACCCTGATGACATTGGATCCAGTCTTAATGATGATATTCGAGTTTCTACTTCCTAGGGCTCGTTAAATGTACTAGGATGGATTCGTCTGAAGGACGAACTTATATTACAAGCATATGCTATCCCCTTCAAGCTTCTTCTCAAAAATAATTGGGGTACTCACCAGAAATGGTGGGGAAAAATGGTACCAGTATCGTCGTCGTGTCGGCAGTATGTCGCTCTTAAACATGGTACTTGTCTGCATTCATGTTGGGTTGGGGACATCTCATTTCATTATCTATTTTCCTTCGTGGGTTTGGGTAATACCTTTTGACCTCTCATCTTCTCTTTGCCTCGTCATCATGACCTCTGATCTTTTGATGTCAAATACTTCCAAATCCACTATCGTGCCCTCGATATGTTCAAGAGAAGTTGACCTCTGCAAGTTTCAACCTTCTTCTGATTCTCATCTGATCCTGATTCACAAACATTATTTTTCCTCTGTCTCACATCGATGATGTGGGAAACACTATGGCCCACCTTCGATCAAGGTCACTTCCTGTCGACTTCAGCTCATTATCTAGGAAGTTGATCTAGAGACTCCCTTCCGGTACCTTGGAGCCTGCATGCCTCAATGGCAGGTTCTTCGCATTCGACACAAGGTTTTAATCATTGACCTTCGATCGGATGATTCTACGGGTGTTCGACGCCAGCTCACTGTTCACATTCCATGGATTGTACCTATAGTACCTTGAGGGCCATTTTCATTATTGGTGGTTCCTCTTGCGTCTATTAATAGCTTTCATCATTGGCTGGTAATCAGACGATGTTCTTGCATGTTCGACTTCAGCTCACTTATTCACATGCCTGAACTTGTACTTTGTTCGGGTTGAGATGGAGTGCAAGACCCTCGATTTTTTCTGTTAGAATCCAGGCTGCGATTTTGTGGATTATTATGATTGGTTACATGACTCATTCATTGGATGGTTGTGACCATACCTGAGTCTATTTATCGATCCTTACTGGATGGCTGCGTCCATGCATTGGATCTTGATTATTGTATGCTCTGTTACGGATGGTTGTGCCCATACCACGTATATATCATGTATTTGAGATATCAGTCGTATTTGTCTATGCAGGTTTTCCGACGGCAGTGTTTTCAGTTGGGCGCATTCTTGTAAAGAATTTCACCCCTCTCTCTCTTTCGGGCCTCATGCTTTAGGGGGCATCTGTTACACAGTAATTTGTCACCGTCCCTGCAATCCCCCGTCCCGCACATTGAAGGGCTTATTCCATGACCTGTGAGCAGTGACGTGACTTGAAACCACTTTCATGGCATCCCCCTTGACAAGGACAATCATTCCCCTGAAGACAATTTCCTATCAAAAGCCATAAAAATAGCCTTTTTAGCCTTGGCGTGACTAGCCAGTTCAGCCCTCGCGCCAACGGGGGAAATCCACCAAAGAGGGCACGCCAACCGGCACTCTATCCCAGTGTATCACCTGCACCAGGCTTAATAAGGAGTATTTTTTTAAAAATAAATGGCAGAATTTTGATTCCAACCAACTCCTCAACAAGTCTCTAAAATGAGTTGGGAGGTTTGACTCTGGATCTCCATGTAGGGGAAGTGGTTTTCCACCTATCATGGAAGCTTCCTTGAGGATAGGGCCAATCCCACCATTATAGGGATCCCAACTCCCCTTCCACCATCTATATAAGCTTGTCATTTTCCCTTTGCAAGTTAGCCTGAATAGAGCTGAATCAATTGTAAGGAGATTATCGTCAGACAGCCAAAGAGAGAGAGAGAATTTTCCTTGTCCCGACGAGCTTTACTGAGACGTACTCCTCTGTCGACCCGCCGAAGGAAGATCTAGCATCAGAGCTCAGGTTGTATCTTTCTTTGTTCTGATTAATAATAAATGACTTCGATTATGGTTCCACTCATATTTTCATGTTTTATGTTGTGATTTGTATCTTCTCTAACTAATACATAATTGCATCTATTAGGTTTTATGCTTGTTTGTTTGTTGTTTCTTCTTGTACGTGTAGTTGTTCGATCACATTGAGCGGGAGAATTGTGATCTGCCAAAGAAAGGGATGGAAGCGCCATCTTCTCCACAAATGACGACAGCGTAGAACTTAAGGTAGGCCTCTTTTCACATCTTGATCTTTTGCAATTAGGAACTTGCATCTTAGCATGACTCGGTTGTTGCTAGACCCGATCTGGGCTATTAGGGATCGCCTATGTCCATAGAGGGGATTTACCTCTCCAACAGTGGCTCATGTCTACAAAGAAGACTATGGTGGTACATTTGAAATGTATTGCTCCTAAGTCAATTAAAGGATGGATCAGAAATATGGCTAAAGGGGGCAACAATATGGCTATTATTTGGAAGGGAATGATCACTTCCCTTTGATTTTAGAAGTGCTCTCTTGGATTGGAAATGTTCAAAAGGTCAAAGTTGGATTCGACTCTTGGTTTAGCTATGGGAATGCTTATAGGCTCCCTTAAGGCTTGGTGGAACATTTACACATAAATGGGTATTTTACCTTAAAATAAGTGGTGGATCATACACGAATGAATCTTTGGGCCCAGTGATGGATTTCAAAATATCTGTTAGTGTCTAAATGTTCATTGGTCAAATATTCTCTTTCAGGTTTACTTAGTAGTGGTCCTTGAACAAAATTTCATGTTTTCAAACCATTTCTCAAATAAAATTTTGTTCATTGAATGTTGTCTAGGTCTTAATGCTACTCTCTTCACTCGTTCATAGTCATTATCCAAATTCAAGGTCATGACATTTATTATCACCTAAGGTCATAGGTCAATCAATATACATCCATCTAGGTCATGGTCTAGGTTTACTTTGTTTCGCCACCATAATGTCCAATCATGTCATGAAAGAAGGCAAACAAGAGTCATTTTCACCATAAAAGTCATATTCATTAGGAGTTAGAAAAGATAGGTAATAAAACAAAGGCAACTTGTCCTTTTTCAAGAAGTATGCTACAGGGTCAAAAGAGCTCCTCTCTCATGCTCGCAACTCTCCACAACCATCCAAAGATTGGAATTTTGCTACGTTTTTTAATTTCAAGCTCCAAGAAACCATCAGAAGGGCCAGTTCATCATTTCTCAAGTTTCAAAGGCTTCCAATTCAGTAAGTGATCATCCCTCACCTTTCATTCAACTCAATTTATTCAGCAAAAGGTGGATTCACTCTTCTAGGGGTTTCAACTAAATTTTTGGTTTCATTGATGTTTATCTTGCTTCAGCAAGAAAATCCCTAGTTTCATCATCTAGTAACCTTCACACATAACTCATACTCCTTATCAAATCACTATATATCATTCATACCTCTCATAATCTCCATTTTCACTACGTTTTTGCAGAGAAACTATGTAAACTTTGTGTTTTGACCATATTTCCCTCTTCCTCATACTCATTTCCAAAATTTATACTTGAATTTTGTTCCTAACACACTACCCTATCTCCCCTAAATTTTTCATATTTTTTTCTAACTCCTATCCCCTCCATTTCCCTCCCTAAATTTGTTGCCCCATTTTCCCCTGTTTTCCTAGTTTTCACCCCTCCTTTCCTTGATATTAAGATAGGGTTTATTTTTGGTGAAAAACATCATGGAAGGTGAGAAGAGAAAGTATAATAAGGGAGGTAATAATTCCAAGTTTGAGCCAACTCAAACCCATGGTATCATTTTCAGAGTTTTGTGATCATGCTAGTGTTTACATTGCACACAGGGACAATCCTACTTAAAATTGACTTTCTGAAGTAATGAAGATGAATTTGACAAAAGTGAAAGAGATTTTTGTCAATAATATACCAAAAAAACGAAAAAAATATTCATTTTATGCAAATTTCCTATTATTTGAGAGAAATGCAAAAAATACAGTTGCTCTACGTCATTTTCTGCACTTTTGAAAAGGTTGTATTCAAGTCACTTTTGCAGGGATTTGGAGCAAGGTTTTGCAGTGCTTGATGACTCCATTGTTTAGAATACATCCTAATATTTCCAACCATCCCACTTGCATCCCAAAAATCCTTTGGGAAGGCCTCCAAAATCCTTCTCAAAGTGGCATGATGCTTTTGCTAATATTGCACTACGCTTCTACAAATATTTAGTGATAAACTTGGATTCTGATAAAATGGGAATGTATTTTTGAAACCTGGAGGAGTCTTATGTTCATAACATACCAAAGAACATAAACCTCTCTCTGGTTTTCGAAAAACATTATGGTTAGAGAGATATTGATCCATCTTTTAGCCCTATATTTGCATATTTGTTTTTGGAAAATCTAGTCCAAACGAGGAAATTTTTACATGGATGGATAGATATTGACTTATGATTTACATATATGGTCTCAGGCTGGCATGAAACCCTTTATTTTTGGAGAAAAACTCAAAAAATAGCCTCTTTTTCATGTTTCTGCCACTGATTTTTCCTGTGCGCGGTGCTTCTGAAGTGAGGTTGGGAGAATGAGTTTTTGAAGGCCTTCCAAAGGGTAGTTTCTTAGTTTTAAGGATGAAATGGAAAGAGGGCACACATGGCTACCCAACCTAACTTTCATATTTTCAAATGGATGCCTAAAAGTCAATCAAATTCAGCTTCAAAGTGGTGTGACACTTCTGTTGGGAGGTGTGACACTTCTGCTAACTGGCACGACGCTTTTATCTTGGATTCCTTTTGGACAATTGTCAAGCCAGAAAAATCCAAATTTTGAGGTGAAACTGTCCCATGAGGTGTATTTTGGGTAGGAGAGTTTGTTTTTTCATCTCATGGTGGATTAATCATGTAATTAGTCAAGGATACATACACTCTTAGTTATTAGCTAAATTTCAAGGGATTGTTTCTAACTTCCCTAGATTCTAGGTAATGACTCATAGGGTGCATTTATGAAGTGTTTTGGATCATATTTCGACCCAATGAGGTGGAATATTTTATATTTTCTATATTTACTCCAAACTCAAGCTTTTTTTGACGTTAGATAGTTGTTATTTGCAGTGTGTAGCTATTGTACAAAAATTTTTCAGTGAAATCAAAGACATGTTGCAGTTATAGTTTTGGGACTCCAATGGTATGCTTATTAGCATGGTTTTTTCTCAGTAGCCTCATCAAGTTGAAATGTTTATGTTTTCTTTCCCTGACATGTATGCTTATTTCTTTTCATGCTATGTTTTATAAAATTTTCATGAATGTGTTTTTCCTCTTCTGATGAATGAACTCATGTATTCATGCTCATTCTGACTCTATTTCTCTTTTCAAACCCTATACACAATGAAAAATTAAGTATGTTTTTAAGTATACCTACCTGGCCTCATCTTCATCTCTACAACTGAACCTTTGAAATCAGACCTAAAACCTAGACCTAGTTCCTTGACTGTCATTCCTATCAACAAAAATTCAAAACAAACAAAACCCTAATTCACTGAGCTTATACCTAGCCTAAGACCATTAAATATCCAATCACCTAATTGGTTACAAAAGTGACATTGTGAGAGCCCTCTCTGGTTTTGGTATGGATAGCTACCAGACCTAAATATTGGTTTGAGGTTACCTCCTTCAATTCCATTCTCAGCCTTGGGAAATGGGGGGAGTGATAACAACATCAATTGGAAATTGGTGAAGGTTATGTTGACGCTTAGAGGGGTTACGCTTGATCCAGGTGGATATTGGTGGACACCCGCCTATTCCACTTGGATCCCCACCATTTCTTCCTTTAATTTCCTTAATTGTATCACAATTTACTATTTTTGACAAATTTTTGGGTCTTGAACTTTTGAAGCCATTTTGAGGCCCTAAATGACATTTATTTTTGGAAAACGGGAAAACCCCAAACTAGTGATAGGGGTTTGTGGTTAAAAGTTTTATTCATTGGATAAATATTTCTAATGAGGTATCATATGTGTCAAATGAAGATCACATGCCAAAGTTACGACCCCGACAAGTTGATGTACCAATTTACCCGAACAGGTCCCACAGACTTTGACACTTCATCTCCTAAGATTATGCTTTTGGATGTTTAGGGTTTTAAATTGTTTAACAATAATAAATATGCCTTCTAGCCTCATTGTACCACAGTTTAGAAGGCATGTAGCCTATTGTACAAGATTTATGATTGCATACAAAGGTATCTCCCCTAGGTTTGGTGGTAAACCTAGAAAAATAGAGAGACAAGGAACTCAATGCTTTTCCTTAAAGTAAATAGATGATGAAGTGAGGCCTGCCTCGAAACTGTTGCTCACTTCACTCCTTATTTAGCTTGGAAGCTCCAATTCCAACTCTGATTTCCAAAATTAGAACTTACAGAGTCAGATACCACAAACCAAGAAACTATGAGATGTGTGCAATATCATCTAAATACTTTATTGAATAGCTCAACATGGTATTGAAATAAGTGAAATAATGACATCACATATAAGAAAACAAATAATTCTTTTCATTAATATATATAGAAGTAGATTACAAAAATAAGCGATATTTGATCTTATAGAAGAGCTCCTCCAAGTTGTTAACTCGTCCTTTCATTGCCACAATATTCACCTTTAGTCACCTTATGCATGAGATGATAACTACTTACTGCAACAACATAAGGGAAAAATGAATCTCCAAAGCTAACCATTACCTCTTGCATATGAGAGGGTAAGTATATAGAAGAGTGGGGTAAGTTGGGAGTTCTTATCCAATTACCATTCTAAGGTTTTAGATCCACATTTTATGGAGGGATAGGATCTGTTAGCACTGGAATCAACACTTGGATTGTGACAAGCACTTGACCAGAAATATCTTAAGCTCAAGGGCTATTTTTTGATTTGGATTGGATTGTGGAAAGTGATTGAATCTTACATCTGCTGAAAAGGTTCCAAATAGATAAATCTCTTTCACACATATGAGGATACTAAGGCTTGATGTGGTAGCAAGGGTAAATTGGTAATCTATTGGCTAGGAGAATATACAAAAGGATAATGGGTCTATAGGATAGAAGCCCACTATTTCGATGGAGAAATAACACAAGATACAGATTGATAGTGCATCAATGAAAGAAAGCTTTTACAAGTCTTACAAGAATTTAATTATACAACTGATATATGTTACAAGGAATGCTCATAAATAAATTTCCACACATATATTATCAAGAAATATTGCTAAGAAAGACTGAAAAAATTATATAAACATGCATAGATATATCATGAGACTAACAAAAACATGGAAAATAGTTAACATCACAATCTAGAACTGAAGAATTCAGGTATGAAAACACATGAGATAACTAGATAATACACACAACATGCTTTCATAAGTCCTCAAGAGTTCTTTTGATATATTATATATTCAAAATGTGTAACATAGTATGCTCTGGAAAATAAAATCATCGAACCCTTTTGTCTTTGCATTACACCATATTTATACAAAATAGGAGTTTTGTATAGAAGCCTCCAATAAAAGTGGAAATATTTTTAGGAATTTATTACAACTCTCTACATATAGTAGAGTTTATATAAAACATTAAAGAGAAAAACTGAAATAGAAATAAAGATAAAGCATGGTATCATGGAGCTAAAGCTCGCTGAGTTAATTTGGTTGAGTTCCCTCGTAGCTTGTCAAACATTGTCTCCAAAAAAGGTGGAATCCAACAACTGAAAGGAACACCTGTGAACACCTATATGAATATCTTCTAAAATATATGAGTGGCTAACAAACTGGAAGTTATCTGACACCTGGAAAAAAAATCATCATGACAGAGATCACATTCACTTCATCAAATTTAGTGTCAGCCTTGTGAGAATAAAACCAAAAAGTAGATTTTCTTCTCCATATACTAAATCCGAAAATAATAGCTACCTCGTTTGAAAAGGGTAGCTATATCCGAAATATTGAAAATAAACCAGATATGAAAATCTTCTTCATATTTTCAAGGCTCTGCATCTTCATTCTTCAGAGGTATAATATGGAGGAAAATATTCTGATAGCCTCAGCTTTAGTTACCCTTTTTTTGACCTCCTTTTCTGTGTTTTATTCTTCTGCTAAGTCTTTTTTTCTTAGCTTTATTCTCTGGGCTATCATCAACATTTATGATTTCATCCCTAAGAGTAGGGTTAGAAGTCAACTTGCTTGTTAATCTGAGTTTGTTTTTAGGCCTGGTGTGAGGCCTTTGAAAGTAGGGGTTTGGAATATATATAGGCCTTTTCCCACCATGTATGAATCTTCTTGATTCTCCTTCTTCAAACTCTAACTGAGTGTACTCTGTATCACTGCTATCCTCCTCATAACATGAATATGAATGTATTATAGTATTCTTCCTCTTCTTGGTTGAAGAACCAATATATGAGAAGAGCTGAGCTAAGGTAGGTTCTTCCATTTTGATAGTCTCTGACACTTTTATTTTCCCCTTCTTTATTGAGTAAAAGACATGTGAAAGAGTAGGCTCTTTGAGTGAAATTTCATTGTTTTGTTGAGTCTCCTGTGTAGCTTCTAAAAGAGGGTTTGATCTCATGGCTTCAAGGTTGACTTCCTCTGAAGGTAGAACAGGGTTGGATGTTAGGGATTCACGGTTGACTTCCTCTAAAATTCCTTCTATCATGATGAGCCTTCTCCTATGTTTACCCCTTGAAGAGGAAGTTGTCTCCTCTTTTCTTTTAGACACAATGTTTTTATGAAATAGGTATCTCTTTGTTTAAACTTCTTTCTACACTCCTTCATGAATGACCTCATGGTCTATGGCTCCTTGGATGAACTGCTAGTGTGGACTTCATTTTATGGTTGTGTTGTTGGTGTAGACGTAGTGTTTCTAGCCTCCTTAGCTAAGCTCCTAGTCTGCCTCCTAGATGACATGGAGGATGGGCCATCTTGTGAGGGAGTTGATGTATTAATAGGGTTTGACTGTTATTCTTTTGTATCTTTCAGTTTTTTGGGCCTCCCTACTCTTCTTCTTGAATAAACATTGTTAAATCCCTCATCTGTTATAAATTTCTCCCATATTGTAGTCCTTTTCCTTCTCAAGTGATAAACTATCAATATCTTAATCAAGTCTCTATGATATAGATTATGTAGTGAGTAGCTTGGGGTCTTCTCTATCTTTCAAGATATTGCTAACAGGGATTTGTGGAGGAAAAAGGGTAGGTTCATGGGTTTGGCACCAGAAATATGGATTAAAAATCTCATTTGGTATTTGTGAACAGTTGAAAACCTGCCTTCACAAGTTATGTAGCGATGCACAGTAGAAATGACATGCTGCCACTCAGGTTTAAAGTATGAAATATGTATGGTAGGAGTCCATGCAATGTGTGTTGGAAATACTGAGAGGGGGGATGAATCAATATT